>JAKOGI010000072.1:1040000-1400982 GCA_029747015.1 Carnegiea gigantea
AATTGTGCTTATTTATAACTGATTATTTAAAATATTTAATGAATCCATTTTTTATTTAATTGTGAATGTACCAATCCCATCGATTTATACTAACTCTTGAAATACTACTTGCATCAATTCTAATTATTCTTGAATTACTATATATTTACTAAATGATATCGCCCATGTTATTGCTATTAATCAAAGTATCATTCATTTAAAAATCAAAATATCTCTTAGTTACAAAGTTTCATTAAAAAAAATGGATCCATGCATGCATAATCAGTTAAAAGAAGCAGCTCCAGTTACAAATATCCATTAGGTACAAAAGTTTAAATTAAAAAATTTAAAATCATCAATTAATATCATCTAAATGCTAAAGAGACTCAAAGAGTTCATAGTCATTTTACAAATTCTTGATCAACATGAGGATTATGACTATTTGTAAAACCTTTTCTTTGGCGATCTAAGTGGTTTGTAAATATATATTATGAACTATAATAAAATAATTATTTTCAATCCTATTTTAAAAAGTGGTATTTATATGTTCTTGATCCATGATTTTATCATTTTTATTTTTATGATATTAAGATTACGAATGTAAGATTTGTGTAAAGTTCTAAAAAGATCTCAATCCTACAAAAAAAGGGGGGGAAAACCAAACTTGTCGTCTTAATATAACAACAACAACAACTCCCAGTGTGGGTCCCGCTTTCGCGGGGTCTGGGGAGATCCAGTTGTAGGCAACCTTACCTCTACCGGTATTCCTACCCATGGAGAGGTTGATTCCGAAAGACCCACAAAAACATTTTTGTGAAAAGTTTTATAGGGAAACGATTGCGAACCATTTACCGAGGCGAAAAAGGCTCCGAAGAAGCTGAAGCTGCATGAACAGAGAGCAAATAAATAGGGGGCGGAGACATACCTCAACAATCCAAGAGACGCCGATGCCGTCACTTCCCAGAAAAGCACATCCTGCAAACAAGCATGCCAACACCCATCCACTGAAGCTATTGCCACCTACGATCCCCTACGATCTGAGACCTTAATCCTATTCCGCCACAACTTCCTATCCTGAGCTATGTCCTCCGTCAGACCGACAGCTTTCAGGTCCTCTCTAACCACTTCGTTTAGGTTCTTCTTCGGTCTACCCCTTCCTCTCTTACCACCGGGGGCGTCGATCATCTCCCACCTCCGTACTGGGGCGGCCACACTTCTCCTCTTCACGTGGCCGAACCATCTGAGTCTCGATTCCCTCATCTTCTCCTCTATGGGGGCCACTTTAGTTAAGTCCCTGATTACTCCATTTCTAATTCTGTCCAATCTCATAAAACCACACATCCACCTGATCATTCTCATCTCAGCGACCATCAACCTTTAGGCCTGCGTCTTTTTTAGAGGCCAACACTCCGATCCATAGAGAACAGTCGGTCTAACTACCATCCGATAGACTTTGTCTTTCAATCCTAGGGGCACCCTCTTGTCACACAGCACCCCTAAGGCTGACTTCCATTTTTGCCAGCCCACTCTTATCCGCTGGCTAATATCCTCGTCAATGTCCCCATCCTGTTGGATGATCGAGCCCAGATACTTAAACTTAGCTACCTTTGGTATCGCCCTCCCATCCAGTGTGATTTCTCCCCCCTCTTCTATCCTTCCACTGAAACAACAATGGAGGTATTCAGTTTTCGATCTACTTAACCGAAAACCTCTAGCTTCCAGCGTATGCCTCCACCTCTCCAACTTGTCGTTCACCCCTTGCCTGGTCACATCGATAAGAACGATGTCATCTGCAAATAGCATACACCAAGGTACCTCGTCCTGGATCCCTCTAGTAAGCTCATCCAAAATTAAGGTGAAAAGAAACGGGCTTAAGGTGGAGCCCTGATGCAGGCCCATACTAACAGCAAAGTCATTGGAGACCCCTCCCCGGCATCCTGACACTCATCTGCCCTCCCTCGTACATATCCTTGATAACACGTATGTACGCGGGCGACACCCTTTTCTCTTCTAAACATCTCCACAATACTTCCCTTGGGACTCTATCATACGCTTTTTCCAGGTCAATGAACACCATATGAAGATCCACCTTTCTGTCCCTGTACAAGCCCATGAGCCTTCTGAGGAGGTAAATTGCCTCTATGGTCGACCTGCCTAGCATGAAACCAAATTGGTTCTCTGAAATCTCTACATCCCTCGTAACCTTCTCTCAATCACCCTCTCCCATAACCTCATAATGTGGCTAAGCAGCTTGATACCCCTAAAGTTATTACAATCTTGAATATCCCTAAACTTGTCGTCTTAATGACTTTTCAAATACCTCAACAACTATCTAGTCATTTTTTATGTATCCCACAATAATAGTACTAAATCGACAAATTATCCAACACTCAAAACATAATAAGAGTAACAAAATCCTTTGAAAAAATAATAGAATTATAAAATATAAAATAAAAATATTTTATGAAAACAACCTTTCTCCACAAATTATGAAAAGTAATATCTAGATGTTAGCACCAACTTGGCTGTTACTCTTACAGCATATCTTTGTAGGCTTTCTTTTTATGCAGGGAGAAAAGTTAAAATATTAGAATTAATCCATGCAAAATAGGTTAAAAGAAGAAGCCTTAGTTACAAATATTGATTAGTTACAAAAGTTTGATTAAAAAAATTAAAATTTCATCAATCAATATCATCAAAACGTAAAAGAATCAAAGAATTAATAGTTATTTTACCAATGCTCAAAAACTAACATTAAGACTAAAATTTAAACCTTTTTTTGGTCGAACTAAATATTTGTAAATATACATTAATGAAACTATGATAAAACAATTAATTAAAATCATAATTTTTTAAAAATAACATTCGTAATATTCTTGACCCACGATTTACCATTTTCTATATTTGTAATATTAAGATTATGAATATAGAATTTGTACGTGTTCCAAGAATATACCAATTCTTATTTTTTTTTTTTAAAAAAAGAAAACTCAGAACACAAAATTAGACTTGTAATTTTAAGTACTTTCCAAATACAAAATTAAACATATAAGTTGAATGCCTACATTAATTTGATCTAATTACTTTTGCTAATAAGTCTTAATTAATGCCTTAATTAATATTTTAAAAAAGAAAAAAGAAAAAAAAATTTATATTCAATGAGTGATTGCCAAGTGTCTAAACATTGTGTGATCACTCAATTTTAAGTATAGTTATATAGATAGATAGATTAGTGTTCATTTGTAAAGGAAGGTGATCGCTGTGTAACGTCCTTTTAAGTGATCAGATATAAAGAATAATCATTATTATACGAGTGATAAGGTAAAAGAAAAATCAATAATAAGAATAGAACATTTAACCAACATTTTTTTTTTTTTTAACAATGGTAAATTGGACCACCTACTGGGCCTCCTATCTCAGAAAAGGACCCAGCAAGCCTACTAGGCCAAGGGAAGTGGGAAATCTGCTACAAAGGCCCAAAGCCCAACACCATCATCACCTTTACCTCCCAATAATTGGCAAGCAAAGGCTCCCCCCAAATTTGAACCCAGGTGAAGTGGATGGCAAGAAGCAGGTGATACCAATTGAGCCAAGGGCTCTTGGTAACATTTAACCAACATGACATAAGTACAATACTACTGTTTTTACTGTCTTGACCCAACAAGTTAGGTGGGTTCGAGTTGGATTTAACATGCTAATTGTAGCTTCTCGGTAACAATGTTGAATGTGGACAACCCAATCCTCCATCTTCAATAGCTCTTTACATTCTTTGAACAGATAGAAAAACCAGGATGATTGCTCTGGGTTTCTTTGTTCATCTAGCTTGCACTTAGCAAATAACAAGGAGTCAACACAAACAAGTAACCTGCTAACTTGATCTTGCCAAGCCATGATAAACCCTCTTTTTTCAGCACTACTCCCTCAGCCCCAGGTGCAGTACACACCACATATGGTCCATGAAACCCCACACCATGCGACCGAGGCTATCTTGTGACAAGCCGCCACCACCAGCTCTGCTCAGATTTCCCTAGGAGGCATAGTCAGTGTCGAGTGCAAACCACCCGTCATCAGGCAGCATTCATGGAATAAACTTCTCAACCATACCGATCACAGAAGACAGATTTTCTCTCTGCATGGCTCGCGTAGTTTCTTGAAACCTAAGCAACCGGAAATTAATGGAGGAACTAGGAATCCTCCTCCTCATTGTCAATTAAACACCCTAGCAATCCGCCACGAAATGATCACAGATTGAACATGTCATAACCCAATCTTCCTAATTATGTCTGGAATCAGCAGTCAAAACTTTCGGTTATCGAGCTCTCCAAATCCAGGTATCACTTGCTCCACAAATGGCTAGGCACACCCAAATTATTCCACACAAATTACGCAGGAGTGCAATCTCGAATAATATGTATCAAGTCGTCGTCAACCAGCCTGCAAAACCTACAGGAAGGATCAACAAATAAATGTCTGATAAACCAATTGGAACCGGTAACAACGCCGGCCCAACCAACTGAATGTTCTAATTCGCTGTGAAATAGACACTCCCCAGAAAATATCCCACATCTCATTGACTTGTATGAGAGGATAATCTTTAATTACTCTAATAGGAAACTAACAGGTATCCAAAATCCGATCAAAATATCCCTAAAATTTTTGATATGTACACACCTACAAATTGATTGGTACTTACAAAATTAGAGGAAGCTAAAAAATCAGACGTCCGTATCTATGAATTTTGGATGCAACACTACACAGGCGGTAATAGATTCTTCACCAATAACAGCTTCCACCAACAGAAATTTTGCAGCTTCCAGTGAAAAATCCACCTTATAATTAATTAGCCAGATCAAACAAATCAACCTGTCATAGACTCAGAATTGAGCAGCTATTGATAAGAATTACAAATCATGCATTTTTCTATTAAACAGGACAAAATGGGAAGCTCAGTATTACAAATGGTAAGTTCAGATGATTCAGAAGCATCCCAAACTGTCCATGTTGTAAAAATGACTATTAACCCCCAGCACTACAAGCAGTGTTCTGAAAAAAAATGTGGTTAAACAAGAAAACAGAATTACTTCACAAATACTAACAGAAATCTGCACACATCACACACATCTTTCCACATTGCTTCTTCGGAGTGCCGCAACAGATGCAGAAGAAAGGGAATGCTAAATACTATCTACGGATTTCTTTCTCTTTGGACTCGAACTCTCTCACACTGTCTACAATATCCTGCACCTTCTTTGAAAGACACTGGTTATGCTCCTCGATGTGTTCAAACAGCATCTCAAGATGCCTTTTGTATGTCGCAGCCCGCTTTCTCTCCATGGCCAGCTGCTGTGTTAGATCCCGAATCCTATCATGGTCCTCCTGCAGAATCACGCAAAAAGGTCACTGGTTTAGCCTTTTGGGGACTTTGGGGGGTTAGGAGGAGTAGGCTTTAGTTGGAGTGAAACAAGAGATGAGTCGTTGAACTCATGTTTGGCTCGTTCAAATGGTTCCTTATTCTGATAACACTGCATCGAACGCTAGAATCCAACCAATTACTAGAAGTGGATGTATTCAACTCTACCCATGGATTGAATTGACGATTTCTTCTTTTTTCTTTTTTTTCCCCCCTGTTGAACCTTGGTGTGAAAAGCATGATATTTCAAGTGGGATAATCCTAGTTATGAAGGGGTGAGTTTTGATTGAAGCAAGATTGTCGTTGCAGAGGTAGAAGCAAACCCAAGAAAACTGAACACATGACACAAAATAGTATTCAAATGAGGAGTAGGTTTGCAAAAGTGCAACCTGCTGAAATCGTCAATCATCCATAAAATGCATGTAAAGCCAATTTCTCACAAGGACTGCCTGCAGGACCAAAACTGAGTGAAAATGCAAAAGTAGCCAAACAATTACCTGTGTTGTATCATCTACGTTAACCTAAGGAGGATTTCAAACTTATGAAGCCTTATCCGCACTGTTCAATTCTGGAAAAGCTACTAGACATACATTTGACAGATGTTGACTGCCTACTGCCTTATAATAAAAGAAACAAAGGATAGTTTGTTGAGGCATTTTGCTTTATTCCAGTGTAACCAAAGACATTACCTGATAATGATTATGTTCACTTCCTAGAAAGTAGACACTAGACACAATCCTAAAAGTCCAAATCAATTCTTTTTTTTTTTTGGGGGGGGGGGGGGGGCAATACAACCTGTGAAGGTAAAGAAGCCCAAGCAAGAGGAATTAAGAAGGGGGGCAAATCCATCTGCCGTCGCAGGTAAGTCCTTACCACTTCTCCAAAGTGGTTTTGCCCCAAAGATCCAAACAGATATTGCGATTTGCAATATACTAACAGATTATTTGGTCATTAAATGTGCATAACATACCCCAATAAAATTTGCTTGCTAGAACAAGGGGGATCTATGCACAAAGCAGGAGGCAGTGACAACCTTTTTGGGGGAAAGGAAGTGCGGGGGGGAGGGGGGGCATGAGCTACAGAGCTGTGTAGTGATGTAAAAGATTGGGAAGCAACCTCTGTTTCCCAAAATAATGGTCAAATTGTATTAATTGAGGTTTTTCATAGTTGGTGGCGGTCACAAAGAAATGTATAAGGAACTTTCCTAAGATATAACTAATGTGCAGCACATTACTTTGTTAATTATCCATCAATCCTACCTTGACACTCGTGCTTGAAAGACTTGCATTTGCTACCAAACCTTAGAAGTAATGAAACTCTAGCTCTCCAAAATATTGACATTGACAAGACCCACAAGCTCTCTACATCCACAACACTTTCAATTTTCTTCCACTGGTTATGCATTTCGCTTAATGGAATTTCCACTTAATGGAATTTCCAAAAAACATATAGTCCACTATCTGAGCATCAGCTTTAACAGCTAAAAAACAATCCCTCCAACAGAATAAGGAAATATAGAACCCCATCCTCAAAGGTGTAAAACTTCCTCACAGAATTTCCAAACTTGCACACTCACTCACATTTTCCTTCACAGAGATATCTTTACCACAGCAAAATGGCAATGGTTCCCACTCTACACAGCATGGAATCTGATCTTGACACAGAAACCAGACAGGAGATTCAAAGTAAAGCCTCAATTCAGTCCTTGACGAAAGCACCATACAAGTATATGCTCCATTTGCATCATAAAGAGGAATGACAAGCCTTTTTCTCCTATTACAGGATAAAGAATGGGACTTCTTGGAACAGTCACATAGACAGATGACAAGCCTTTGTCTCCTATGCTTACATGATAAAAGAAGGGGACTTCTCAGAACAGTTTTTATTTTCTTTTAAGGGCATGAACCTTCTCCATCCAGACCTAAGAAGAAATCTCACTAAGGCTGCCATTGTCCCTCATACTAGCAACAGGTCAAAAGAAAAACTAGTAAACTACTGAAAAGGGAACCCAAAGGGGCGGGGGGGGGGGACCAAAAAGAACATGAGCAACTTAGGGAGATTGGGAGGATAATGTACAATTCCTTGCAACATTTGGAAAGGTATTAAAAACAAGCAGCAACAGACCAATGGTTACTCAAGTTCAAACCATGGAAATAACCACTGCTTGTTCCATCTGACAGAACCAGCAAACTAGATGTCAAGGGAGACAGAAAGATGCTACTGCTCACCCCATAGAATGATGGATGTCAGTCTAGAGAATTCTTTCTGAATAATAGCTAGATATGCTGCGTTTTTCTCATGCTGTTTTCCTCACTTTAAAAATAACAAAGAAAAATAAACAGCATTGCAATCATAGACCATGGTTAAGTATAAAACACCACCACCAACAACAATCCCACCTCCACATGTGTGTGTGTGTGTGTGTGTGTGTGGGCATATAAGGAACATAATTGACAGGAATCCCTTTTTTTAATAAGGAAAGAATCAATAATCAACAGGAATCTTGGAACAAAACATACAGAGTGTTGCTTTTGATACAGCAAAAATATTGGGATGGTGAAAAACAGCGATTTTCTCCTAGGAAGGAAGGCACCCTTTTTCCATAGGCAAGGGTTGGCCTGAAGCAGGATCCTCTACAAGCTCAGCTTATACCCGACTTTTCTGAGGGAACTGACTACAGGGCTGTACCTAGCTCCAGAGTTGATGGGGATATATCAGAAAGAAGGAGAAAAGAACGATGTACTGAAACCTTCCACAGTTCCAACCCCCCCCCCTCCGGCCAAAAAAAAAGAAAAGGGGGCTAAAAAGGTAAACAGAAGAAGTCCACGTAAAGATTCCAGTAGCAGCAGGGTACAGATATCAATCACCTAAATGACAAGACATCAATAGCTTTATCACCAATCAGCAGCGAAAACTCCGAGTTCCTAGAGGCCCCTGACACAAAAAGCTAACTTATAATTCTACCTCTAAAATACATTTTTTCTAAAGGAAAAAGAACCACAGTAAAAGGACTGCTGATTCTTAGAAGAAAACAAAGTATTACATGCCATAGCCACAGACAGCCTTCAAGATCCAAAAACTGTAACAGAAATAAATCAGGTTGGAACCATTGCTTGAGCTAAAGTCAACCAAGTTACAATAAGCAGCAGATACCCTGCAGTTGCAGGATTTCAAATGCTTATTAGACTTCGTAATCTCCTAATCTAAGGCTTGAGTAATGCTTTGCACGCAGATATTGATACATCTGGATCAGGAAAAAATTTACAGAAATAATAAAGAACAGGAATTTCCTAATATATTTCTTGAGGCGAATGAGAAGGAAGTAAGGAACACAAAAGATTTGGACTGTGAGTCCAAAATAAACTAAGACAATATAATGGGATACACAGCTTTCTGCAACAAAAGTATGACAACCTACTATTAGCTATGTTGCTTGGACTTAGGAAGATGCTTATAGGACAAGTGACGCATCACTACTGTAGCACTGTCTTGAATTTAGAAATAGACAGCAAGCCATGACAAATCCCAAAGATTGACATAAGCACAAGGGCGCATCAATGCCTGATGCAATATCCGTCACAGAAAGGTTGTTTTAGTTTCCGAAATGGAAATTTTTCTGTAATACCTCCTCCAAATAATTGACCAACTCACCCAATCACTTACATCAAGAATATATTTATAACTTCAGTTTGAAGTACCAATGATGTAACATAGGGGTAAATGAGTAATGGAAGCAAATCTAAAATTTGGAAATTAGGATTCATTTCAATGTTGAGAAAGTTGTTACATTTTAATAGTGTTGAACATTTCGATATTTGTTTTTGCAGTATATTTAGAGCAGCTCAAAATAAGAATACTCAGTAGTACTTTAAGAAAATTGTTTTCCTAATGTATTTAGAGTTACTTTTTTAGCTTCAATCTCCTTGGTTGACCAAGAGAAAGGGGATTATGGAACTCGAATGTTTGGATTGTTCCAATTTTTCTGTGTTCAGATTTCTCCTGGTCCCTGGGATTATTTCTGTATGAGCTCTGTGAGAGCATCCTACATCAATCATTCTTTTCTGTATGGAGGGAGCAAGTGTTATCCATAGCATAGAATAATGGCATTCCTCCTCTCCTTCATTCTTGTCCTTCTCCAAAAAGATTCAAATGCTAAAGAATCATGATCATATTTCTCCTTTGTACACATTCCCTTTTCTATTCTCCTCCTCAATGAGATTTTCACCCAAAAGTGCCACGTTTCACATAGAAAACTTGTCAATGTCATGCTGAATCAGCAAAGCAATGCTCATCTTTTGTGATTCCAGGTAACAAGGACTATAAACAATGAGAACTGAGCCAATAATACAACAGTGAGCCAATTAGAAAAGATCAAACAAGGAACTTATTCTTATTTCAAGTCAAAATCATCTAACATATTGGCTCCAACAACATTCAATGTGGTTCAGGACTTTCACCAGAACTGTGTGTTGCATCTAGTCTAGATACAAACATCAATATTTTTCCATGGAAGAAGCAGCCTTGATGCCTGAGCTTTACAAACAGCCATGTATTTCTCTCTGGCAGTACTAAAACACAACCAATGGGCAGTACCACTTGAATGCATCTGCCAGTACCTAGTCATACCAAATCAAACCATACCATTAAACCCAGAGCCCACCTAGTGTGAGGGGTTCCTCCACCTCCTCTATTTTGTGGAAGGGGTGTTCAGATGCAAACAGCAAATAGACTAATATAAAATGAGGCTATTTTTTATGAAGCATAAATTTGAAGGCGCTGACTGCAAACTACTTCACCACAATGAGGCTAACAGTATAATGGGTCGTTTGGTTTCAGTCCAAAGGTGAAGACAATTGTCCAACAATGGGAATAATGATTCTTCACGCAATTGGCCCCGCCAAAGTTCCAATAATCGCTCCAGAAAACATGATCGTTCCAATAATCAGACTGCTTTCTGTCCTCAGATACAATCTCCAACAACTCCTTTGGCAAATTTATGTTTCATAAATGCTAGCAAGAGGTTAAAGATTACCTAATACATTTAAGACTAATCATATCAGGTATCAGGGCAAGCAGCACTACCAGACTAATTGATTCATCTCAAACTAGCCAGAAGTAGACTGAAAAGGACTCCAGTGCAACAGAAACAAATAGAGTAGGAAGAGGCGTTTCTACACTTGCAACCGGAGAAAGCACATCCAATTAAGCTGAGCCTTTTTACCCTCAACTTATCCTTTAATAGTCTATGTGACAATCTTCTATAAATTCCATTAACGAGATCCAAGATAATGGGCTTTTTTACTTTCACCTTTTCCGCAAAACACTTCCATACAACAAATTCAGAACCAATGCTTTCCAGCCCGAACCAATGCTTTCCAGTGTACAAATTTGGTTTGACATAGGCTTCAGATTGCTTGTTCGTGGAACACAAATCGTAGGGTTATGAAGCATTCTTGGTAAATATGCTCATCAACCATAATAAGCTCAGTTTCCATCTATAAAAGCTAATACTAGGCTAAACTAGAAGTTAATCGTGATGTCACCTCAGACCTCACCAATCGCAAAACGTATAATGAGCTATGATTATCATAATAACACAAAATTAGTAAGAAAATGGATCTTCATTTCAGTTTATAACAGTCAAAGCCCAAATAAACCTCCACTAGCCAACCCATCATACAGAGGAAAACTTGAAAGAAAAGGAAGAAAGATCCGGATCCCAAGATACTGAACAACTGATTAAAGCCACATGAGAAGGACCAGTATATAACATTGATCAATATCACCAAAGTCACACTGTTGGTCAAGTATTATTTGATAAAGATTCAGGCTTTACATCATCTAATAAATCAAATTGCATAAAACCTAAATGAAGATGCCATCCACATAAACCATGTTTAATTCATAGCCATGCCATAAAAACAAAAAGAAACCAAAGATCATAAAAATAAATTCAAAGGTAAGGCAAGAACTGACCGGGTATTGATCAAAAATACGCTCTTTTCGACCTTTTCCAGGAGTTAAAGGATGGTTATGTTCCTTTACAAACTTTGTCACCACCCACTTACCTGAACTCACTTTCCTTACTAATATCATAGCTCTACAGCCTACCCTTGTTTCAGCCCTTGGCCTCACAACATTCTCGCGTTTACTGGTCAATTTATAACCCTCTTTATTGCAAACCAGGGCTCTGCCAATAACTGATCCATCACGCATTGACCTAGATAACTTGCTTACTCGTATGATAAATCCCACACGGGTAGCATATGTATTGTAGAATGCATGAGCAGCCGCTTCCGATTCAAACTCTTGCCCAACGTAGGGCTCATCTAATGGCTCTGCAAGCGATACGATTTCCTTCCCAGAAAACTCCTCGTTCAGTTTATCATCCTGGCTTTGTCCCCCTTCAACAGAACTCCCTCCCATTTCATTTTCATCACCGCCTTTGCCGTCCGTATCTATAGAATTACCCACCACTTCGCCATTAACATCTCCATCAACCCCAAAATCCACTGTATCATGGGAAACACTAGCAATCAATACACGTTGAAGATTATAATTTGATGTAAGCCCTTGCATTAAAATGATGTTGTTGATGCTCGGGAAAGGGCAGGAGAAATTACGCAAACCTTGAAGTTCTATCAGTTCTATGAACTAAGTTTTGACTTTGGCATGAAGATTGCAAATTGCACAATAAAGAAGAAAGGTCTATTGTCGGATTTTCATCGCAACCACTGTAGCATCTCCAAATACCGTGTAACTCAACAAGTTAAAGTTATCGAGCAATTTAGTTATACTATGACCAGCATTTTAGTTATACCTAGAACCTTTTAGCATTCCCAAGCAATCAAAAGTGATGTGACAAACACATGCAACAGCCGTGCACAATTGAATTAACTAAAGGTCAAGATAATCAAAATGCAAGAAATTAATAACCTCTTCACTGAAGAACAAAGGATGGGAATCCAATCATAACTTAGACTAGACAAATGACCTTACATAACTACACATATCATAATCACAATTCTAATGACTTCAAAGTGCAAAATATGATATACTAATACAATCCGAGAAAGTACCCAGATCAACACATGATCAAACATAGAGCCAAACAACAAAATTATAAGGGAAAAAATCAACGAATTCAAAAATGCCCTAAAATTGAAGAAAAATGCAAATCATAAGATATTGTAGCCACATAATAAGCTTCAATTCACAGCAAAAGGTATAAGGGAATAGAGAACCCTAAATCTAAAAGAGGAGTGCATGTTGGGATGAGAATTTCACACAGAAAAAAGGCGCAATAGTACTACTCACTTGCCGATGAGAGAGACTGCAATGGCGGATAGTCAACCCAAACAACGAATCATTGTGGGGTTTTTTTCCGTTGATTTATTGAAATTTTGTTAGGTTTTTGAGGGAAACGTCTGAAGAATGAATACAGAAGAAGCGAAGGGTGGAGGGAGGGAAGGAGGGGTAGAGAGAGATAGAGAGAGAGAGAGAGAGAGAGAATGTTAGGCTGGAAAATAACGCGTGGTAAGTCACGTGATGGTTGGTGTGGTCGCATTAGGAATGGAGGACCAAGATTATATTGGGCACTTTTATTAGGGGCGCGTGTTCAAGTGTTTAATAGTGACTGAAACTTTTATCCTCTCAAAATTTCAATCAACAATCCACCTAATTTGATTGACCAATTTTCTAATATTCATTTTTTGGGGGGTTAAGTGGATTTAGAGTTGAGATTTTTAAAAACTTAACTCGACACGATAACACGATATGAATCCTGCTCCGAATTTACTGAGAGTAACACGAACCCGATCCAAATCAAACCGATTTTGACTTGAAGTTGACACGATTTGACCGTTCAGTATGGAAACCTATTGTTTTTCAATTTTGAACAAATCTAAACTATTTCAACACCGACACAAAATTGACCTGTTTATTAAATTGGTTAACCTGACTCAATCCATTCTCAGCTTTAAGCGGGTGTAGTTATATTTCTTTGTAAGTAGCAAGGCATTGTTTTGATGAACTCATTTATGTGGTTCATTTTAGGTTTTGCAACAACAGTGCTATACTTTATAATGGTGACATGTTTCAGTGATATTATGTGTTAGGTTGTTGTGTCAATGATGTCATAATTTTTGGATTAAAAATTAAAATTGATGTAGTGGGTACATTAAATCTTACGTGCAACACTCCCTCTTGTTGTATTGTACATTGTTTTGTGACCAATCCAAATTACGATTTATTGTGTTGCACTACCTTAGTGGCTCGTCACAACTAGGGCTGTCAAACAGGTCAGGTCGGGTCGAATTCGTATTCGTGTCGAACTTAAATAGATTGAGAAATCCTCGACCTGAACCGAACCCGTTTAGTAAATGGATTGAAAACCTTGGCCTGTATCTGTTTATTTTTTAAACGAGTTGCCCTGAAATTTATACATTAACCCGTTTAATATAAACGGGTCTGGTTCATGTTATCCGATTACTTGTTTACCCGCTTAATATTTTGACTAAAATATGATTACCAAGCATTATAAATCAAGTTTTTTAATTTTAATATAGAATCATAACGCAACCATTGTCTATGACTCATAAGAACCACAGTCGCAAAATAAATATCAACTTAATTAAACCCCACAATTTCATAATTCACCCTAAAAAGTAAATGATAATTGGATAAACTGATCGATTTATTTGATCCATTTAATTAAACGTGTTAAATAGTTCTTTTTTCGTGTCAAAATTCGTAATCTAAACCTAATCCAATTAATTAAAGAGGTTAAATATATCAACCAATTTAAATTAACCCAAATCTACTTAATTTTATGTTCGAATTGGATCGATAATTGTATCAAGTTCACTTTTGAGAGCCATACAATCACAGCCACCATCCTCCTTTTACTGTATTATTGGTTTAGTAATAATGCCTGGTGGATGCTTTGCAAATCAAGTAATTTAACGAGCTTTTCAAAGCGAGCGGCTAGAAGAAGGGAAAAAAAGACCAAGAAATAAAAAGGGTCAGATGGTTTTTACTTTTTGCTTTCTTCCTTGCGCTGCGCGCTCCACCCGGTATAATCTCTCTCCTGGTCGGGCTTTCTTTGTGAGTTTAGTGTTTAGTTACCTGTGATCAAGGTAGGGTTTTCGATTCCTCTCGAGGTATTCATCCATTTCCGAGGGTTTGTATGATTGTGTGTTGAAATTACCACTTGAATTGCGATAGAATTTCGTGCAATTTCTGTCGAAGCTGGTTCAAAATCCTTGTTCGAGTTTGTGCGGATCTTACATTCGAATTTGTACAACTATTTGTGGATTTCTGTCCGCATCCATTATCTTTGCTGTTTGATGGCATTACATGAACTTTGGGCTGTTTTTGTTGGTGTTAATTCTTCGAATTCTGCTTCATTTCATTGATTTTAATGCGATTATGTGTTTGTTAACTTGGCTAACAGTTCTTCCTCTTGAATTTCGTTGCAAAATTGTTAGGGAGGTTTTGGAGTACCTGGAGTTGGCAATTCACGTCGAATTGTACTGTTAAAAGTGGCTGGGAAAATATTAACCCATGACGTGCGCTCAAATGCAAGGTACCCCCGGGAGTGAGTTTTCTGAGAGATAGGGGTGATGATGAGCTCAGTCCTTTTAGCCCTTTGAATGTATGAGGATAACTCTTTTTGACCGTAATTGGGTGTATGGTGTTGTGTATGATACCTTTGAGCATAGTCCGAGAGTGCTTAAGACTCAATTCAATTTAGTGACAATATCACCAAACTACTCCTAGGAGCCTATGTCCCAAGTTTGTGCTAGGATGGGTGACATCAAGAGAGTTGCCAAGGTAGGGTCATCTGTTATTTGATGAGTTGTGGAGCAGCTCTAGAGGTAAGTAGGTAACTGGGTATGATATGTTCTCTAGCCCATTTATTGGGTAGTTTGTATGTTTCTAACTGGAGTGTCTTACTCTCTTTTGTTGTATGCGGTTGTGGGTTGGCATTAACAGGTTGCTTATTTGGCTGCTATGCTGTCAGTTACAATTAGGAAAGTGCATTTTGAACTATGACAACAATTGCATCAAATGATGTGGATTTAGAGAAATTGTATGAGATTCCTTTGCTAATATTTCTAGTGAAATGTAGGAGATAGGATTAAGCTTCAATTCTATGCTATTTTGGAATGAAAAACATATCCAGAATCAATAAGAATGTGACTTTATGTTAGATGAATGAAGTGTGATAAAAACTCATTGCATTTGGGGAAGAACTCCCTCTTTCAGGACTTCCGCTGCTCTGTTCACAAATGGAGAAGTCAGATCTTAACTAACATACACAAGGCTTTTCCTCCCCGTCCTCTCTTATCATTTGTTCATTCACCTGCTGCTTTTGTTGTCTTTGTTCGTGTTTTTTTAAATGAACACCATGGATGGCAGTCTCAAGTTAGCTTAGCCATCGCTATTTCTGATTACTCAGTTGCATAGATTTGATTGGATTTACTGGTTCCCTGCAGGAGAATGGGCTGCTAGCTGATGCTAGTCAACTTGGAATGATTGGTGGATTCACTCATTTAGATGTAAGAAGCAAGTGGGCTATGGGTGTTGGGGGCTTTTTCTAGAGGAAAACAATTCTTAGCGAGGTTTTTTGGTAGCCATTCCTGATCAAAATTGTGAGGCGACAATGACTGCTTTAGAGGCTGATGCTATCAACATTATAAGAAGGATCACTCCCACAATTGACTTATCAAAGCATAAAGGACAGGCTGGTGAGCTCTGTTTCCTTCACTGGCTTCATGATTGAGTGCATGGTTAACTGGTTTAAAGGAATTTTGGTTTTATTCATGTCTCTGTAATAGAATTTCGAATGTTTATTGCACGTGAAAACTAGAATCATTCAGCCCTTGCATCGCCTCTTCTTTTTTTTTTAAAAAAAAAAAGATGCTCTAAGAAAAAAGGGTGGAGGGAAAAGAGAGCAGGAAGGGAAATTTGAATGTTATTTATATTTCTTCTGAACATTTATGTTTTGCCAACAATTAGCTAAAATTTGTAGTTTGTTTTTGTAGTTGTAGGTGTCCTGGTGGGCTCTAATTTATGTCCATTGCAAGGCTATAAGACATGTATGAATCTCACATCGCGGGGGCCGGGGTGGGGGGAGAGAGAGGGGCTGGGGATACGCTGATTTTGCTCTCATAAAGCATTAATAAACTGACAATGCATTTACTTGTTGAATACTACCCATTTCTTCCTGGATTTTTCTTTGCAAATGCATAACTTAAAACCTCAGTTTTCCAATGTACTTGTTTTTCAAATGAAGAATTGAGACATGAGATAACATGAAAACTATCTCTGACTAGAGTATTCCCTTGAATGAGATTTTCTGATCTGCATGCTTCCCAAAGTTAAAGCAAGCTTCTTAAGTGAAGTCCTGTTTATATCTTTCAAGAATTGCTACTCGGGCGCTTCAGTGTGGATGTTATTGCCAGCGAGCAACTCAAATATTGTGGACCGAAAATTTGAAATAGAAAGAAACAGAGGGTAATTCAAATGAAAAGCTCTTTTTGGCACAGATACACCCATCATAAACAATAGCAACAAGAAGCACCCTGTATGGAGTCTAGTGTAGTGGGTCAGGCCATCAGGGGCAGTCCAAGTGTTCAGAGCCTTATTCTGGTGTCATGCACCCTCGTATATCTTTAAGTTGTTGATTTTGTGCTCCCAAAAGATTTTAGCAAAAGGGTTATTCTCAAGTAGAACATGGGGCTTCTACAGTATCTCTGACATACAAGTATCACCGTTTGCTTATCAGGGAAAATAGCTGTTATTGGGGGTTGTCGAGAATACACTGGTGCTCCATATTTTGCAGCGATCTCAGCCTTGAAAATTGTGAGTCTGCTTGTTACTTTCACTCTGCCACTAGTTTCCTTCAGCTTCCGTTCTTTCTCTGGCAATGCCTGTCTGAATGGCCGGTGTCTTTTCCTAGGGTGCAGATCTATCTCATGTTTTTTGCACTAAAGATGCGGCTCCAATCATAAAAAGCTACAGTCCTGAGTTGATTGTGCACCCTGTATTGGAAGAATCATATAGTGTGAGGTAAAGTTTGTCAAGGCGCTGATGCTGTCATAATGTTTACTGAATTTTATTTTGAAGTTTATAACTAATGTTTAGACTGCCATTATCAGAGAAGAGGATCAAAGATCTATTGCTGATGAGGTTCTTGCTGAAGTAAATAAGTGGTTAGAAAGATTTGATTGTCTTGTTATTGGTCCAGGCTTGGGAAGGGATCCATTTCTTATGGTGTGTTCGCTTGATCTTTCCTAGAGGTTCCAAGATATGTGTGATTCCCAATTTCTCACAGATTAGTTGCACTTATGTTATATTATGTGATTATGCTTAAATATGTTTTATGGTTCCTGTGCATAGACCTTAGTTTTACTGAGCATCATCAGTTGACTTGATCTGCCTATATATTTGACTATTTGCTTTGACATGGGGCTATCTGAAGTCTTTCCCCTATTTGTTTCTTTCTTTCTATTTTTGGTTTCTTTCCTTTTCCCCTTTTTTTTTGAAATTTGAACTTTACTGTGTGAATCTCGTGGCATCGAAAATACTTCACAAGGGTGATGGTCAGACATGAGTAGGGCTAGTTTGATGTACATTTGGTACTTGACTCATCCAATTGCTACTTCTGTATCTCATCTTAGTTACCATTTTGCACTGCCTATACAGGAATGCGTGGCTGGAATTATTAGGCAGGCACGCCAATTGAATATCCCGCTTGTTATAGATGGTGTGCGTGCCTTCACTTCAGTGAAACCTTTCGACTCTACTCTTTTTTAACAGATTCTAATTTGTAAAGTAATTTTTCTGTTAAACAGGATGGGCTTTTTCTGGTCACCAATAGTCTTAACCTTGTTACTAGGTATCCTTGTGTTGTGCTGACTCCAAACGTGAATGAGTACAAGCGCCTGGTGCAGCGGGTATTTAACACTGAAATGAATGATCAAGAAGATCCAGAGCAGTTACTAGGTCTTGTAAAATGGTAAGTCATTCTAGAAGCACTGAGTCTTTCAGCTGATATTACACCAAGCTTCCTTTTTGCCTGCTTTTTGGCAGTTGGAGGAATGAGTAGGGTGACATGCTGATGTTTTGGGGACCCCCCCCCCGGGCGTTTGTGCATTGTAATAATTTCATTGTCTGACTCATAGCATTGTTGCGAAAGATAGCCTGTCTGCTTGTAGGGTAAGGTTAAGCCGCTAAGGCTGGTTCCTCTGGATCTCCACAAAAACTTTTCCTGCCATTCTCCAGAACCTACTGTAACGCCCCCAAAAGTACATGATTTATTACTTGCAATGACCTACTTGCATTTACCTGCTTAAGTTTAACAAAGAGAAATAATAACCCAATGAACGGGACGTTACCATCATCCGCAAAGGACAAGGCTTCCGTTATACATGAAAACTTGCCATAAACCAAAGTTTACCCTATGAAGGGGCATTCACCATCATAATCACTCAAACCATTTAGTTATATACAGAAATGGTTCTAACATCCCAAGGGTTACACCAACATACATAATTCTGTTCAAATATACCGTTGTAACACCAAAACACATAATTCAGTTCAAATATACAGTTGTAACTCCAAAATACATCACAATATGATAAGATAGCATCTTAGCACTCTTACATCGCGAATCACATGGACGGTTCTGTCTCATTTATCACCTTCAGCCTCCCTGCCCGCCTGAGGGCGGTTCACTGAACACTTTCCTAAAAACAAAACAGAAAACATTTCGAACTGTGAGCCAAAGCTCAGTACATACATCCCTGTACTGATAAAGATTCACTGAAAAGTTATTTGGGCCCGCTTGCAATTCATTTTGATTTTAAAATAGGGAATGAGACGCATGTAAAATTAAATTGCCAATTATTATCTGTTAGTGTACCCCTGAGTAACTGTTACGATCTGTGAATAGGTGTACACCTGCCAAGCCGACCGGGGCACCTGGCCTGAAGTCGCGCTGGTAACTGGAGGGCAATGCCCTGTAACTGATAACTGATGGGGTCACTAATTATGTGATAAAGCACTGATTAAATTGATTCATTGATGCACTTACCAAAACATTACGATTTCGATAAATACGTGCTGATTTCTAAAGATGCAGGCAATGAACGTACCTGAAAGTTTTAAATTCAAGTTCACGGAGTAATAAGATGCACTAAAGTGGAGAGAATGAAAGTTTAGACCTTGATTCTGTTCAAAAGATCATTATAGAAACATGAGGTCAGAAATGCACTTGTTCTTATGATTGATACCTTTAAATAAAACTGGCTTATGAAGAATCTTGACAAAGCAGTTTATCGATTAAACTAAAATGATGAAACTATAACTGAAATGATGAAACTATATAAACCATAGAAATGTGATTTAAGGCACGGTAGCAAGTTCAGAGAATAAGGGCTTATAAAGAGGGTACGGAAAGAATAAATCAGAACTTATACTTCCGACCTTGAAATGAGACCTAGGACCCCAATATGAAAAGTTTAGGAAGTCCTCTAAAACTTTCCTTAAGGACACGTAACATGATTCCCACGATAGGGTTCCTAAAATGGGGCTAGAACACCAACATGTCAGTTTGGAGTGCAGGAAATCAGTTTAAAATCAATCCTGCACAGGTTCAATAAAATGACCATAACTTTCTCTACAGACCTCGGATTAATGCGATTCAAGAGCCATTTTAAAGCTAACACACTGACATATCTACCCACCAAAAATCATAATTTTTGGCTGGGCCGATCCTTACCAGTTTCATCTCAAAGTTTGTCCTGTTTTTCTGGAAATTCTAGCCTCACTGTTTTGGTTTATTCCCACACTTTTTCACACAAATCCTCAACTTAAAGCATGTAAACACACTTTGATCCATCCCAATTCCGAACATCATACAAAAACACCACACTCAATTTCACTTCATATTCATCTCCAATAAAGCTCATTTTCTAGTCACACATACACATACCTCAAGTTTAATACTAGTTTGGTCCAAACCATGCATTCTTGGATAAAACCTTAACTTAGGGTCAACTTGAACTCACTCCCATCATTTCAAAACACCATAATAAACTTCAATAGATTAAAAGATAAGCAAAAGTAAGGATAAAACAATCAATATCCAACACTTGAACATAAAGCTTGCATGATTAAGATAAAACCCTAACCCTAGCATCATCCAACTTCAATTCCAACATGATCCTCACCAAGATGATTCTTAAATTCATAAAAACAGCATAATCCATCATTAAAACAACCAAAATAAGAAACAAAAACCAACAAGATCAAAAATTAACAACAAAATCAGCATAAGAGGTGAAAAGAATTACTCACTTTGTGCTTAAGAAAGAGGTATGAATGATCCTTGGTGCTTGAAGGAGTGAGAGGGATGGTTGGGGTGGTGAGTGGTGGATGTTTGGTGGCTGGAATGGTAGTGCTGCTACTGCTGTTGCTGCTGCCGTGGGTTATGAGAGAAGGAGAAGAGAAATAGGAGAGAGAAAGCGTCTACCATTCACTTGGTGCAAATGAAACTTAGGTAAAATAATACTTGGCTGAGAATTAATCATAAAAAGCTATTTTGACTAAGTCAGCTAAACAAATGAGGGTCAAGTCTCGTTGGGTCGAAATCGGCCTTAAACGGGCTCGGTTTTGGAAAAGAGCTGAAATCGAGTGCGTTTGTGAATTTTTTTTTTTTAAAGCTCGAGATTAAATGGTTGTGATGCCATGAAAAATAATTAAATCGCTAAATTCGTAAATATCAAGGCCTAAATCGATCTCCAGAATTTGACTACAACAAAAACCCGAATTGCAAGGTGAGAGCTCATTTAGAAATTTTCAATTGGAATAACAAAAAGCAATGATTTAAATGAAATGAAATTAATCACATGGATTAATGAAATTAATAAACATGATTTAGGGTCAGACTATTACGGTCTTCCCCCCTTAAAAAGTTTCGTCCTCGAAACTGATGAACTTAGCCATAGCATGCAGGATTACCTTGAATAAATGTGGATATTCGGTTTTCATTGCCTCTTCGGTCTCCCAGGTGGCTTCTTGGGAGGTGTGGTTTGTCCAGAATACTTTGACCAATAGTATCTGCTTGTTGTGCTGCTGCTTGATTCTGCGATCTAGTATTTGGATAGGACGCTCCTCATATACTAGATCTTCAGTGATTTCAATAGGTTCAGATACAATGGTATGGTCTGGATCTGGCATATATTTCCTAAGCTGAGAGATATGAAACACGTTATGCACGTGCTCAAGTTTTACAGGCAGATCTAGACGATAAGCGACGGGATTCAACTTTTCGATGATTTCATAAGGTCCAATGTACCTTGGACTCAGTTTACCCCGTACTCCGAACCTTTTGACACCTCTGGCTAGTGAAACTTTCAGAAAAACTTTATCGCCTACTTGAAACTCTAGAGGTCTTCTTCTTTTGTCCGCATAACTTTTTTGTCGACTTTGGGCAACCCTGATATGCTCCCGAATCTTTCTTATTGTCTCAGTGGTCTCTTGAATCATTTCAGGACCTCTAATCAGTGCCTTGTCTAAATCACTCCAGCACAACGGGGTTCTACATTGTCTCTCGTATAAAGTCTCAAATGGGGCCATTTTGATGGTGGACTGATAGCTGTTGTTATAAGAGAATTCCACCAAAGGTAAATCGTCTTCCCACTTCCCTTGGAACTCCAATACACAAGCTCTTAGCATGTCCTCCACAATTTGATTCACCCTTTCAGTTTGTCCATCTGTTTCTGGGTGATAGGAGCTACTGAAGTTTAGTTTGGTCCCAAAGGCCTTTTGAAGCGCTTGCCAGAAACGTGCTTGGAATCTGTGATCCCTATCTGAGACTATGTCTAAAGGGATCCCGTGCAGACGGACTATCTTCTTAACATACAATTGGGCTAGTCTTTCAACTCCCCAAGTATTCTTAATTGGCAGAAAATGAACCGACTTCGTAGGTCGATCAACTATGACTCAGATAGCATTTTTTCTCAAGGCAGAAAGGGGTAAACCCATAACAAAGTTCATTGAGATCGAATCCCACTTTCAAGTGGGAATTTCTAAGGGTCGTAGTTCACCCACAGGATGCTGATGCTCTGCTTTAACTTTCTAGCTGGTTAGGCACTTGTTCACATATTCTGCAACGTCTTTCTTCATATTATTCCACCAGAAGTATTGTCTCAGATCTCTGTACATCTTGGTGCCCCCTGGATACACTGAATAACGAGTATTGTGAGCCTCTTTCAGGATCTGCTTTCTTAATTCCCCATTTTTGGGCACACATAGGCGATTCTGGAACCGCAGGGTCCCATCCTCGTATACTACAAATCCCGGCGACTTCTCTTTTTCTAAATTTTGCTTTATTCTTTGGAGTTCGGGATCACTTTCCTGGTTCAGTCGAATTTCTTCCCCTAGGGAAGATTGTATAGTAAGTGCTGATAATTGAGCATTTGTTTGCCCGTGGGACACTAATTGAATCCTAAAGTCCTCCAGTTCTCTTAAGAGGTTCAATTGAGTAATCACCACAGTATTTGAGCTATGTTGCACCTTTCTACTTAGGGCATCCGCCACCACATTTGCTTTACCGGGATGATATTAGATCTGCAAATCACAGTCTTTAAGCAACTCAAGCCAACGCCGTTACCTCAAATTGAGCTTCTTCTGGGTGAAGATGTACTTTAAACTTTGATGATCGGTATAGATCTTGCATAGTATCCCATATAAATAATGTCTCCAAATTTTCAATGCAAAGACCACGGCTGCTAACTCCAGGTCATGGGTAGGGTAGTTTTTCTCATACGGCTTGAGTTGTCGAGAAGTATAAGCTACTACTTTGTCTTCCTACATCAGTACACCCTAGACCGTTCTTCGAAGCGTCACTATAAATTGTATACTCTTTCTCTTCCATTGGTAACGTCAGGATTTGGGGCGGTGGTTAGTCGCTGCTTTAGTTCTTGGAAAGCTTTCTCACATCCTTCAGTCCACTCGAATTTGTTCGTTTTCTTCAACAGATTGGTCATGGGTGAAGCTATTTTTGAAAAATCCTTGATAAATCTTCGATAGTAACCTGCTAAAGCCAGAAAACTTCTAATCTCCGTGACATTGGTAGGCCTTGGCCATTCTGTGATTGCTTTCACCTTCTGGGGGTCAACTTTAATTCTTTCTTTTGTAACCACATGTCCCAAAAATACCACTTCCTCCAACCAAAATTCACATTTCTTTAATTTGCCATAGAGTTGATGTTCCTTCAAAGTTTGCAATACTATCCGCAATTGCTCAGCGTGTTCCTCCCTGTCCTTAGAATAAATAAGGATGTCATCTATGAACACCACCACGAACTTGTCTAAATAGGGTCTGAAAACCTATTCATAAGGTCCATGAAAGCTGCAGGAGCATTAGTGAGACCAAAAGGCATCACTGTGAACTCATAGTGACCATGCCTGGTCCTAAACGCTGTCTTAGGAATATCATCAGGCTTAATCATAAGTTGATGGTACCCTGACCTCAAATCAATCTTAGAGAATACTCCTGCTACTTGTAGTTGATCAAACAAGTCATCTATTCGTGGCAGAGGGTATTTGTTTTTTATGGTAATCTTGTTCAACTCCCTGTAATCAATACATAGCTTTAAGGTTCCATCGTTCTTCTTGACAAACAGCACTGGGGCACCCCATGGTGACACACTTAGCCTAATAAAGCTTTTCTGCAACAGCTCATCTAGCTGAATCTTTAATTCTTTAAGCTCAGTTGGGGCCATATGATATGGGGCTTTAGAAATAGGTTGGGCTTCAGGAATTAATTCGATTTCAAAATCAATTTCCCTCTGCGGGGGTAGTCCTGGTAACTCCTCAGGGAAAACATCTTCAAATTCACAAATTACAGATATATTCTCCGCTTCCTCTTCTTTTGTTTGGGTATCAATAGCATAACACCAATATTCAATACACCTCTGATATAACAGCTTATTTGCTTTTATAGCGGAAATCAACGAGCAAGATTTTGCCTCTCTCTGCCCATAAAAACACACTTTTCTGCCTTTTTCATCTTTCAAGATAACCTTAAGATTTTCACAGTCGATTTGGGCTTCATAAGTGTGCAACCAATTCATTCCCAAAATGATGTCAAAATCAGACAAATCAAATTGAATCAAATCCACAGGGAAGGTGGTTTCACCAATGGTGATAGGGACAAGTTTATAAGAGAGGGGGTACTCAATCACAGAATTATTGGGTAGCTTAATTCTATAATTCGTTTCCATCCTCCTGTTCTCAAGGTTCAATTGAATAGCAGATCGGGTAGATATAAATGAATGAGTGGCGCTCGAATCAAATAATGCAGAAAATGGCTTTGAATTTAAACAGAGAGTTCCAGTGACTACCGTCCCAGAGGTAACAGCTTCCTTTTTGTTCATCACAAATGCCCTTCCTGTAATTGCAGGCCTTGAAGGTGGGGGTCCTTGGCGGAGCGGAGTCAAGGGTTTTGCTGCGCCCTTGTCTACAGCTTTTAGTCGTCGGGGGCATGCAGCGATGAGGTGTTCAGGACTTCCACACCACATGCATTTGTTGGTGCCAACGCGGCATTCAGGAGTGGTGTGATTTGTTCTTCCACACTTCGCACAGGGTGCTGTCGAGCCTACAGGACGGCTCTTGGAGGAAACAGGAGTAGGTTTCTTCTGGTTCTGGTTCTGGTTCTGGTTCACACTCTCACTTGGAGTCCCTCGCTCAAACCCCTTTCTCTTGTGGTTGATCGGATTCAGTGCTCTCAACTCCGTCTTCACTCGTTCCACTTCAGTTGCTCGCTCATATAGTTCTTGGTAAGTAAGAATTAGTTGTCCACTAACTGATTTCGAATATAGAAGGCCAGGCCCTCCTCAAACCTCCTTATTTTCAACCTTTCAGATGACACAAACTCAGGAACAAACTTAGATAATTCGGTGAACTTACTGGCGTATTGCATCAAAGTCATGGTGCCACTCATCTTTAACTCCATAAACTCTTTCTCCTTTTACCTTTGAACTACAACTAGATAAAATTTTGCCCTTAACTTGCTCAGGAATTTATTCCAGGTAAATTCAGGCCCTACGAGCTTATCCTTCACGGTATTCCACCGAATGTCAGCTTCACCGGTCAAATAATATGTCCCAATGTTCACCTTTTTTCCTTCTGACACCTCTACCACCGTAAAAATTTTTTCCATTCCTCTTATCCATTCCTCCAGTATTACTGGATCATAAGATCCATTATAAACTTTAGGGTTGCGCCGTGTTACCCTATCTGCCAATTTATCCTCTTTAGGAGGGGTTTCAGCAGGTACCTGGGGAATTCGCTTCATCAATTCAGCAACTAGGGTTGGCCAGTAACTCGGGTTTCCTAAGTTGCTAGCTAATACAGAGGGCAACGGTGGCGTGTCACCATGTTGTGGTTCCTGGCACGAGACTTGATCACCCAATCCCTGGCCTTGATCCAAATTGTTCTCTACCTGAACCTCAATGTTGGTTTGCACTGACTGAGACATTCTGATCATACATTAAATGAAACAATTCAAACACTAGAACCTCCAGACGTATAAGAACATGCTCAATAAATGCATAGAAGGTGGCTCAATGGTTAATTCATAACTCAAAAGTGTCATCATTTCATTTCAAAACTGCTTACTTACATACATAGCTGCTGATTTATATACATGAGCAACGAAAGCATATTACACCTAGTTGAGTAAGCAAGTCTAGCTCTAACTCCTACCCTAACACTAAACACTACATAGCCCCTAGACACTAGATTCGTCACATGACCAAAAAGAGGTACGGACCATGTCATCACGGTCGGAGAGGATTGGACTAACTATATACAATGTCAAATGCCACACAAAATATAACTATCCAATCCAACCATACCATACCATATCTACATACAGGGTTCAAAATGAAAACCACTGCACCAACCCCTAGAACCACCTAACGATCCCGAGATGGATCGTAATCCGGGTCAGACTCATCATCA
Organism: Carnegiea gigantea; assembly: GCA_029747015.1. Lineage (NCBI taxonomy): Eukaryota > Viridiplantae > Streptophyta > Magnoliopsida > Caryophyllales > Cactaceae > Carnegiea > Carnegiea gigantea. The sequence continues at coordinate 1,066,428 of JAKOGI010000072.1, forward strand.
GGTTCATCTGAATCGAAGCTGCTCGTAGATGCCTCTGACTCGGCATTATCGACCTCTTGCTGAACATGTTGCTCCACCATCAACTCATCAGCCGCCTGCTCCCATTGCAGTTCTACCCCCACTTCGCTAATGTCTTGATCCTCCTCGGGATGATCCTCCTCTGGATCATTCTCCTCTCCCGGTTGGTCCTCATCCCCAGAACTAATCACGACTAAATCTGAGGTGTCGGGGAGGTCTATCACCACGTAAGCCTCCCCAGGGCTATCAGGCACCAGTGGTGTGTCTGGTGTGGGCGGGAAGGGTGGCCCCTATGCTGCTGCTGGGGCTGCAGGTGGGGGATGGGCTTGATGTAGAGGAAAGACGTACTGAAGAGTTTCTATAGTAATGCCCCTCAACTCAAACTCATCTCTCAACAATAACTCGGTAGTGAGAGTCGTCCAAGCCCCCTGGGCCTGAAACCTAGGCCCGTCCAAGCTTGGATTCCCTGTTATCATAAAGTCATGATAACGATGCCTAAACTCCACCCACGGGCCAACTTGGGGTAAGGACCAAAGCAGTCTTTGTGCGCGGACCATAATACTGCGGAGCTCAGAGTAAGGGTCCTGTGCATGTGTCTCTATACTAGTATGTAGCAGTGCAATGTGGGCAATCATAGATCCACCCGACAACATATTAACGCCATAAGGATCCATCTAACAAAGAAAACACATATATGAGAGACATACATATCCATGAATAAGGCACGTGCAAATGGAAGCAACTTGCATTCTGATATCGTTATTACACTCCTAATATCATTCTAGCAATATACGATAGCCCCCTCACGACAACCATTCTCACCCTATAATTTCTAACTTTACTTTCCTCCAGAAAATCTCAACCTGCCTCTGATACCAAATCTGTAACGCCCCTAAAAGTACATGATTTCTTACTTGCAATGACCTACTTGCATTTACCTGCTTAAGTTTAACAAAGAGAAATAATAACCCAATGAACGGGGCGTTACCGTCATCCGAAAAGGACAAGACTTCCCTTATACATGAAAACTTGCCATAAACCAAAGTTTACCCTATAAAGGGGCATTCACCATCATAATCACTCAAACCCTTTAGTTATATGCAGAAGTGGTTCTAACATCCCATTGGTTACACCAACATACATAATTCTGTTCAAATATACCGTTGTAACACCAAAATACATAATTCAGTTCAAATATACAGTTGTAACTCCAAAATACATCACAATATGATAAGATAGCATCTTAGCACTCCTACATCGCCAATCACATGGACGGTCCTGTCTCATTTATCACCTTCAACCTCCCTGTCCGCCTGAGGGCGGTTCACTAAACACTTTCCTAAAACAAAACAGAAAATATTTCGAACTGTGAGCCAAAGCTCAGTACATACATCCCTGTACTGATAAAGATTTACTGAAAAGTTATTTGGGCCCGCTTGCAATTCATTTTGATTTTAAAACAGGGAATGAGACGCATATAAAACTAAATTGCCAATTATTATCTGTTAGTGCACCCCCGAGTAACTGTTACGATCTGTGAATAGGTGTACACCTGCCAAGCCGACTCGGGGATCTGGCCTGAAGCCGCGCGGGTAACTGGAGGGCAATGCCCTGTAACTGATAACTGATGGGGTCACTAATTATGTGATAAAGCACTGATTAAATTGATTCATTGATGTACTTACCAAAACATTACGATTTCGATAAATACGTGCTTATTTCTAAAGATGCCCGCAATGAACGTACTTGGAAGTTTTAAATGCAAGTTCACGGAGTAATAAGATGCACTAAAGTGGAGAGAATGAAAGCTTAGGCTTTGATTCTGCTCAAAAGATCATTATAGGAACATGAGGTCAGAAATGTACTTGTTCTTATAATTGATACCTTTAAATAAAACTGGCTTATGAAGAATCTTGACAAACCAGTTTATCAATTAAACTAAAATGATGAAACTATAACTAAAATGATGAAACTATATAAACCATAGAAATGTGATTTAAGGCACGGTAGCAAGTTCAGAGAATAAGAGCTTATAAAGAGGATACGGAAAGAATAAATCAGAACTTATACTCCCGACCTTGAATGAGACCTAAGACCCCAATATGAAAAGTTTAGGAAGTCCTTTAAAACTTTCCTTAAGGACACATAATATGATTCTCACGATAGGGTTCCTAAAATGGGGGTTGAACACCAACATGCCACTTTGGAGTGCAGGAAATCAATTTAAAATCCATCCTGCACAGGTTTAGTAAAATGACCATAACTTTCTCTACAGACCTCGGATTAATGCGATTCAAGAGCCATTTTAAAGCTAACGCACTAACCTATCTACCCACCAAAAATCATAATTTTTGGCTGGGCCGATCCTTACCAATTTCATCTCAAAGTTTGTCCTGTTTTTCTGGAAATTCCAGCCTCACTGTTTGAGTTTATTCCCACACTTTTCACACAAATCCTCAACTTAAACCATTTCTTAAAAGCATGTAAACACACTTTGGTCCATCCCAACATCATACAAAAACACCACACTCAATTTCAGTTCATATTCATATCTAATAAAGCTCATTTTCTAGTCACACATACACATATCTCAAGTTTAATACTAGTTTGATCCAAACTATGCATTCTTGGATAAAACCCTAACTTAGGGTCAACTTGAACTCACTCCCATCATTTCAAAACACCATAATAAACTTTAATAGATTAAAAGATAAGCAAAAGCAAGGATAAAACAATCAATATCCAACATTTGAACATGAAGCTTGCATGATTAAGATAAAACCCTAACTCTAGCATCATCCAACTTCAATTCCAACATGATCCCTCACCAAGATGATTCTTAAATCCATAAAAATAGCATAATCCATCATTAAAACAACCAAAATAAGAAGCAAAAACCAACAAGATCAAGAATCAACAACAAAATCAGCATAAGAGGTGAAAAGAATTGCTCACTTTGTGCTTAAGAAAGAGGTATGAATGATCCTTGGTGCTTGAAGGAGTGAGAGGGATGGTTGGGGTGGTGAGTGATGGATGTTTGGTGGCTGGAATGGTGGTGCTGCTACTGCTGCCGTGGGTTATGAGAGAAGGAGGAGAGAAATAAGAGAGAGAAAGCGTCTAGCATTCACTTGGTGCAAATGAAACTGAGGCAAAATAATACTTGGCTGAGAATTAATCATAAAAAGTTACTTTGACTAAGTCTAATTAAGGCCTAATTAAGGGTAATTAGCTAAACGAATGAGGGTCAAGTCTCGTTGGGTCGAAATCGGCTTTAAACGGGCTTGGTTTTGGAAAAGAGCTCAAACTGAGTGCGCTTGCGAATTTTTTTTTTTTTGGTTTTTAAAGCTCGAGATTAAATGTTTGTGATGCCATGAAAAATAATTAAATCGCTAAATTCATAAATATCAAGGCCTAAATCGATCTCCAGAATTTGACTAGAACAAAAATTGGAATTGCAAGGTGAGGGCCCATTTAGAAATTTTCAATTGGAATAATAAAAAGCAATGATTTAAATGAAATGAAATTAATCACATGGATTAATGAAATTAATAAACATGATTTAGGGTCGGACTATTAATAAACATGACTAAGTCCAAAACCGAGCCCGTTTAAGGTCGATTTCAACCCAACAAGACTTGACCCTAATTTGTTTAGCTAATTACCCTTAATTAGGCCTTAATTAGACTTAGTCAAAGTAGCTTTTTATGATTAATTCTCAGCCAAGTATTATTTTGCCTAAGTTTCATTTGCACCAAGTGAATGCTAGACACTTTCTCTCTCCTATTTCTCTCCTCCTTCTCTCATAACCCCGACAGCAGCAACACCAGTAGCAGCACCACCATTCTAGCCACCAAACAGCCACCACTCACCACCCCAATCATCCCTCTCACTCCTTCGAGTACCAAGGATCATTCATACCTCTTTCTTAAGCACAAAGTGAGTAATTCTTTTCACCTCTTATGCTGATTTTGTTGTTGATTCTTGATCTTGTTGGTTTTTGCTTCTTATTTTGGTTGTTTTAATGATGGATTATGCTGTTTTTATGGATTTAAGAATCATCTTGGTTAGGGATCATGTTGGAATTGAAGTTGGATGATGCTAGGGTTAGGGTTTTATCTTAATCATGCAAGCTTCATGTTCAAATGTTGGATATTGATTGTTTTATCCTTGCTTTTGCTTATCTTTTAATCTATTGAAGTTTATTATGGTGTTTTGAAATGATGGGAGTGAGTTCAAGTTGACCCTAAATTAGGGTTTTATCCAAGAATGCATAGTTTGGACCAAACTAGTATTCAACTTGAGGTATGTGTATGTGTGTCTAGAAAATGAGCTTTATTGGATATGAATATGAAGTGGAATTGAGTGTGGTGTTTTTGTATGATGTTGGGATGGACCAAAGTGTGTTTACATGCTTTTAAGAAATGGTTTAAGTTGAGGATTTGTGTGAAAAGTGTGAGAATAAATTCAAATAGTGAGGCTGGAATTTCCAGAAAAACAGGACAAACTTTGAGATGAAATTGGTAAGGATCGGCGCAGCCAAAAATTATGATTTTTGGTGGGTAGATAGGTTAGTGTGTTAGCTTTAAAAATGACTCTTGAATCGCATTAATCCGAGGTCTCTATAGAAAGTTATAGTCATTTTACTGAACCTGTGCAGGATAGATTTTAAACTGATTTCCTGCACTCCAAAGTGGCATGTTGGTGTTCTACCCTCATTTTAGGAACCCTATCGTGAGAATCATGTTATGTGTCCTTAAGGAAAGTTTTAAAAGACTTCCTAAGCTTTTCATATTGGGGTCTTAGGTCTCATTCAAGGTCGGGAGTATAAGTTCTGATTTATTCTTTCCGTATCCTTTTTATAAGCTCTTATTCTCTGAACTTGCTACCGTGCCTTAAATCACATTTCTATGGTTTATATAGTTTCATCATTTTAGTTATAGTTTCATCATTTTAGTTTAATCGATAAATTGGTTTGTCAAGATTCTTCATAAGCCAGTTTTATTTAAAGGTATCAATTATAAGAACAAGTACATTTCTGACCTCATGTTCCTATAATGATCTTTTGAGCAGAATCAAGACCTAAGCTTTCATTCTCTCCACTTTAGTGCATCTTATTACTCCGTGAACTTGCATTTAAAACTTCCAGGTACGTTCATTGCGGGCATCTTTAGAAATAAGCACGTATTTATCGAAATCGTAATGTTTTGGTAAGTATATCAATGCATCAATTTAATCAGTGCTTTATCACATAATTAGTGACCCCATCAGTTATCAGTTACAAGGTATTGCCCTCCAGTTACCCGCGCGGCTTCAGGCCAGGTCCCCCGGTCGGATTGGCAGGTGTACACCTATTCATAGATCGTAACAGTTACTCAGGGGTGCACTAACAGATAATAATTGGCAATTTAGTTTTATATGCGTCTCATTCCCTGTTTTAAAATCAAAATGAATTGCAAGCGGACCCAAATAACTTTTCAGTGAATCTTTATCAGTACAGGGATGTATGTACTGAGCTTTGGCTCACAGTTCGAAATGTTTTATGTTTTGTTTTAGGAAAGTGTTCAGTGAACCGCCCTCAGGCGGACAGGGAGGTTGAAGGTGATAAATGAGACAGGACCGTCCATGTGATTGGCGATGTAGGAGTGCTAAAATGCTATCTTATCATATTGTGATGTATTTTGGAGTTAGAACTGTATATTTGAACTGAATTATGTATTTTGGTGTTACAACGGTATATTTGAACAGAATTATGTATGTTGGTGTAACTCTTGGGATGTTAGAACCATTTCTGTATATAACTAAATGGTTTGAGTGATTATGATGGTGAATGCCCCTTTATAGGGTAAACTTTGGTTTATGGCAAGTTTTCATGTATAACGGAAGTCTTATCATTTGCGGACGGCGGTAACGCCCCGTTCATTGGGTTATTATTTCTCTTTGTTAAACTTAAGCAGGTAAATGCAAGTAGGTCATTGCAAGTAATAAATCATGTACTTTTGGGGGCGTTACACCTACACTGGTGGACTGTTATTGTTGATGCTTGTCTCATGGTGATCGTACTTTCTTTGCTTATCAGAGTCTCAGTTGACATGGAGAGTTTCATGTGATCGCGTGAGTTATAAATTTATAATATATTTGCTATCATGGAAGGTGTTTCTAGGTGTTGGATTTAGATTGTCATTGTACAAGATAATAGATATATTGCGTGTTTCAGTTTTGAATTCGTGCTGCTTGTTCGATTTATTCTTACATGTCATGATTCATAGATTAAGAACAAAGGGAAATTTAAGACCGCGAATATATCTTCGCTAGTAGAAGAAATAGAGGGGGAGATTCCTCTTGATTGACAAAAAAAAGCATTATTTAGCAGATTAAAGTGGGATTTTTACATTGTATGCACTGTTTGAATGTCATGAAATTTTCCTATTGAGTTGCTACACATTCTGATCCACAAATTGTTTTTAATAGTTGTCATCAACCCCTTGGATGCATATAATTATGTGTACCTATTCCACCATGCCATCGTATTTCTCAACCTAGATTATTATTAAGGCCAACATTTTATTCATTCCCTTGAGTGTCGATGTTTGCCATTAGCCATAACAAGAAGTGTTGAGAAACCTCTGCCGCATACTTTATAAGTCAAAGCAAAGGTAGAGCAAGATAGACTCTATGAATTGATCATTTACTCAGTTGATCTGAATATACTACTTCTATATCATCGCTTTCAGGCATCAGACTTCTCTCTGCAGGATGATTCCGCATTCTCTACCTTGTAAATCTTCTGTCGCTATATCGCTACTTTTTAAAGGAAGGTGGCCCAACTAGTCAACTACTACTAGGGTCCCCATCACTCAGGGAACACCGTAGTGGGGGACTGCTTGGAAGAGAGGAGGGCAAGGAGCGAACTTGTTCCTTCTAGTCCAAGTACCCCTATTAGGATTTTAACTCCATACCTTCTTGGTCGAAGGTGGGTAAAATGCCATTAGACCACTCCTCTGTGGGTTGCTATGGCTCATAATTTTGACATTAGGTGTCTATTCATTCTTTAAAGGGAGAACAAAAAATACCCCTATTAGGATTTTAACTCCATACCTTCTTGGTCGAAGGTGGGTAAAATGCCATTAGACCACTCCTCTGTGGGTTGCTATGGCTCATAATTTTGACATTAGGTGTCTATTCATTCTTTAAAGGGAGAACAAAAAATACCCCTATTAGGATTTTAACTCCATACCTTCTTGGTCGAAGGTGGGTAAAATGCCATTAGACCACTCCTCTGTGGGTTGCTATGGCTCATAATTTTGACATTAGGTGTCTATTCATTCTTTGAAGGGAGAACAAAAAATGTATTTGATCTGTTGGAGGCTCCTATCACCTAGGCAATGCTTCAGAAATGTGAATTGCATTGTACATGTGCATTGGTTATCTTGTTAAATTTGTAAAAATTGTGCTTGAGGTGGAATCGTGGATGTTTCGGAAACTAAGCTCTGTATTGCAGTTTAGAATTTGTTGGCATGATTAGGCTGATGATTGGATCTGGATCTCTTAGGATTGGAGGGATAACGATTCTGAAGAAGGGGAAATCTGATCTCATTAGTGACGGCAATACAGGTACGGAGTTGTCTAATTAGTGTGATCCAAATAGTAATTTTCTTGAGCTTCAATGGTTTTTTAGTAAAGTTTGGGTTGTATTTCTTTTAATTAATTGAAAACTCTTCTATTTTGTGCAGTCTGCTCAGTAAGCACCATTGGCTCTCCGAGGCGCTGTGGTGGCCAGGGTGATATACTATCTGGGAGGCATGTTATACATATTAAACCCGAAATTGCATTGCCTCTTTCTAAGGCATTTTAGATGTTGACCATAATGCCTATTTTGATGGAAAAAGAAAGTGTTACTGTCAAAAATAACTTTGTATTCTTTCTTTGGTCCTTGCTCTTAATGTATTGGTCCCCCAATCTCCCTCTTGTTTTGTTCTGTTTGCAATCTTGGAAAAAGTCTTTCCTATGTTATGTAAATGCATTGAAACTTATAATTCACATTTTAACTTCTATGCACTCATATAATATGGACTGAAGGGAGTATGTGGATCCGAACTCTGATTAAATTTCTGCAGTTGTAGATCATACTTGTCTGGAATTTGGAGAATATCTTGAGCATAGAAAGTATCAAATGTGTATTATTGCTTGATGTGTTTTCCGTTTTCCTGATGCCAGTGTCGCCGTATTCTTATCCTGGGTTCGCAAGCGCATAGCAAGTGAAGGCGATCTTGGCTTACGGTACGTCATTTTTAACTCTAGTCTACCATGATCTTTGGCAATTTTCTTTCGTTTCTTCTTCTTAGAGGCTTTTGTCCCCTCTTCCCCTCCCCCTGAATTGAAAACTATATCTATTGCTCCATATTGCTGAAGGCTGAAGGACCCAAGCATGCTGGCTTGTGTAGCCGGGTCTGCTTTGCTGAGGAAAGCTGCTTCTGTCGCTTTTGAGAATAAGAAGAGGGCAACTCTCACCAGTGATATTATCGAGTCTTTGGGGAAAAGGTATTCTCTTCTATTTGTTCTAGTGCATTTCGTCCTCTTCTAGGCTACTTTTGAGATCATAGTGGAGTGAAACAAAATGCATTGCTAAAACTATCCTGATCTTTTCTAGGATCTGATGGAGTCAACCCCTTTGATACTCTAGTTTAAGATTGTCTACATCCGATCTTCCCACAGTCCCACACCATGCCTGGACAGAACTTTGGTGCATTGCTTCACTTCTGCATTCCCCCTCCCCCCTTTTGACTTGCTCTCAATCTAGTACCTCAAACTGATAGCGTCAAGACTTTCACATCACCCCCTGAACTTCTGAATCTGCAAATGAGTTTCACCTGCTCTTCCTTCACTGCAGTTTGGAGGATATTTGTCCAATCCCAACTGTCTGAGTGTATGATTTACCTTGGTGATGCAACCATCTGGACACAGCAGAGCAGCTACCATTGTACGATGTAAGTATTCGCATTCCTTTTTTTGGGGGGGGGGGGGTTCTCCCTTTTGGGTGTGTTGGAGGAGAATGACTCTCTCCCTTTTTAATTCTCCTCCCCTCTTACGTTTCAGCAAACAGTACAATTATATCAATGCTGAGCCCCACCTAGTTTGAGATACTTTGGTCCAGTTCTTTTTAACTTATCATAAGTAACCTATTGTTGATTAGTGCTGATGAGTGCTGATCATGACGAAGGTTGTGAGTGGGAAATATGGCTAAGTGCTTATCAATGCTTATCAATGCTGATTGGTGCTGATGAATGCTGATCAGTATTGATGATAAGTACTTATAATAAGTTGAAAAGAACAGACTCTTTGTAGTTGGAGGGAGGAATGCAATGTTGCAGTGCACCCATCCAGTGGTTGAGAACTTTTTAGCAATATTTTTCACCTCTAGTAGTAACTTGTTTTACCACCAGTGGTAAATTTTGGAACAATTTACAATTTCAACCGTTGAATGGGTGGAATATAAGATTGCTGCTATCCCTCTAGTTGCGGAGGATCCCTTCCGTCCCTCAACCCCCCCCCCCCCTCCTCCGGGCTTAATAAAAATGCGGGCTTCATGAGTTGTATGTGGATCAAGTTCAGTGTAATAATGTATCTGCCTTTGTTTTCACAGGTAACCATTTTTTCCTTCTCATTTTTCTTTTTTTCTTTTTCCCAAAGTAATAATGCTCCTGCCATTGTGATCATAGCAAATGAAAGAGACGTGGGGAAGAGAATGTATTCGCAAGTATTGAGATAACTTGGGTATCTTGGCTCAAATTTTCCTTGCCTTGAGGAACTAGTCTCCCCACATTTGAAAAATTTTATCAATTATCATCAGTATTTTTACTTAGTCGTGGACCAGTGTAATGGCCCTGCCCAGTTTGTTTGTGGATCAGCTTTGAAATCAGTCTAATTTGGTCCATTTACGAGTTGCAATTTTTTTTCTTTTATTTTACAAGGATAAGCATGTTCAACCCATTGGATCCTATTTTAAGGGTCATTAATAAATCACAACGGATTATTATATAATAAAAAGGTCATGTTAAATTCCCTTGACATATAATTGCCGTGCAATTATGTGAGGTGACATATATCCTTCAGCTGTAAGACGTTAATTTTCAGTGTTCAAATGTTCTTCTTGTATATTGTTTTTATATAATAAAAAGGTCATGTTAAATTCACGATAATTGTCATTTGATTAATGTTACAAATTATATTCCTTATTTTCTTTTGCTTTGGAATATTTGGCAATTTTCTAGAAATGGAGGTATTTAGTTGTTTATATTTTTTATTTTTTATTTTTTTTTTTGGGAGAGCAATTAATTTGTTTCGCAAAGCTCCAAAATTATTTTATGGAGTGCATCTTAGGGTAGGACAGATCACATACTAGGGGTAGTCCTTAAATATAGCTATATTAGGCATTTGCATTGTAGGAATGGGGGTTGGGGTTTTCTCCATATTATTCTATTGAACTAGCCTAACTTTACCTAACTTTTTCACATTTTATCATTTTTTGGGGGGTTTCTATTGGTAAGATGGAAATTCATTGGATCTCCACAGAAGTAAAGTCAATGACCTACGTATTCAGTTTCTATTTTTGATTTTGGATCCTTCATTTCACTGAAGTTGAGCGATTGTTGGCTCAATAAGAAATAGAGTTTTTCTATCACAGGTTTTCTCTATTCACATTATTTGAATCAGAGACCTTATTTAGGGAGAACAAATATCAAACTAATTGAACCAACTTATATCGGTACGTACTTAGTTTATATAGCGCAACATGTGCATATCTATTTGTGATAATTAGGGTGTGACACCCCATCAGAAAACATAATTTCAAGGGAGATAATAAAATACTCATTCAAGCATGATGACATTAGCAATACGATGGGATTTGATTACTCGTAGATTAAGCGTGATAATAAGATAGTCATTCGCTCATTCAAGTCTTGCAAGGGAAAGGCAGTGGTATTGTGGCAATTAAAAACCAGTCCAAGAAACAAGAATATTTTCAACAAATAAAAAAAAATGGATACACCTAGAGATCCAAACAAAAGTGCGATGAAATTATTCTTAAACGTGTGTTCTAATAGGCCACAAGCAACAGAAGATCGAGTAAAACACGAGCATTCATTAATTATCATTAAATTTGGTACCGTGTTTTATATGTTACGATTTCAGTTCTACTTCACACTCGAATACCCTAAAAAAAATCCTTCCAAACTGAAAAAAGTTCACATACAATACCATATCATCTTACCTTATTTATTACTGGGAAAAAGGCAGAGAAGAAAAAACAAAAACCCTAGGTGCTTTCCTGGAAAGGGAGATAGAAGTAGGTTGGCCTTGTTCATCATATCTCAAACAACGTACCACGGCTAATGCATCATGGGGTGGGTGGGGCTCTATTGAGTTCTTATCAAGATTTCACACATCCAAAACGACACTTTCTTTGTGCGAATCCACCGACAGCCAATATTAGTTGGCATGCCTAATTAACACATTTATAATCCACTAAAAGTGACCAACAACCGTGAAAATTGAGTCAAAACTAATCAACACCCACCTTCTTTTTCTTTTTTTTACAAGAAAATTAAACACAGTTGCAAACAGTATGCATTTTCACCGTGATGAATCTCGACAATTAAAAGAATAACAAGAAGTTTGAAAAATTAGTTGGAAAATAAAAGGCAGACTAGAGTTTTACGTTCTTAGGATATCTCCTAGACAATAAGGGGATGTTCTAGTTGACGTTTGTGCTGGATTGACGAGTTGTATGAGGTTGTTTGTTTGTGATTCTTAGCCTACAGGATATTCTAGCTGCTTCTTTAAGTTGTGTAGTAACTGTGTCTCTTATTATTTATAAGGGTCATGCCTAACTAATAATCGGGGGAAAAAAAAAAAAGGTATGCATTTGCATGGTGTTTTGGATTGCCAAACATCTCTTGATTTAGAGGCACAAGCATGATTGTTACTTGTTTACCAACATGGGTAAGTCAGTAATACTATCAAGATTTTAAGCTTGGTGACCTTCAGTCTTCTTATTTAGGAAACTAGGGGAGTGACAAACATCAACAAGTCTTTAGGCTAGGATTTCAATGTATCTCTGTCCCCTTGGATCTAGACAGTTTCATTGGCCTATCCCTAAATAAAGATTTAATAGGATGGTTGAATTTATCGATATATTTTATAAAAAACGTGCTCTTTTGGGTTACATAGAATTAGGTAGAACGTATTTTATTAGTTACATATAGATTTTATTAAGTAAACTCGCCTTTTCAACATATCGGTTTTCCTCAACAATTAATGTCAAATGAATAATCTGATTCGATACTTTTTTTTCTTAAATAAGATCTATCTTTATTTCTAAAAATAATTTAAATCTTATTAAAGAAGAATCAAGGACAAAATTTTCTCTTCCTTCAACTATATGCGTTGTAGTTGGATGTATTGAATGAGAAAATCTTATTTAAAACAATTTGTAAAAACAAAAAAAGAGAAAATGTATACAAGATTTATGGAGACTTTTTTTTTTGGTTGAGAAAAGAACTTTATTAGCCTGAAATCAAAGATCTCTCAATTTGATAGCTTCTAAATCACCTTCTCTTAGATAGTGTTTGGTTGGAAGAAAAATGGTTTTCCCAAAAAATCATTTTCCATGAAAAATATTTTTCTAAGAAAAATTGATTTTCATGTTACATTTTCCGTTGTTTGGTACAAGATAAATTATTTTTTTATAGAAACAAAAGGAAAACAGCAATTGAATTGTTTAAGAGGTGAAACATGGTAACTGAATGGTTGTAGCAATATAAATGTTTGACCAAATAAAGGAATATCGAGTTTAAAATTCATATATGGGCTTTTTAAATATTTTCTATTGGATAATCAAGTTTCGATCTAAACCATTGAAATTGTTTTAGCGACAAAAAATATTAACTGAATTACTTAAGTGACGAAAAATATCGATTGAATTGTCATGGCCGAAAAAAATGTTGATCGAATGAAGAAATATCGATCTCAACATATGGATTTGAATCTATTCGAATCTTTCTGTCTTTCAAATCCGATGATCAATTTTCAATCCAAATTGGTGAAATTATTTTAGTTGTGATAAATATTTACTGAATTGTTCAGGTGGTGAAAAATGTCAATTGAATTGTCATGGTAGAGAAAAATTTAACCAAATGCAGGAATGTCAAGTTAAAATTTGAAAATTGAGCCTATTTTAATCTTTTCTATCTGATGATCAACTTTTGATCCGAAGCATTGAAATTGCTTTTGTGGCGAGTCAATTGAATTGTTTAAGTAACAAAAAATGTCGACTAAATAAACGTGACAGAGATAAATGTTGACCAAATGAATGAAACTTAAGCTCAAAATCTAGACTTGAGCTTATTTTAATATTTCCTATCGGATAGTCAAGTTTTGATCCAAATCTTTAAAATCAGATTTTGCTCCTAAATTTCAGCTGACCATATCCCTAAAGAGTTGAAGGAAGAAAATCAATTTTATATCTTGTCAAAAGGAAATTATCTTCCTCCATTCAAGAGAAAATTATTTTCATTGAAAAATAGTTTTCCATCATTTGTTGTGCCAAACAACTAAAAATTAAAAAATTATTTTTTAAAAAAATTAGTTTCCCCAAGCCAAACATTACCTTAATAAAAAAGCAAGGATCTCATCTCATAGCATGCATGATTCATGGGGTGATGAACAAAACAAGTTGGATTTTTGGCAAGTCAAACCTCCCTATGCATGATTTTAATTATTTCATTTTTCACTAATTAATTCAAAACCCATCTAACAAATAAATAAATAAATAAATAATCCACTGTTTTTTTTGGGGGGGGGGGGGATTGAAAGTTGCTGTTTTTGTAGGCAATTGTCCACCGTCCACGTGATAAAACCGTGGGTGTTGACGTCCCAACGCACGAGAAGGGAATTATAACAAAAATCAGTGGGTCTAATCTCTTGTATTTTATAATTTATTCATGTCTTAATTTTGCTATTATTTATTTATTAATAAAAACGATATATGCATTTTTTAATAAGTGGCAAAATTTAAAATCTTATTTCTCTCTTTATAAAATCCAACCAAACGCACTTACCTAACCTATCTCTCATCTTGGCTTGACTTCTACCAATAATTTAACATATTAAATTCTGACGAAAGAAGTGAATGGATTTCTAAGATGGCCAAGCAAATGCTCATTGAAATAGTAGCGATTTTCCTTGTTAGCAGTTACGATATTATTTAAAGATTTATTCATCCGTTTTATTAGTTGTATATTTCCATTTTAGCTGTTATTTTCTATTTGCCTTCTAACATATTTTAAGTTTAACCCTATTAATAATCAGAAAAAAAAAAAGAGGGGGCACCATCCACATGTAATCATGTCCTTAAAAACTAAAATCAGCTCCGTGACATATATATTCCACCTAAGAAAATTAAAAACTTCAGCCTTTTATAGAAGCCTAAATATAAACTATCTAATAATGTAATTTAAATTTATTTTTCAATCTCTTGCAATATATTTAATCCCACTTAAATACACCCTCTCAATTTGTTCCCCTCCAATTACTATAACATTTGAAATTCAATATCACTTATTTAATTTGAGAAAAATAACATAATAACATCAATATATTGAAAGCTTACCAAAACAGCCACAATGTTAATAATATCCAAATTAGTAAAGATCGTAAGTAAATTAGCTTCTCATATTTGATTTTCATCGACAACCAAAAAAAATTACAAAAAACTTTTGAATTGTAATATTTTCTTTTTGAAAATATTATTTTTAAGTAACTTCTACGTACTTATTGGGTTCAGCAAGTACATACAATGAACATGATGCGTTGATCAAGTAAACTGGATAGTTAAATTTCTTTCTTTAAACAATTAGTTTAACTACAGGTGTAAACGGTTTGTTACGTTGCTTGTTAAGAGCCATACAAAAGGATTCACGTCGATACATTATCATATCGTATCATATATCATTTTTTTTTGGTGCGGAAAATTTTAGGTAGGGGGTCGGGCTCACCCCAAGCCAAGGACAGGGCTTTAGTTGAGAGTTTTCTCAATGGGATGCCTCCCCAAGCACCGCGACGGTGGGAGGATTCAAACCCCTGATCATGCAGGTAAAATTCATCCTCCCTTACCGCTGAACCCACGGAACGATGGGTTCATATCATATATCATCATATCATCATATATATAATATAAAACTGAATAAGTTAACATGATGATGACATTTATCATGTTATCATTGGTTGCTTAATTTTTAAATAAAAAATATGATTTTGTGACACCTAATAAATTATCTTAGCCATATTATTAAATTCAACATTTATTCATCAATGCAATATACTAAATCATGCAATTATCATTGGTTCTCTTTTATGTAATAAAGTTAATTGACAATTTATATTCAAGGGTTACTAATTAGTATAATATTGAATTGGAATGTAAAAATCAAATCGTATGTAAAGTAATTTTATTCTGAATTTTAAAAATGGAACAAATATCTCTATTGTTCTTTAATAAAATTTTAATTGATTTTTATTTATAATTAAGTTATCGAACCAGATTTTTTTCCTCCTTTTTTTTGTTGGGTAAGTTATCATTTGCCAATCTCTTATTTACATTTTGTCAATTTTTCTTTTTTAAGATGATTAAATGGCTTCAATTAGACAAAATTTTATACTTATTTATATTTTTAATAAATTTTCAAAATATATATTAACTCATGACCATGCAAAGCACAAAATCTACCCTAGTATAGTGTATTTTAGCATGTGTCTAATTAATTTACGTTAACGGAAGTTCCATATTAGTATTAATGCAATGGTTTAAAAGAAATATTTACTAATGTCTTACTTCGTACAACCTTTATGTGTTTATCTATTCTTTTTGGGGGGTCTCGGAAGAGAATAGTGATTATGAGAAAAGTAGAAATTGGAATTTTTATTTTTCGAAGGATGTATTTTAATTTGATTCTCTGTTTTTTCTATTTGAATCTATATTATAGGCTTGTTCGACAAAATTAGTTGTTTAGATACCGGATAGCTAGCGATGAGATAGTGGATAACTATTTAGGTAACAGATAGCGTTTCTAATTTAGTTGTTAGTGTATAGCTATTTGGATGAGCGCGCACTTGAAAACAAACTTGTTTAGTAAATTTAGCTGTCGGGGCAGCTGATTAAAATTGACATAAAAAGATACAGACAATTTCCAAAGGTAAAACTTTGAAAGGATATTTTTTGGCCGAAAAATATGAAATGCTACTTTTGAATGTCAAATGCTAATACTGTTATCTTTTCAGAAACACTGCTTAAAACACTAAATGTTATTTAAAATGTTAGTCAAAATATTAGGTTATCGAACACTAAAAATGGACTAATTAGCTAGTGCATTGACTTCGTAAAAAACACTAAACACTACTTGAACGTTGTTGCCGAACACGATCTATAATTCCAATAAGTCTAGCAAATGTTACCTTGAGCCGTATTAAACGCCTCCAAAACATACCTCTACAGATTGCTTTGCTCCAATTCCTCTAGCATCTAAAATTCAAAATTACCTATTTTAAGAAAAATTATATAATATCAATATATCATAAAAATTCCAAAATAGTCAGAATATTAGTAGTCATCGAAATTAGTACACAACGTAACGAAGTATACAATAATTCTTATGTGTTGTAATGAGGCTCATAACCAACATTTCTTAACTCAGTGATATGTCCAAAAAAAAAACAATATAGCATAATTTTTTTTAATGAAAAAGAAAGATCCAGTAGTGATTTGATATAAAAGGATGCACTAATAAAAAAAAATATTAAAATTATGGGAAAAAAAAAAAAGGTGTGGTTCGTTGGGGGTAATTATAGTACTGAAAAATATTTACAAAAAAAAAAAGAAAAAATAATTCTTTTGTTATTATTGTTATTATTATTATTGATCAAATAGACATACGTGATGTGAAATGATCGAGTCAAACAAAATATAAAATATTTTTCATATGTCGTAGCTGTAATTTCTAATATGTCTTTAAAATTTGGCCAACTGATAATATAACCTCATATCATAGTAGTAGTAATATAATATTAATAGTTACAGAGAAACAAAAATTTAATATATTACGCAATTATCTCATATAATCATATCTCATAACCCTCTCCATATATACAACTTTTCACATTTGCAAAATAAATAAATAACTTATTTGACAATTCAATTCTCTTGGTGCATATTCCTCTCTAAATTAAAAATTTAGAATTGTAAAAATTAAGAAATTCCTAAATGGAACAAAAAGGGGCTATAACTTTATATTATTCAATGAAATTTTAAGTTATAGTTGGACAATATTTATTCTTGAACCAATTAATCTTTTTATAACAAAAATATGAGATTTGCACATTAACTTTTTTCATAATAAAATTCTTTTTTTATATCTCAAAATTTTTTTTTTCAGTTTTTTGTGGTAATTAAATAAATTACTTGAAAAATTCATTGATCTTGGTGCTTAGTCCTGTAAACAAATATTTTAGAATTTTAAAAATTAGAAGATTCTAAAACGAGCGAAAAAAGGTACACTGATCCACAATGTGTGAATTTAATACATGGAGAGACCACTACGCTAGGGCTGTCAAAAAAACTCGTACCCGTCTAGAACCTGCAAAACTCGCTTCAATGGGTATGGGTACCTTTGGTGAAAATGAAAAAAAAAAAAAGGGTATGGGGCGGGTGTTGCTAGAATGGGTATCGGTATTGGTATCGGTATCAGTATCAGTGTGGATGTGGGTGTGGGTATAGGTCCTACCCATCCATACCCGCCTCATACCCATTTTATCAATACCCGCCCTGTATAAAATCCGGACCTGTTTATTGAAAGTTCTAATTTGTTGTTTATACTTAGATATTTTGCTAATTGCTTTGAGTTATATGGTATTTAAGACTTCGGTGAGATATTTTATTAGAAACTGTAATTATCAAGTGTTAATTTATTGCTTTGATTGACAACTTTTAGTTATCTTTGACGTGATATAATATGTTGTTAAAAGTTTGAGGTTAATGTGACATATTGATTATTTGATGTCGAATATAGGTACAAAATGAGTTTAATTCTTTTTTCCCTATATGTACCCAAATAAAACCCGCATACCCGCTGTACCCAGGGAATATGGGTATGGATATAGTTTTACAACACTCGACGGATATGGATATGGGTATGAGTATTAATTTTAAAAATTAGTATGGATGAGGGTAGCTAAACCCACCCCGTACCCGCCCAATTGCCACCTCTAACTGTCGCTATTTATAGGGTGATAATAAAATATTTTCAATATAATAGCATAAGTTTACCAATGAAGTCTTAGCCTAGTAGTGAAGAATGAGGTACTAGGTATGTTAGGTTCTAGGTTTGATTCTCCACTCATATGTATTGCCGTTTGTGGCTCCTATGGACAAAAAATATATATATAATAGCATAAGTTTTTTTTTCGTGGGGAGGGGGGGGAGTGAGAGAGGTTCGAACAATATCTTTTTAAAAATGCTTGGTGTTTACTAAAATGCTCCTAATTCATACAATATTTTTTTAATCAAAAATAAGCATGTTATTTAATCATTGTTCAACTGATCTTAACATTATTATCAAAATAAAAATAGTGAAATTTTGATTCTTTAATGAATTTTATTTTATTTTATTTAAATACCCCATGCAAGCACATGGGCACAGATTAGTATCAGTTAATTTCAACGGTATAAATTATTTGATTTTTCTTCCTTCTGCTATGTATAAAGGAGATTATGCAAAGACTAACTAAAGTCAGATTTAAAATATCGAACAATATATTTCAATAATTTTATCAGTTGAATTAATTGGCATTCAACTCATATTAAAAATATAAGTTTAAATTTTCTCTACTCTGACATACACACCTTCTTTTATTACAAAAAAAAATAATTACAAATGTAGAACTACAATTTTAACATTCATTTTATATATTTTTAGTTAGAATCTCGAATAATATTGGAATTTTCACAAAAGAAAGAGAAAAGGATAAAATAAGAAGTACCCATCAACTTTAAATTATTAAATTAGTTTTCCTCAGTGAAAAGAATTAAGGTTAAATTTCATAGAATTCAACATTCACTATTAGGTGATGCCTAGTAGAGATGTCCAATATGAAGCTATTTGTATAATATTATATTAACATTTTTATATGCTTTGATTTAATTTGATTTGTCCTAAAGAAAACGACATAAATCCTCTTATTGTTAATTAGATCCATTACTCGTCTCAAAATAATGAAGATTTTCCTGCTCAGAAACTACCGTTTTTATTTTGGCTCTATTTGGCAAACAGTTATTGGTTGTCTGTATTAAATGTTAGCTGTTTGAATTAGTTATTTACATTAGTTGTTTGAATTAGCTGTTTATGAGATTAGCTGTTTTTAAAAAAGATATTTAATAAAATTTCATTTATTCTCTTATCTCTAAATTGCTTTTTAATTAAAAATAATTTTTTTTATTTATTGGTTATCTTATTTTCTTTCCAAAATGAATTAAATTAATGTCATATGAACAAATAAACTCTATTGATAAAACCTTAATTTGTTGCTAGTTGTACATACTTTGTGTTCTTACTAATCTTATTTTCTTTTCAACTTGTGTATATCAGTATTTCTACATGATAATTATATCTTAAAATGTTTATTTGTTATTTGCATTATTAATTGAAATTTATATATTTGAATGATTTAATATTTGATAGATTAAATTTAAATAAACACATCATCAAATATCACTACGAAATACTAATGACGTATGGTGTAATTTTTTTCAAACTATACTTATGTCATTTTCACAAAAAGTTATTCCCAAAAGGCTAATGAAAATAACCTTTTGAAAAAAACTATTTAGGTTAAAACAACTCCTCCAAACGACTCTTTAACCAACAGCAATTTAGCTGTTTTGACCAGTTAAAACAGCTAAAACTACAAAAAAAAAAAATTTCTCCAAAAAGCTCATGCAACCAAGCACCCCCTTTACTGTTTAGTTAAAAATTACATATATAAAATCAATATATTAGTCTTCTCTATTTGATTAAACTATGTTCTATTTTATATTTGACAATTTTACTGAGATGACAATGTCGTATAAGATACTGTATTCTTTTTTGGCCCTGTTAGCTGTTTGAATTAGTTGTTTATATTAACTATTTAAATTAGCTGTTTTTAGAAAAAGTGTTTGGTAAAAATTAGCTGTTTTCAAAAAATATATTGGTAAAATTTCATTTATGCCCATATTTATGAATTAGTTTTTAATGAGGTGTGTGTAATTTTTCCAAATTTATGGACAATTATGTCATTTCTATAAAAAGCTCTTCTCAAAAGGCTAATAGGAATAGCTTTTTCAAAAAGAGCTTTTTGGAGCCAAACAGCTATTGCAAACAGCTTTTTACCAAACACCCTTTAGCTGTTTGACTTGATCAAAACAGTCAAAATCCTCCCAAACAGCTATTTTTTTTCCAAAAAACTGTTGTTACCAAACACCCCCTTTGTCATAACATTTTTTTGATAATTATTCTTATTTCTTTTTATAGTAGTATTTCACTATTTCTCTTTGAAAAATGGATGGACTCCTTTTTTTGGGGGGGGGGGGGGGTCTATCTAAAATCTAAAACTTCTTTATAGATGGAATATTAAAGAATCTAGAATTCCTAATGGAATCACAACTCTTATCTAACTTCACTTCGCTATCAAACTCATCGTTATCTTTTTTACTACAATCACCCCAAAAACACTATCATTTTCATCCACTTCCTCTTTTATTCATCCTTTTTTTTAAAATATTTGATTTTTTTTTGAAGGTCTCTTAGAATCAGTCTCTCTATAAATAAGAATGCCTGTAAAAATAAGATGTCTATATTTAAATTTCTCCAAATCCCATAAAAACGAGACCCACATCGAGAAGTATTGTTGTTGTTGTTGATCCCCAATTTTTTTTTCCTTAAATATCAAGTTCTTATCTAAAATAATAACAATAGTTTCGGCATTTTGTCCATCTTCAATTCAAATAACCATAAAATATATACATAGACTATTGGGATTGACACAAACTCAAATTCCTCCGTGTATTGGCAGTAGATTTGGAAGAAAATAATTGCCCTATTATCCGATTGTTGCTAATATTATTAGCTCAATCAATAATTAATGTCTTAAAATTAAATTAACATTAAAAAAAACAACACTATCACAATAATAAATAACTACTCATTTTATCTTTTGATCCCAAAAAATCATGTTATTTTCAGCAGGAAATTAATTTTAATAATGACTATTCGCTGAAATGGCATCAATGTTGTCTTTGACAGTTGCCTTTTTTTTGGGGGGGGGGGAGGAGCCCAAGCTGGGCAGAAATGAAGTTGGCTCGAGCTTGACGCAGAACTCACTGAACCTAAAAATTTTTGGCGCGGACTCGACTTTGGATATATATTGCACGGTTCAAGGTTCGGACTGGCTCAGAAGCTAAATCAAACCCCAGATTTTTGCGATGGAGTTGATAAATAAAGATTGAAAAAAATTTCGGTTGGTTCTAATGGTAATTTCACATTCTCCATATATGAGATAAGAAAAATAATGAACTAATTGAGTTAAATCAAGTCGAGCTCAGGTTTAACAAGGTTTCTTTATCTCCCTCTTTTATCTCTCGGCCATTCTGAGTTCGAGTTTGCTTCAATATGCTTTTAAACAGGTTCGAACTGAATCAAGTTCAATTTGAATTGAACTCGAGGACTTGCTGAGGTAGCTTAGTTTCATTGCAAGCTGATTGGGGTGCGATTGGTTGACCACCAGTTTGACACTCTAAACTCTTCCATAGTAACCACAGTATTAGGTCGACGTAAAGAGGTCCATTTATTAAACCCCTCCCCAAAAGTACAAATTATATCATGGACTCGGGTCTATGGGGACATTTCTTTTTGCGTTGAAATGCATGCAAATGTGGGTCGCCTACTCACCCAGCGGTTGGTGTGTTTACTACTATCATTCGTCATTGAGGTCACGGGCTGAAATCTACAATCTACCGACTTTATTTTATTTATTTCTTATTCATTCAATTTATGGGTTGAGCATTTTGTTTTATGTACTCGATTAATCTATTATATTAAGTTGAACATTTTATTTACTCACTTGAGTATTTCCTAAACCTATAAATCCATAAAATGCAAGTACTGAAAAATACAAATTATACCAAGTTAAGTATTTTATTTTACTCACTCTATTACGAGATTATAAATTTATAATATAAGCGCTGGAAAAAAGCGTTTACTCATTTTATTTTGACCCCAAATATAATTAGTCTTTGAAAAGTTACCTGTGGGGCCCCACCAAGATATTAAAAAACTTTCGTCAGATCCAAGTCATTGCATCTTGTTCTCCAAAACCCCTCCCCTCCCTGCCTCTTTAAAAACCCCTTCCATCCTCTTTTCTATCTCTCTCTCTCTCTCTGTGCTTCTCTCTCTACGTTCAAACCTTCTCTCTCTTCTGCTCAACAATGGCGGCCGTCAATGGTGTCGACCACGAGGGAGGACTGGTGGTGAGCTTCGGCGAGATGCTCATCGACTTCGTCCCCACCGTCTCCGGCGTCTCTCTGGCTGAGGCACCGGGATTCCTCAAGGCTCCCGGCGGCGCTCCGGCGAACGTCGCCATCGCCGTCGCTAGGCTGGGCGGAAACGCTGCCTTCGTCGGAAAAGTCGGCGACGACGAGTTCGGCCGGATGCTCGCCGGAATCTTGACGGAGAACGGCGTCACCGACGGAGGAGTTCTCTTCGACACGGGCGCAAGAACCGCCCTAGCGTTTGTCACTCTCAGATCTGACGGTGAAAGGGAGTTCATGTTCTACCGGAACCCTAGCGCCGATATGCTTCTCAGGGAGGACGAACTCAACCTCGAACTCATCCGAAAGGTAACGCGCTCTCTCTCCCCCCCCCCCCCCCCCCATTTTGCATTCGATCTGTCGAATTGTGAGTATGATGCATGATGGTTGATGGATCTTCAATTTTGTCTTTATTGTTCTTCTTCTCTGTCTATGATGATGATTGATGATGATGATGACGACGATGGATTGTGGATATTTCGTGCGCCTTTTTTGGGGGTTGGTAGCAGTGTAGATTCTTAGGGACGGTGCTACGCGCTGGCGCGTGGAGGCCGTGGTATTCTGGGTTATAATTAAAATTATTTTCTTCATTTCCTGTCATATTTCATAAATTAATGAATGAACTCTTCGCACATTGCAACGGTGAACTTTATCAACGTCAGATTTATCAACTTCAAACCAATCTAGAATTTCCTCATTTAAAAAGAGATCTAGAATGTGACATCAAAAACTTGTTTCAGTACAGATCCAAGCTCATTTTCTTTGATCAAAAATTTTGCAATCAATTGGGAATTGTTGGTTGAATTGCTCCAAAGAGGGTATTACTGATGATTCTGCGTCAAGTTGGGAATAATTTTGGTGGTTAACAGGTTAAGTCTCAACAAGCTAGTTGGCTGCAATGTAAATACATTGAATCCGATATGAATTTCGACTCCCAACTTGTGCCAATTGGCATTTGGCTGATAAATTGATCAAGATCTGTATTCAAAAGGCAAAAGTAAAAAGGGGGGAAGGGGGTTCATGATTTGGTAGAGGAAAACCTCGTGATTTCTTGGGTCAAATTACTTGCTCAGCTGGCGGGCGCGTCGTTAATTACGATGACACCCACGTTGCTTAATAAAGAATCCAAAATCTACGGTGACTTTTACCTGCAATGGACCCCACGTCATATTCAATTTCCAACGTCTCTGGTCCTGATGAAAAGAAAAGAATGGGCTTTTGCCCGTAATTAGCGGCCCAAAAATTGATGCAATTTAGTTGTTTTTCTTTTTTTTTTTCATTGGCTGTCTTCATTTCTTTTGAGTACGTAATTCAATGGTGTGGGCTGATTTGGAATCAATTTTTGGAGTTGTATTAATATAATTTATTATTGTTGGTGGAAAACACTGGCTAAGTTGGTGTAATAATGTGTATATCAAGTTGGAAACTTTAGGATTTTGGCTTTGGTTACTTTTATTGTTTTTATTTATTTTTTTGTTTCTATTTCTTTTAAGTTTTTGTGTTCATACATAGTAAAACCAGTAACAACAGCCGTCGCTGATGGAGAAAACCAAATAGGAGAGTGCTTCAGATGGGATGATTATCTTGCGGTTATTCATTTATGAGCTTGTATAAACAAATTTTTTGTGGGCCAAAGGCCAATTTATTCATCTTTTTGACATTGAAATTAGTAAGAGGAAAAACATCCCTGATTAACTTACCGTTTATAATGTGACTGTTGATAATGATGATGTAATCAGTTGTATCTATTAGCAAAGAACTTCTATGTGGGAATTTCTATAACATTTAAGAATAATTGATTGGTTTGTTCAATGCATTATGCATATTTGTAGAAATGATATGAAGTCTAATTTGGTAATATACTTTGAACTACAGGCTAAGGTGTTCCACTACGGATCAATTAGTTTGATTGTAGAGCCATGCAGAACAGCACATCTGAAAGCAATGAAGGAAGCCAAAGCAGCAGGAGCTCTGCTCTCATATGACCCCAACCTCCGGCTACCCTTGTGGCCATCTGCAGAAAAGGCTCGTGAACAGATCATGAGCATCTGGGACCAGGCTGATGTGATCAAGGTCAGTGACAACGAGCTCGAGTTCCTTACAGAAAGTGACAAGATAGACGATGCTACAGCAATGTCATTGTGGCACCCTAACTTGAAGCTTCTCTTGGTCACTCTTGGTGACCATGGCTGCAGATACTACACCAAGGTAACTGCCTCTCCCTGTTTTTCCTCACCTAACCCCCCAAGCCCACCCCTTTCTTATTTGCAGCTTGGATTTGTTAGGTGGCAATCCGTAGTTGACTTATTTTTCAAGTTAAGGAAATCCATATTATATAAATAATGAAAGTGACAACCATTTCACATTGTGTCCATACATATGTTACAAGTAACACAATTTTACCTAAGGTTGATGTCATGTTTATTTTATTGAAATTCATGATTCATGCTATAATATTATCTGCTAGCATTTGCATTCATGAAATATGAGTCATGATGAGGTCACATTACATGTTAATTCGATTTGATTCCATATCTAGTCATCTGTATTAAAGTATATTAGTGGTGTGAATAAAATGTAAGATAGCATGGGTTTGTTTTTTCATTTGTGACGGCAAGAAAGCCTTAAAAAAGAATTTTGGCAAGGCTTAGAACCATTTAACATCAGAGCAGTTAGTTTGCACGTTCCCATCACCCTAGAATAATCAGGAGGATACCCTGTCCTTAGGAATAGTAGTTGGATACTATACCATTGCCTTGTAGCCTCCTCTGTCTAAGGACAAGAACACAAATGGAAACCCAAATTGAGAGCATGAACATTGACAATTGTTGTTAGTTTTATTATACTACCATGTAAAAGAGAGTTTCTGAGACCTGGGTCATCTGACTTTCTTTTGGTTTAGTTAAAATAAAATTTACTTGTCTCACCGTGATAGTGGACCATCAGTATGTGTCAAATGTGTTAGAGGAGTTGACATTTGAAGCGTACTAATTTTTTTTTTTTAATAACAGTGTAGCAAACTATTTTATTTGTACGCACAAAAAAAAAACTATTTTATTTGGGACATATTAGGGTGTCCGGAAGGAATAGGTATATTAGTTATGTGGGCCGAGATTTGAATTATTGTAATTGGTAGCAACTGCAATCAGGAGAACATGGACGCCTATGGACATTTCCTTGAACACTTGATATAGCGTCTTCCTACTTTCATTGGGACATCACTGTGAAGTTATGCCTTTTCATTAGCATAGTCAGGAATTTGAAACCTCAAACCAAATAAGAAGTTACTAATTTGGATGAAAAGCATGAATTCTTACCTAATCTTTCTACCGTTTGTCCTAACTTTTGCAGAACTTCAAGGGAAGTGTGGAAGCTTTCAAGGTGGAGACAATTGACACAACTGGCGCTGGTGACTCTTTCGTTGGCGCCCTGCTAAACAAGGTCGTTGATGACCACTCCATCATCGAGGTAAACACTCACATTCTTTCTTCCGAATAGCAGTCAAATGCGCAAAATCAGCAAAATCATACTTAAGTTTTAATTAGTTTGCATTTGTTTGTAATTATCAATGACTGTATATTCATCATCCAACATTATCTCAGGACGAGCCGAGATTGAGGGAAGTGTTGAAATTTGCCAACGCTTGTGGAGCCATAACCACCACCAAGAAGGGAGCAATCCCAGCACTTCCTCAAGTGGCCGACGCCCTCGAGCTTATCAAGAACTCATCTTAACTAGTCATTTCAACATTTCATGTTACTGTCTCCTCCTCTCTTGACATCTTAGGTTGATCCTTTTCCATCCTACATTTTTCCTTTTCTTTTTCGTTCTGGGTTTTTATATTTATCTTGATTTCTGTTGGTTTTGATTTTCTGGGATTTTGATATGTGAATTGAAGAGAAACGAAGGGGGAAGAAAGAGAGGGGGGAAAGGAAAAACAATAGAGTGGAAATTCAATCCCTCTGTGTCTTCTCAATTTTCCTTGATTGTGTAATTGATATGAAAGTCTTGAAAGGAGAGCAGTGATAAATAAATATTCTTCATGGTCTGTCCCTTTGGCGTTTTTGTATGCTTACTTTAATTTCTTAAAAAATTGGATTAATCATTTTGCATGATATATACTGTAGTGGGGCTGACTTTGAAAGCCATCTATAAAAGTAGACTTTCTCCATTTGATTTCAACCGTCGGTGGGATTTATGTGGCCTTTGCAAGTTAAATATGTATCTTCCAACAGGCGACAACTTTTTCTTCTTTATATTTTTATCTTTGCTGATGTCATATGCTTTAAATTTATCGAAATTTTTAGCTGACAAATCACTATTTTATTATATGGGACTGATCATTCAAAGAGATTCAAGTCATATTATTTGTGTTTTCTTCGATTCTAGCAGACAATACGAATTTGTCATATCTCAGTTACATTCTGTGTTATCGGTAGTTTTATATTACATAGGTCTCGATGAGATGGATATCCATTAGAGTTGTCTCCTGAAATATTTTTTTGTGATCATTTTTTACATCTTCTGTTATATCATATTAGTAAATTAAAAAAATGTAAGTCAAATTGTCATTTGAAAAATAAAAATAAAAATGAGTAATCCTTCCATCCACTATATGACATTGTTTCAAACTAATGTGGTCTTCTTTTATTTTTATTGAAGTATGTCCTCACATGGCGTACAAATAAGCAAACTCTCATACTCTAGTCTGTGTCTTTTGACTACACAATACGACAACTTCAGTTGTGCTATCACCTTTTGATTTTTATTATGAACTGTCCAAAATAAATTCTCCAAAAAGGAGAGATGATCTTCAAACTTACTCAAAGGAGGAAAAGGGGAGACTAGGTTGGTGAATCAAAATCTGTTTAGGACCCATTGCAATTGCATTGGTGGCTAAGCTTGAATGCTTGATGGATCACACCTTTTTGAAGCAAATTACAGTTAATAAGTGCTCTCTCTTGAAGCAAATTGCATCATCGGGTGTCCTCTCAATATGGGGTGGAACTAACTATGAATAACTGACAATGAACCCAAAAATAATCCATTTGAATATCTCGAACTCTAACATTCTATTAAGCTAGTTGATCATATCGGAACTTGATCTAACCTGAATGATCCATTTGCCTCCCTCAGCTTCAGACTGATTGTGTCCCCATTTATCAGACTGGCGTAGCTCTCGTTTGCACCATATGGCCTAGACATGTAAATTCACTCCTTATTCTTACTCAACTAGAGCCTAAAATTTGGCATGAAGCAAGATTGACTCAAGTTCCATCAACATGATATAGTTGAACGATTATTATCATCAATTTCATTTCAACACTAGAGTGATAAATCACAATGTATAAATACAAAGCCTTTTATCATGCTCTTTGAAACACATACTTCGAAATCAGTCTTTTCTTTTGTTTTTCATGTCGTGATTAAAGTTTCAGAGCTCCAGTGAATTTGATTCCATTGGTATCAGAAACCATTATCTTAATTAATGATATCGAATCTGAAATCATCAAGAAAAGTACCAAAATCCCTGTTAGAATTTCGATTTGATCAAGAAAAGTACTCAACTCTGCCATGGCTACATGTAGCTATGGAATCAAGTCCCTTGAGTGTACCAAGTTTTCATCTCCTCTCTCTCTCTCTCTCTCTTACTCCCTCTGCTCAGCAATGGCGGTCGTCAATGGCGGGCACCCCAATGCTGATCGACTTCGTCCCCACTGTCTCCGGCGTATCTCTGGCGGAGGCGCCGGGATTCATCAAGGCTCCCGGCGGCGCTGCGGCGAACGTCGCAATCGCTGTCGCTAGGCTCGGCGGAAACGCCGCCTTCGTTGGAAAACTCGGGGACGACGAGTTCGCCCACATGCTCGCCGGAATCTTGAAGCAGAACGGCGTCTCCTGCGACGGGGTTACCTTCGACACGGGCGCAAGGACTGCTCTGGCCTTCAGTAATCCAGTATTCTTGAAATGATGTGAAAGTCTAATTCAGTAATTTACTTTTTAGTTACAGGCTAAGGGGCTCCACCACGGATCAATTAGTTTTAACTGTAGAGCCATGCAGAACAGCACATCTGACAGCAATGAAGGAAGCCAAAGCAGCAGGAGCTCTGCTCTCATATGACCCCAACCTCCGGCTACCCTTGTGGCCATCTGCAGAAAAGGCTCGTGAACAGATCATGAGCATCTGGGACCAGGCTGACGTGATCAAGGTCAGCGACGACGAGCTCCAATTCCTTAGAGGAAGTAACAGGGCAGATGATGCTACAGCAATGTCGTTGTGGCATCCTAACTTGAACCTTCTCTTGGTCACTCTTGGCGACCATGGTTGCAGATACTACACCAAGGTACCTGCCTATCTTTGTTCTTAATTCCCACTCACCTAACTCCCCCTTTTTTTGGATTTTCAGCTTGGATTTGTTAGGTGGCAGTTCATCATTGACTTATTCTTGAAGTCAAAACGTCCGTATTTGTTGCATAATGTAATCCATTATTATTTGACATTATGCCTATATAGATATGCTATAATGACACAATTTCGCCTCAGGGTCATGTCATGTTTACTTCATTGAAACGCCTGATTCATGCTGTAGTGTTGTGTGCTAGCATCTCAGACTGTTGGCTCATAAGTCATGATGGGATCACAGTATATGTCAATGTGGTCTCATTTCATATGTACTCATCTGTATTATTTGGGAATAAATGTAAGGTAGCAGAAGACTTTGGATTTGTCTTTCTTCAGTTGTGACAGCAAGTAAGACTTAAGAAACAGAACTGCTGCAAGCATAGAACCATTAGTTTAGAGTTGATAGTTTGCAGGTTTCTGTCACATTGCCTGTCGTGAGGAGTAGTAGTTGGATACTTTGCCAGGCTTTTTTTTCCAAATGGGCTAGTTGACTGAGTGAGATTTGAATACTAGTTATGTTTTTTATAGTACAGCATACTGTTTTATTTGGGGCACATTACGGTGCATGGAAAGGATAGGTAGACAAGATTTTCCGTTCTTTTTTTCCTTTTTTTTAAAATTAATGAGAACCTTTTTGGCTAATATGAACAATGAAATCAAAGTTGTGGGTGTGTTCGGTAAAGTTATCTGTTTTAGTAATGATTAGCTGTTTTACTAGCTGTTAGTGGTTTTACTAGCGATTAGCTGTGATCCACTAGTGGTTAGTGGTTAATTGCTCAACTAGTGATTTAAAATAAATATGTTTGGTAAATATAGCTGTTGAAATAGCAGATTTATGTAAAATGACTAAAAAGAGCACAATAAATAAAGTTTTCAATAAATAAAAAGAAGAATTTTGTAATTTGAAATGCAATTGCTAGGTAGAAGTTCTTAAAAACTACTTTCATTAGCTTTTGAAAAACACTACATAAACCTCTAATCACTACCTTATCCATTGTCTTACTGAATACTTTTAAGTAGTGGTCCGTAACATTTTGACTACTACAAACCACTAACTTCTACTTCAACTTCTATTACTGAACAAAGCTATAACCTTATTTGATGTCAAGTAAGCTGGGCACGAAGATAGTGTGGATGATAACACATTAGTGAAATTACCCTCAAAATTTGGGTCTCAATGCAGAAAATCATGTCAACATTAAGTAGCATTGGTTGTGCATGTTCATGTGTGTGCCTGGTCTCTGCTGATGTAGTCAAGATTTAAATCATAGTATCTAGTATCAACTCCTAGACACTTTACCTATTAAGCTACTATGACAGTCACAAAAGTGTGCATCAATATCTTCATCTTGGGACAAACAAATAGATATAAATCATAACACCAAAAGAACATGAATGCTAATGGGCATTTCTTTGAACCAAACTTTTTCTTACTTTCATTGGATATCAGGTTAGGGTTATGCATTTTCATTACCATACATAGTCAGGTGTTTGAAACCTCAAATCAAACAACCTGTTATTTCTTTGGATGGAGAAGCAATGTGAATTCCCACCTAATCACTCCTGCAGAACGTCAAGGGAAATGTGGAAGCATTCAAAGTGAAGAAAGTTGACACAACCGGTGCAGGTGACTCTTTCGTTGGTGCCTTGCTACACAAGCTCATCGATGACAACTCTATCGTCGAGGTAAACACTTCCATTCGTTCATCCAAACCTCACCCAAACCAGAGTGATCATTTGGATGACTAAAAGCCTAGCTGCATGAAATCAGAAAATTGTGCTGAGTTTTAATTAGTTCTGCTCAGTTGTAATTGTCTATTGAATTCTTATTCATCCATCAAAAAATTATTTCAGGACGAGCCACGATTGAGGAAGGTGCTGAAATTCGCCAACGCGTGTGGAGCCATAGCCACCATCAAGAAGGGAGCAATCCCAGCACTTCCTACAGCATCCGAAGCCCTTGAGCTTATCAACAACGCTCGTTCAGAACAGGTGTCCAGGGCACCTATTTGCCGAGATATTTTCAGAAAAATCTGTACAAAAATTCTTAAATTGTTTTGAAAGAACACCCATAAATTTAGTTTGTACTTGTCAATGTACAGTGGAATCTCCATTTCCTATTCCCCCATCTCTTCTTCGTTTTCCTTCATTGTGTGATTCATAAGATCAGAGTGTTGAAACCAACGCTGATAAATAAATATCCTTCAACTGATAGGTGGTCTGTTGTGAAGCAAATTGTAGTCATAATGGGTGTCTTCTCAATGTGTGGTGGAAACAATGATGAATTCTTGCATGACACCCCTCAAATTTCAGAAAATCAACATAGCATTTTTCAGCTTGCTACTATTTGCAATGAGGCTTGACAGTACCCACACAGGTTGGTTTAAGTGGTTTGACATTTGTTCCCCTTAAGTAAGGTTTCAAGTTCAAGTTTTGAGAATAAAGAAAATTTGTGATACGAGAGTCTAACCCTTATTAGGCCAACAGTAGTTCAACTTGAGTGAAATGGAGGATCTAAGATCCCAAAAAAATAAAAAAAGGGGTCACATTTGATTCTGTAGTTTCGGCTTTTTGTTTTTTTCTAGCTTGGTGACATCACTTTATTCACTAGCCTTTCATTACCTGAAGTCATGGCTGAAGCAAATTTTGCAGTGCTAGGGTTTATGGCTTTGGACTAGACCAAGTAAAACTCACCCACGCCAAAAATGACCTATAACTCTAATATTTCTGACTCTGTTATTCTATGAAACGGCTTGATCCAATCAAAACTTGATCCAACCCGTATGATCCATTTGTCCATTCAACTTTGGACAATTGTTTCCCCCATTTGTCAGATCCAGATAGCTCAGGTATACACCATTCCATATGGGATAGAAATGTAAAAAGGCTAACAGTCTGAAATTGAGCAAGATTTGATTAAGTTTCATTAACATAATATACTTGTACATACCATATAACCACCATTATTACCATCATTTTCATTTCAATGCTAACGTAATAAATCACAAGGTGTACATGGAGTGGATTTTATTACTTGTGCAAGAAACATCCTTCTCTTTTTCCTACTGAGATACTTCCCTCTTTGGGGTCACCTGCCCTATACACTCTGAAGCAGGCCTCTGCCCTTCATTACACATTGTATTATTTCTTGGGCATTTCAGGCAATTGTAAGCCAGGTTACCTTTAATCTTGAGCTTCGAGTTTGCAAACTCCGGTGGCACGCTCCCCGCCAAAAAGTTGTGGTTCAAGTACAACCTTTTCCATGGTGACCCGAGTCTCAACCCGAAAACCCTAGGAATAGGACCCGAGAACTGGTTATGACTCAGGTTAATCACCGTCAGATTCTGAACTGTCACTAGGTTCACTGGAAGGCGACCTTGGAGACGATTTGCCTGGAGCTCAAGCACCTCAAGTGCTGTGGCTCTGCCTGTGAATTTGGGCACCTCTAATTCTGTGAACCAGTTATATGATAGGTTCACCGCGGTTACATCAGGCAATGATATCACTCCTCTTATTGAACCAGTGAATCTGTTGTCACTAAGATCTAATGTTCTGAGTCTTCTGAGCCTCCATAACAAATGTATAGGTCCTGAAAGAACATTATGGGCTAATGACAGAGATCTGAGGCTTGTTGGAAGCGGAGGTAGAGACCCGTGAAGTTCATTGTTGCTGAGATCTAATACATACAGCTGCCAAAGGCCAGCTAAACTTGGAATCCTCCCTGAGAATCCATTGTTTGACATTCTTAAGGCTGCCATGCTCCGAAAGCTTGAAATCCATGAGGGTATTGAGCCGGTGAGCTTGTTGTAGGAGAGATCGACCTCTTGGAGCTTCTTAAGCTTTCTTAGTCCTGTTGGTATGCTCCCAGTGAAGACATTTTCTGACAATTTAAGGGTAGTTAGTTTGCTAAGATTAGTCATGCTATCGGGTATAGGCCCTCGAAACTTGTTCTTGCTTAGGTTAAGCGTGGTGAGCTCCGTTAGGGTACCTATGTCTTCGGTCAAGAACCCATCGTAGCCTACCCCATCCAAGTCCAGGGCTGTGATGCGGCTAGCGAGTAGGTCGTTGTCAGAGATCATGCATAGGACCCCAAGGAAGTGGGCCCCCGCACTCTCGCAAGGGTCCATTGAGAAGTCCCAGGTGCTAAGATAGGAGTACTCTGGGATCGAGTTAGGGTCGATCCCTTGCTTTAAGGATCGAAGGACTGCAACTTCTGAGCTCAGAGTTGTCGAGTGAATGAACCTTGGTCCTAACATGACTAGAATGGCTATAGTAATGAAGGGCAAGGACATTTTCTTGTGCTCTTTCTTGACCATTGGCTTTCCGGGATGCTTTTCGCGTCTTAGGGTGGTTTGGTGGGTTGAAGTTTTGAGTAGTCTGAGGGATATATACACATACTAGCACAAAGGTG
Source organism: Carnegiea gigantea (assembly GCA_029747015.1). Taxonomy (NCBI): domain Eukaryota; kingdom Viridiplantae; phylum Streptophyta; class Magnoliopsida; order Caryophyllales; family Cactaceae; genus Carnegiea; species Carnegiea gigantea. Next base: position 1,099,929 of record JAKOGI010000072.1, read on the forward strand.
GAGATGAAATTGTTCAAAAATGACCCAAAAAAACCGAAATTATACTGAGATCTTCATTTCAAGAACCTGTTAAACAGTCTTTAACATTCTCATGAAGAGTGATTAAGGTAATTTATGGTTGGATCTTTGCATGCCTAGGAAGGATGGTGAGACATTTGGTATGACAATGTGCAATAAATTAAGCCATCAACACAAGTGAGCCTTCAACCTAAACCTATTTGCTAAGCCTCTAACTGTTTACTCTGAACTATTAACAATACTGATGACTACCTCCTGAAATTTGGTTTTTGGTGTAACTATAAAGACACACTTTGTAGGAGCTAAACTGTTGTTGGCTTTTGAACCAGGTTATTCATGCCCTAAATTTAGGATGAACAAAATTGAAGCATCTAAAAATAGAATTTTATCTTGGGATCGCCAAGATAATACTCCACAATCGAATTTAGTTAGTGACAAATGATTTCATCTAATTTTCAATGTCTTGAACCTGCCCTTCATGACATCAAAACAGTTTCATTTAGTTTTCAACATGTTAGACCTATACTTCTCTAAGAGGTTTCTTTTTTGGGGGGGGGGTACCGTCCCCTTTTTTTTCAGATCATTAGTTGAATAAAATCCTCTTAGAATTAACCTCTTTACGGACAAATATGGTTATAGATGTAAAACATTGCCTGTATGTAGCTCGCCCCAGACCCTGCAAAAACAGAATCTGTACTGGGAGGCATTAGTGTTGTTGTTTAGCTGGATAAAATCCAAAATAAATACCAACAAACATAACACAAAGAAACGACAGCAAATAAAACAAAAAGGAGACCGATGCAATCGCAACAAAACAGCTGGTAAATGATTTCTAAATAGTAAATAATTTCTAAATGCAACACTTAATTGCCACAGCTTTTGGATTTCGAAGATGAGACTCTTATCTGAAGAGGTTCATATTGAATTCCACATAGAACGGCCCATTTTACTAGATCCATGCAGAGAAGGGAGGCGATCATGGGTGTAGAAATAGGATGATGTGCGTAACATCCAAAGTCCCACTTATAGTAGTTCAGAGTTTAAACCTCATTAGTAGCATGCACACATACATAATTTACAGGTTTTATTATCTAAAAAATTAAAAAAAAAAAACAGAAAAAGCTAGGTCCTCTAGACTCTGCAGGTTAATAAAGCTCATACATAATGTATGTACCAACTGTTTTGAGTTATCACATGACCACATGTTCAAGTTTCAGCTCCCCATATTGTATATATGAGCTTCAAACTCAACACAACAGGCATTTTGTCATAAAGATAACTGAAATTAACCTAGATCAGGGACAATTGAGTACTCATCATCATCATATTTGGAGGAGATGCCGATTCGAGCCTTTTTGTAGGGTATGCTTGTGCAGGTCTTGGTGGGTCTGTAATTATATTTGTTGTTATTGTTGCTCGGCAGTGACGCTGGAAGTTCAGGAACTTCAGCCGCTGCCAAGGCCTCATGACCAATTTGATCTGCCAAGAGATTTACATGTGACCACCAATCAAACTCTCCGGTGTCGGCCTGTTCTTTCTGCATCATACATAGGGAACAAACTGTCACAACTCACAAAGGTATCCACAAACTGAATTTCGCAAATGGGTCATTCATGTAGGGTGCTTAGGTCACTTTCGGTTGAGCAGGGGTCTAATGCATGCTCAAGTCAGGATAGGTGACCAACAGATCCAATACAAGGTCAATAGCAAATCGAATCTATGGTGTGTAAGCCCTTCATCCATGAAACTATTATCACATGTTCAAGTCTGGTCATTTTCGTTATTTGCTTTATCTGGGTAGAGCAGCATTGGGTTGATTAATTTCTAGGCAGGTCATGCTTGCAATCTAGTTAAAAATGCAATACCTTAATTGGGTTGAATTTGGTCAGGTTTCGGCCCTTGCAAGTCACTCAAGCAACAAAATATATATATATATATATATATATAGAGAGAGAGAGAGAGAACCAGCCCTGGAATTCTAATATGGCTGTGTCGTGAAAAGAAAAGCAAACATATACTTTTCCTTAGAATACAGGACCAGACCAATCATTTCCCTTGTCAATGCACGCTGGACTACTTGAGACACGGTTTGAGACAAAAGGTAAAGACAGAACCTCAATGCAACCAAAGTAAGATCAACCTGAATAAATTCCGCTAAGGTTATTACCTTCTCAGAAGAAGCCAATTCAGGAAATTCCAACAGATCATCAACTGCCGACGATGGAGGAGGAGAGAGACTGGGAAGGTGTTGCACAGTTTGTTTCAAGGGTACTTGTGCATTTTGGTTGCATGGCTCTTTGGAGTTCTTTTCAGGTTCACCTCTGCACTCGCAGAGGGCGCCCAGAGCCACACATATACCAGTGGCTAATTGGGTTGATCAATTTCTAGGCGGGTCATTCTTGCAATCTAGTTGAAAAACACAATACCTTGATTGGGTTGAATTTGGTCAGGTTTCGGCCCGTACAAGTCACTCAAGAAAGAAAAAAAATATTGAGAACCAGCCCTGGTATTCCAATATGGCTGTGTAATGAAAAGAAATGCAAACATATACTTTCCCTTAGAATACAGGACCAGACCAACCATTTCCCTTGTCAATGCACGATTGACTACTTGAGACACAGTTTGAGACAAAAGGTAAAGACAGAACCTCAATGCAATCAAAGTAAGATCAACCTGAACAAATGCCGCTAAGGTTATTACCTTCTCGGAAGAAGCCAATTCAGGAAATTCCAACAGGTCATCAACTGCCCATGATGCAGGAGGAGAGAGGCTGGGAAAGTGTTGCACAGTTTGTTTCAAGGGTATTTGTTGTGCATTTTCGTTGCATGGCTCTTTGGAGTTCTTTTCAGGTTCATTTCTGCATTTGGAGAGGGCGCCCAGAGCCACACGTATACCAGTGGCTAAGAATCTCTGGTGGCTTGCAGCAAGAGTGCTGGCCGAGTGAATTGATTCATCGCAATCTTGACAGAAGAGGGCTCTGTCTTCAACACAGAAAATGAAAGCTGTCTTGTCCTGTATAACAATACAAGTCCACAATACTTCTTGTCATAGATAGAAGAGGTGGGAACGTACGTTGCTTTGTAAGAACAGAGATTCTCAATAGAATAAAATAAAAAAATAAATATTACCAGTAAGTACAACTACAATTGTTTGCCTCCCAAGTCTTTCTATTCTGAAAGATCTAGGTGCAGTTTCATTTGTTTCAGTTTTGTTCTACTGGAACGTTGACTATTTTCCAAGCCAATTAATCCTATGCAGGAAGGTAACTGCTAACACCCCCCGCATGTCCCCTATATTAAATCTACAGAAGCAAAATATCAACTTGGTGCTAGTTTTGACCTTCAAATATTAAGCGTAAAACCTAAGCACTTGTTCTCGTCAATTACAGGATGATCGTAGATGAATTTCCAGTCATCCCAAAAATGTAGAGAGATCAGGTGACAAAAGAGCAATCACAGTCCTCAAATATCTACCAAATAGCATCAGTTTCCAAAACCATGTGTGGGCATAAAGGATTGGGAATCAAGAATTATGATTCTGATTCCTAGTGCTCAGTTCACAAATCTTCAATTTAACTGTGTCTACCATCAAATTCCTCTAAAACCTTTTACCTGAACTCCTGGGAAATCTGCAACACCACCCCCCCCCCCCCGCCCGTGCCACCGCCACCCAAATCAGGGGAAACATCTGAGATATCCACACCCTACTCCACCTAGCCACCGCACCTCATCCCTGTCTTGAATCACCCCCACCCCAACCCATTACCACCCATGTTGACCATTCTCACTTCCTACGCTACACCGTGCCAACACAATACATGAACTCAGTCTTCCCAGAAACCCAAGAATCACACCCCCCGTCGGTCTTCCAGCCCAAGAACACCACCTTAAACTGTCCCCCTCCACATCAACCACACAACTCCTCTTCCCAGCCTGATTGCTCCACCACCAGCACCATGTGCCCATCTAGCACCACAGTGAAGAGGCCGGGGTGACGTAGGTGGTCAGAGCATGAAAATGGCTATTGTCATTGATTACAGAGAGGGCTGAATCTAGGGGCCAGGAGGGTTTTGAGTCCTGGCCCTGGTGGTTATAGGAAGGGGAAGGTCATATATTGTCACGGATTTATGCAGCAAAACAAGACCAAATAGGCTTAGGAAACATCCTCATCAAATCTAAACACATAATCTGCATACCCTTTTGGATTTCATCTACTCAATTTCTTTACTGATCTTTTGATTACTTTTTCTTTCCATTGATTCGAATACATGGCCCCTAAGGTTATTCAACATGCAAGTAGCTACTTGAGGAGGCTCGAATTGTTTTATTACTAATAGTTTCATAGTGGCAAGCTAGGTTACCATTGAAGGAGGATGAAACAAGTCCTCAGATTATATCTCCAAAAACCAAACATTGCATCACAAAATCTCCATATGAGATCCTATTTTGAAGGTAGAAACAAAAGCCCATTCATACGAGATCTGACAACCCATTTCACCACTAATCAGTTTCAAATGACTAAATCACTCAAAATCTAAGCTTCCATTCATTCAGAAAAATCTGAATTCACATTCAGCTAACAAGACAACCTAAAAGTATTTCCTCCAGACATCAAGTGAAAAAGATCAGCAAAAATTACGAAGAGAGAAAGAGAGAGAGAGAGAGACGGGTAAAGAGGAATACTTGGCAAATGTCACAAGAAGGGAGTTTAGTGGAGAGACACTGAAGCTGCAATCTTTGATGCTTGCTAGCAAGCTTGTTGGCTGCATGAACTTCTGTATCACATTTAGCACACAACGCTGCCTCATCAGCACAGCAGATCACTGTTGCTGGGGATTTCTCACAAACATCACACTGAATCTTCATCTTCTTCTACTCTGCTTCCTCCTCCCAAATACACTCACATCAAATTCCCACTAAAAGGAGTAAAATTTTAACAATCAAGCAACACCCAGATGGGAATTTTCCAGAATAGATCGACCCAGATGAGTATTCACACATAAAACCGAGAACCCAGAAAACCCAACATTTTTTAAAAAATCAAAAATCACCGAATGCCTTGAAATTCCCCCTCTGAATGAGAAAGGGGAACATAAAACAACGACGAAACCGAAGGGGTATTAATTAATGCTCTGAATGAGACTTTTGTTAACATCAGGAATGACTAATGAGCGAGAAATGAGAACAAATTGAGCTGGCGCCATGAACGATGAGGATTAAGATCTGCTGAATCAAGCAAGGGTCACCAAAACTTGTCCAACACAGCTCTGTGGGGCACCCTTTGTGTGGCTATGATCGAGGGAGAAGTGGACAAGAAAAACAAATCCTGAGGTTACCATTCATCAAACTTTAAGGGTACAATAAAATTATCTTGGGCTAGTTGTTGAGCCATCGTTGTTTTCCCACCTCATGTTTGTGGGTTTGATGACAAGAGGGAATTATGCAAAGTGCAATGCAACTTGGGCAAGGTACTTGTTAGGTATTCTGGAATATGCAATAGTTAATGCATTCTTCTCACACTGTCGTCTTTGTGCTTGGTGTAAAATTTGAATGGTCATTGTCACAATTAAGGCTTGGGTTGGACGAGTTGGGCAGGTGTCCAATTATCATGTCTTCTTTTATAGTGCATGGAATGTAGCATGACTGAGGATTCAAAATACAATTTCGGTCACAATTACATTTCATTAGTAATACGAAAAAATCGTTTTAATGTAAAAATCATGGTCCATATTGCTGCGAAAATGCAGTTCAGTTAACTCTAAACCCTTTCCAATGTAACTGTTTCATCGCAGATTGGCCATATTTGGAATCCATGGGTATAACATATAGGTTGATGCTTCCAAATCTCATATGACTAGGAGTAGATTGAAATAAACTTTAATTTTTTAGAAGCTTTTATTCTAATGTATGTGGAAATTTTGTAGTGAAAAATTTACCACAAAGGAGATTTGCATCTTTATTGGGATACATATTGTTCACGTAACATCATAGTACGTACCTATTTTATATTCAGTTGCAAATTTGATATTTTGAATTCACTTTGAAATTTACTGATGGTTCTTTTTGTTTTTTTTTTTTTGGAGGGAGAGGAATAGCAAGGGGACACAATTGACCATCATTAATATAGTATATGTTTTTACTTTGTCAATATCAATTTGTTTTTATTCATAACGATTTAAATCATACCAACCTCTTATGAGAACCCTAAAACAAAAAACTAGCTTCGTTAAAATTTTCATGCTTGTTTAAATTGTTAATCGATTATATATCAATTATCCATTAATTAAAATATCTAAAATATTTTACGATGAACTCTTATGGTGCAATTTCTAAATTATTTTATGAGGTGGTTCATACCATTTGAGGAATGGTCTAATGGGAGGAAGTCAATCATTCATAAGAAGGAGGTGGAGTCAAATCCTACTAGAGATATAAAATGAGTTTTGCCTTGCCCTAGACCCATTGCCCTTCTCCCATATCTTCCCTTGTTAGGACGCTTCCCGTAAAATACGCGCTCGCAATTGGATTTTGTTATCTCACTTCACAACCTTTTAAAAAATTTCATACGTTCTTTTTTCTTCTCGGTACAAATGGGGCCGCAATGGTCAATGTAGGTGGAATTCGCACTCTAGTTTTTGATAACAACCCCCAATGATATTACCGGTTGAATTTAACTGGCATTCATATTTTTATAATTAGAAGCGCTCAAAGTTGATTAAATAAATCTATGTTCATTTGTAAAATAAAGAGACTGACTCAACAAGATTTGTACAAAGAAGAATGGATAAAACAATGACGTTAGGATGTATTTCGCTGGCAACTCAACTCTGGGCCTGAATGAGTATATAGTCAATAATGGCGAGCCCAACTCTTTTCATACTTGGACTCGCATACAAGGCCACAACAGTCATATTACTTCGAGGATTAATTATGCATTATGTGTTTGCCGTTCTTGTAGCCATTAACACCACGACCTAACGTTTGTGCTATGCTTACAACTTATAAGTTATATATACCCTATTCCGTTGAAAAAATGGGAACTGAGAGTGCCACATTAGTTTTGGTCATGTCAAAATATATAAATATAATTTTCTTATTATACATCAAAAATTTACAAATGTACGCACACACTCCTAAGCTGAGATGAAAATTGAATCAGATCATTTAAGATTGGGTTGCAAAATTGTAATTCAAAAGTCATTAGCAAAACTCATTTGCAAACTGTATACAAGAGAATTTATTAGCAGTACTTATTTGGGAATTCTTACAACTAAAGTAACATATCTTTCATTGGGTGTAATTCCCAAAACAAACACATGTGCTTCCTAGAACGAATATTTGTAACATGTGCTCAATGTTAGCTTATCTTAAGCCTAACCTTAAGCATAAGTGAGAGTTTCTTGATATGGAGCAGATATTTAATTTACCTCCTGTGCTGGTACTACTTGAGGTTGAAATAAACATGCAATGTCCCTGTTCAAATGTGCATTTGTAGCCCTTTTTACGAGAATACTCACATTCCTCATTCACAATTCGAAAAGCAATATCTGCATAAGACGGGCTAGCATGAAATATGATAATGCAAGTCTCAGTACTGTCTCCATCTTCCTCGATGAAGTACATTGGAGGTTTGGTTTTGTCAACGAGATCAAGGTAGAATATATCGAACTTGTCATGCACCATCTTGGGAAGGGCTTATCACGATTGTATATAATGCGTTCAACTATACTTGTTCCATATGTAACTTTTGCGAATTCGATTGAAGTACTTTGGCTTTCCGGGGCGACACCTATCATGCCACCAATACATTTGAAAATCCAAATTTACTTTAGCTTCGGGGCCAAAAACTTTTATACCAGTCGATGCAGTCATATCTAAACAGCGGTGTAAATTCATATCATCATGAATCTCCTCCGCATCTTTTGCCGTTAGGCCCTTAGAAACCATATGATGAAGTTCAGGGTTAGACTCGGTCTTGAGCTCAGGCGCCACTCGGATTCGGAATCGCTGGCTCTGCTCTGATCATCATGAAATTCACCCACTTTTCTCCTCTTCCTCCGCTTCTTCACCACGTCAATCTCCGCCATCATGTTCCCATGCTTCTTCATCTCCGCCTTCACCGAGCACTCCTCCAATGGCACTGCCAGCATGATCACATCCTTCTCGATCTTCTTCCGCCATGCAAACTCCTAGTTCATCGCCTTCTTCACAATGTACTACTCTTCTCTTCCGTGACTTTCCTCTTGCCAGCACTTTTGGCATTGAGCTCCGATGAAGAACCCAGTCTGTGGCGACGGATGCTTTCGGAAAATCTACCAAGGTAGTCGAATTCGGATCCAGATTCTTAGTCAGATCAACAACGGGAGGAACAACGTGACGTTTCTCTCTCTTGCTGCTGCTTTTCTGATGGATCCAGATAACCCAACCACTCTGTCAACTTGGCTGCTTGATTTTGCTTTCACGCAGGATGGTTGACTCCCTTTTTTGTTAAACTTGGACAGCACGGATTAGATTAGAAAATTTGGAGAGTGAATGATGACAAAAAAGTGCCTATTTGGGGCTCCAACATTCCAACTCCGCTTCGCCATTGGAGAAAATGCTTATTTAGAGCTTAATTCAACTCCTTTTCACTGTGAAAAATGGCAAATTTGGTCGAAGGAACTGTGGAATTATCCATCGCAAACCTGTCAATGGAGGTCAAGGAGAATCATGCTCCACATTCTGAAATTCTATGCAATTATTAACGAATAGAAAGAGACAAATCTTGTTGTTGATTTGATTATGCTTGTGATTTTGATTTGATTGCGTGTTTGTGCAAATCCTAATTTATGTTTTGTTGAATTTACTGGTGAGAAAAGTGCGCTGAAGAAGTAGTCGATGAACAAGCAGAGAGAAGACGAGCGCCATCGCAAAGAGGGAGAGAAGGTCATTAAGCAGGTTTGCTCTCTCTTCTCCCCTGTTTTCGTTTGTTATCGTCTTTTTTTTTTTTTTTAATTAACAAGGGTAAATAGAACCAAAAAGGGTGTTAAGCGCTTCTTCACACAAGAGTACGCCCAACTACATCATCTACCAAAATAGCCCTAAGAGCATGAAAAAAACAAGAGTTCGAAGAGAGGGACATTCTAATCGAGTGTCCAGACTTGGAAAGCCAATCAGCTACCATACTTGCTTCCCTGAAAATGTGGGTGATGCGTAAATTGATACCTTGAGTCTGCCAGATATGTATATCTTTGATAATATTTGATATTTGCCAAGGAATTTTGATGTTTCCTTTCAGTCCTTGAATCACTATCTTATTATCATCTTGAATAGCTATCTTTCTGAATCCTGCCTGAATTGCTGCTCGTAGTCCGTCTCGTAATGCTCTTACTTTTGCAACTAAACTAGATGTATCACCGTAATAGCTCGCCTCTGCCTTTACAAGTTTGCCCATCTAATCCCGGATGATGAAGCCTCTTGCTGCTGATGAGTTGATGAGGGATCCATCAAAATTGAGTTTGACGAATCCTAGTGATAGGGGATGCCACCCAACCATATGAAAGAAGGGAGTACGGGAAGAAGAAGGTCCCCTAAAAAAATGATCAACCGACATATAAGTTCAGATTCTCCACTCTGCATTAGCTTTTTTTGCTCGAATTAGGCATGCAACAGGATTGAAAATCTCATTATTGAAAACTGTTGCATTCCTAGATTTCCAAATACTCCACAAGATAAATGAGAATTTTTGTTCCAATTTTGGATTGTAGGAAGAATGTATCTTGTTCATATAATATGAAAAATCCTGGCATCCTGCAGGAGAAAAGACAGATGGAGGCCATTGATGCTTTGCTGCTAGATCCCAGACTTTTTTTGATCATTTGGCAATCTTTGAAGAGATGTTCTATAGACTCGATATCACCTAGGCAGAGTGGGCAAGCTGGGTTGATATCAAGCCCCTTTTTAAGAAGAGAACCTCTTACAGGTAAGGATTTATGGCAAAGCTGCCAAAGAAAGACTTTGATTTGAGGCAAGGTATCAATATTACAAATCCATTTGTATGCCCAAGGTGATAAGCTATGCGCTTGTAAGTCATGAGCTGCCCATGTAGCTGATTTTGTGGTGAAGTTACCTGTGCTATTTAACCCTCAACAAAAGGAGTCACTAGTTTCATGGATGGGTATGGTGATACCCTGGATCTTTTGTATAACATGATGATTATTGAGGAATTGTCTTAGTTTAGGAACATCCCATTCTAAGTTATCCCGAATAAACTCGCAAACTTTGACTTCAGGGTGGGCAACACTGTCTTCGGACACACCCAAGATCTCAACTAAATTTCTATTTTCAATCCAGTTATCAAACCAAAAGGAGATCTCATTCCTTCTGCCTATTTTCCAGATAATACCCTTTTGTAGAAGAGCCCTGCATTTCAGTATGCTTTTTCAAACTGGCGAATCCATATTTTTTCGTGTACAACAAAATAGATTTGTAGAACGTAGGTACTTGGCCCGTATAGACTGTACCCAAAGACGAGGAACATTAGTAAGTATTTTCCAGGTCAATTTACACTGAAAGGCCTTATTGACAGATTCTGTTTTCCGCAATCGCAACCCGCCTCTGCTTTTAGGTCTACAAACCTTATCCCATGATATAAGTAGTAGACCTTTTTCTGTGTTGGACTTTTTTTAGAAGAATTCTCTATTACATTTATCTAGATATTTGCTAGTACTTGATGGTAACTCAAAACATTGCATTGTATGTGCTGGGAGTGATTGTAAATATGATTGTATGAGACTTGTTCTACCTGCTTTAGACAGACAGTTTGATTTTGTAGTTGCTCTATTGATAATATTCTGGAAAGTTGAGTGAGAAGGCCGACCCTGGAAAACAGGGCATCCTAGATATTTGCCCAGCGACTCTCCATGCGGAATATTGAATATTGCAGTCACTAGTTGCTTTTGTATATCAGTCGCATTACGCGAGAAAGTCAATGCAGATTTATGATAATTGACTAATTATCCTGAAGTTGAACAGAAGAAGTCAAGGATGCATTTTAGTTTAGTACAACTTCTTAGATTAGTTCTGCAAAACAACAGGTAATCGTTAGCAAAAAGTAGGCATGGAATTTTGACAGACGAGGGCAGATCTTAACTCCTATTCTAGACCTTGGGGCATTAGCTTCTTTTAGAAGTATATTGTTTAAGGCTTCCATATATAGAGTAAATAAATAAGGGGAAAGAGGATCCCGTCGTCTAATCCCTCTTGTCGGGATAAAAAGGTCATTAGGTTCATCATTAACAATGATTGAGTACGAAACTGAAGAGATGCATTGCTTAATCCATGAGCTCCAAGTGGGATGAAAACCTAGCTCTTAAAGACATTTTAATATAAAATCTCATTCGATTCTGTCGTATGCTTTCTCCATGTCTAATTTAATAGTTGTCCAAGCAGTCTTAGTTTTAAGGTTCTTAAATTTATGCATAATTTCATGTGTTAGCAGAATATTATCATGAATAGATCTACTTGGTACAAAGGCATTTTGGAAAGGAGAAATTATACGGTCTAGTAGAGGTCTCAACCTGTTAACTAGTATTTTCGAAATAATTTTATAAATCATAGAACATAAACTTATGGGCTTGTAATGACTAGTTGTGAAGGAGTATTTGATTTCGGAATAAGAGCGATAAAGGTATGGTTTAATCTCTTTAAGGATTTTGCCATTTACGAAGAATTCAAGAATACAGTTAAAAAGATCCTTCTTGATGATTTCCCAGTAGTTCTTAAAGAAACTCGCACCAAAACCATCCGGTCCTGGTGTCTTATTAGAATCAATGCTAAATAAGGCAGTTTTAACATCTTCTAAATTTGGAAGTTTAATAAGCTTATTATTATCGAGGTCTAAAATTAATTTCAATCGCACTAAATTCGGTAATACTCTGGCATTGTGATGCGTGGATTTGAATCTCTGCTTATAATCTGAAATGAATTTCTCAGTAATCATGTTGTGGTCATCAATCCAAATGCCACAATCATCCTGTAATTTCATGACTAACTTCCTCTTCCTTCTAGCATTAACCTTATTTTGAAAGAACTTAAAATTTCTGTCACCGTTTACTAACCATTCTTTCCGTGCTAACTTCCCCCAGTATTTTTCATTAAACAACATCATGTTCTCTCGTTGTTTCAATAATCGTTGCATCCATGAGTTAAATCTATGACTGTTAGGATTAGCTATGAGTCTCTCCTCCACATAATCTATTTTAACCAGGTTCTTGCTGAGTTTATCATTGAAATTCCCAAAGTATCTTTTGGATCAATTTTTGACATCATGCTTAACACATTTTAGTTTCTACATAACTCTATACATATTGGTTTCATAGTAGTTATATCGCCAATTTCTAGAGATAGTGACATCAACATCTTGATATTTCATCCAAATATTTTGAAACCGAGAGGGAAAAGCTTTAGCTTTTGGTATCTGAGCTTGAGTAGACATAACAATAGGACAATAATCAGAGCAAGAGAAGGTACCATATGTTTTACAAGCATTGGAGTACAGGGTACTCCAATCTGTTCTAATCATAGTTCTATCCAATCTTTCATAGATAAGGTGAGTGTGAATCTTTTTTTTTTTTTTCAAGTAAATAGACATCCTGATACTTGAACACATTCAGCATTAATGGCAGATAAAAAGTTATTTAAACGATGAAATCTAATAGTAGCAGGAGGTTGGCCTCCTTTCATTAGGACACAATATCTCATTAAAATCTCCTATTAGACACCAAGGTAAATCGATAACATTATTAAGCTCAACTAAATGATTCCAAAAATCATTTTTATTTCTAGTTTGTGCCAGTGCATAAATTCCTGAAATAACAGAATTTTGCACCTTATCTAGGTCATGAATTAACATATGAATAGCTATAGTTTCTTTCAGTAAGACTAAAGCCTGAGTATTTCTGTTATTCCAAAGAACCGCATTGTCGCCAGAGTGATTAACTGGTGAGACAAAGTCAAAATGATCAAATCCTATTGGGGGAAGAATCCACCGTATATTTGATTCATTAACCATAGTTTCTAATAGAGACAACATATCAGGCTTATGAGTTCTTGCCAGGAACTTCACTTCTTATACAACCTGCATTTTTTTAACGCATTGGACATTCCAACATGCAACCTTCATGAAAAAACTAACTTTGAACTTCCCCCTCCATCGGGAACCTATCCGTATATGACATCATTAATGACATACGTCATGCAAATAGCCTGCATAAATCATTCTGGGACCGTGTTCGGTCATTCTTAAGCCTTAGAAGGCTAGGCCGCGGGAAAAACTAAAAGGGATTTTTCACATTCCTCTAAAACTCAGAGCAAAATAGAAAACATAAATAAATGCAGTGAAAAATGTAAGTACCAATGTACAAAGTCAACCATAAGTCTGGCGTCGCTTGAGACTAAGCCAAAATGCCAAAATTGTATATGGGCATTACGACCAAGAGCAAATGAGTTGGCATCTTTGTCAAACATATAGGAGCGCAATGACCTCCGAAAGCAGATAATGTATGTCCAGTGCCTGATACTATCTGTAATACTATAACAAGGTGACTCGTTAGCGACGCAGAAAAAATACTACAATTATTGCTATCTATACGACATATAGTTAAGCAAGAATACGCATGTGATATAATGCTACTTCGGGCAATAGGGATGGGAGAGAAAGTATAGCAAAAAGTCTCAGAATGATTCAGATTCATCATTGACAAATACCAAGATGCATGACTACACCTCGAGTATGACCCATTATGCTGCTCAACCTGGAAGGGAGCAACAATAATGAGCTTACAACACTCCGACATTATTCCATTGACGCCTTTATCAGAACAGCAGAGGCGAAGGGAAAGCTCTACACAAGTAGGGGTCATAACAAGTAGGAAACTCCGCAAGATAAGTACATACACTGGTCTGGGCCCAAAGGCAGCCTGAACAAATGTCTTGGAAATGCAAGGGATGTTAATCTCATTAAGCATTTCTCTCACCATAACAAATTGAATAGCATATAGCAAAACCAAAAAGAGAGGTTCAAGTTCAGAGTGTTGTACCTCCAAATTGCTGCTGAACGATTTAAACTTGAAGCAGACGGGGTGAATATGCATAGTGGAGGAGAGTACTTGAAGCAGACTGGGTAAACATGCATAGTTGCAGAGAGTAGTTAAACAATCCACATAACAGCCATAGGAATAGGAAAAAGCTATGTGATGTTCAAAAGTAAAAGAATTGTGTAGTATGCCATATAAATTCTTAATATTATGAAGGCTCCCTAACGACCAAGTACTAGATGTGGAACCAAGCCAACACCCTAGTAGAGTCGGCTTCTCACCACAGCGAGAAGCAGCACTATCAATACTAGAAAGCAGTTTAATCCAGCACCCATCTAGATGAATAGATGACATGGGGTATGAAGGGGCATAAGATGAAAATGTGATCGTCAAGTCATAACACAAAAACAGAGCTGTATGGCTACTGATTCTTAGACATGAAACACAACAAGTCATCCTTTGTAAGTGCACTTTGGACATTAAGCAGAAAGTAATTTTGACTTTCCAATAACAAATGCTCAAGCTGCACCTCCAACAAGGGTTACTACAAATTAACCTCTAAATAACCATGATAAATAGGTTAGTGTTACAAATGGTAAACACAGTACCAATGGAGCTCCAATTATCATTCAACGAAAATTCCCATCTGAGATTAGTAAATATATAGCACATCCATCAAGCCCACCCAGCAAGCTAGTCCAAGAACGTTTCAAGACAACCCATTTTACAGAGAATTATAGTAATAATCATCATTACTCAACTAATACGAAACCATGATGAGCAATCTGCATCCCTAGACAGGATATACGGATAAGCGTGAACACTATCCCAGCCAATTCTTGAACCAAAGGTCCAACTAGGGTGATATGAATTCTATTACTACAAGCCATACCATAACATAACATCTCAGAACAAGCTCTCAACAACTCTAGATAGGAGGGAGGGGCAAGGAGTTGGGAAGGGATAGTAGAACAGGAAACATACCTTCGATGTAGCCAAATCGACAGACAATTCGAAAAACCTGCCAAATGGGATGCATAATGCTTGGATCGGTGATTCTCCCTAGCCGAAGCTAGATGAAAACTGAAGACCTCAAGGAATCGAGCAGCTTCAATCACGATCCGGATGGGGAGTCAAAGAGCATACACAGAATTCGGCTTGAAGAGCTGTACCAATATACCCATTTAGTATTGGGTGATGCAGATCTAGCGATTGTGGGTGCTAATCGTCGGTCGGTGCGGTGAGGACCAAGCTTTTGGCTAACAGAAACCATCCTTAATTTCATCCGGGTAGCGAAGATAAACCAAATTTTTGTGGGTCTGCAAAAGTGGAACAGATCGAACTCATAAAAGCCTTCATCAATGGGCTCTGAAAACTCAGATCGTGTGCCTATGACCCGAAAGGGGTGCTTGTTGCGAAAATCATGGGCATCATGTTTAGGACACTTATGGCTGGACATGGTTGGTGAAGAAGATGAGCTCCAGTGGTTGAAGGGAGGAGCATGATGGCAAGGATCTGGAGGTTTGGGTTCTAAGGGAGCTATTGAAAGCAAACAGAGAGAAGAAGAGGCGGAACAGAGAGGCTAGAAAGCAAAGCCAGGAAGGCAATCCATATCTTTCTCTCTCTAGATTTTCACTCTCTCTCTCACTAGAGACGGCTTGGCTTCATCTTCTTTGTTATCGTCTTCTATGGAGATTAAATGGTGCGCTTTTTATTTGGATTTGGAGGTTTTTACACATATATGCCCCTGAATTATCGTGTATAGACTTATTCTCTTAAGAATTTCACAAGGTAATTTTTAACGCCAAAATTCCAAAAATGCATTTGATATTTATAAATTTAAAATTCCAAAAATGTTATTCAAATAAGTACAAAGTAAAAAGGATAATTAAAAACATTAGATTTTCTTAATTCATTTGTCCAATTTTTTCAATTTTTTATTCCTCACTTTTCTTTTCTTTTCTGTTTTTTAAGTTGTCCAATTGTAAAGGATTTCTCATTTCATCCCTCAAATTATTTATAGTTTTAAATTTATAAAGATTGAGGGCACTTTTGGAATTTTGGGGTCAAAAAGTTTTTTTTGGGGGGGGGGGGGTTGAAAAGTCGAAGGGATATTAAAACTTGTGCAAATAGTTAAGTGTTGGAGGTTTATGCATGATAGTTCAAGGGGTGTATGCAATATTCTCTTTCTATTTGGCTATAATATTGACAAAGAGTATGATCTTTTTTTTTTTGTTGAGTGAAAAATAAAATAAGATCAAATACTAGTCTTTGGGAATGTTGACTTCATGAAATGAACATGTATAAGAATTTTATATATTTATGTGATGTTTTTTATTTGACAATATAGGCAAAAATATTGTTGTTAGCTATCACTAATTAATTGAACATTATTTTTAATTAAAAGTTGCCCTTTTCTCCCTTTTAAAACGAGTGATTCGCGTGATTGAAATTTAATTTGGGTCAAGTAATAAATTGTCTTTTTATTCAGTGTCCTTCTTAGACGCATACTAGAGAAAAAAAAAAAAAAATCATTTGGCCTATTGAAGCACTAAAGTCAGATATGCTCACTGTATACATATATGATTTATGACAGGCAAATTTACTAACCAGTAACTGAGGTTCATCTATCTCAATCAGTATATTATATTTCCATTTTAATGATGTGAAAAGACGATTTTCATTATGGGAATTATCTACACTTGCACTTATATGGAATGTAGTAATGTACTCAGAACTTTCTTTTGCCCATAAATCTGTTGCACCAGGACAATTTAGTCTATAAATTTGAAAATGTTTAGCTAAAACATACAACCTTTGGAGGCTAGGAGGAGATGTGTGTGTTCAAGGCTTTTGATGCTCACGTAATTTGATACAGATGAATGTTTGGATGATATCCCAACTGAAAGACCAAAATATGGATTGTTTTAGAGCCTATCCTTTCAACTTATTATAAGTAATTATCATTAGCATTCAGTACTCATTAACACTGATCAGCACCCATCAACATTTAGTTATATTTTCTACTTACAATTTTAGCCCTAATCAGCACTTATCAGTATTAATAAACACTCGTAAGTATTTTCGGGGTTATTAGTTTCCGACTTTTTAAAGCATCTACTGCTTATCAATTATAAGGGAGGATCATGAGCAAGCGATCATCTTCTTCAAAGCTTTTCTTTTGTGATTTGCATGGTGTTCCAGGTCCAAGTCATGGGCTCATGGAGGATGGCAGGTAGTAACTGATCTTGACCCCCCCTCTCATTTTCTACCTTTCTATGTTTAGTTTGTATATTTTTGTAAGGCCTTGACTCGTGATCGTTTTTGGAGGTCTTAATGAGATTGACGTTTTTGGTGGCTGCTATATTCTCTTCTATGTAAAGTTTTGAAGGAACATAATTTCATGGTGCCTGATTTTTATTTAAAAAAACACTGTGAGAGAATGGAGAATTGATTTACAGAGAAGACCTTTTTGTCTGTTTTCTCTGATTGTTTTTCTTTTCTCTCTCTCAGGTAAACAACAAATCTCAAGGATACAAATAGTGCAAACTACAAGCTATTCGTTTGCCTCAAAAGAAACTCAACAGACCCTTGAAACTGTTGAGATAAATAATGCAAATAAAGACTACTAAGCACAAATAATTACAATTAATTACAGCTGATAATTATCAGTTTCTAACACTCCCCCTCAAGTGGGTGCATGAAGATTAATCAGGCCCAACTTGCTACGTAATTGAAGAAACTGTGAAGAACCGAGATCCTTAGTGAACAGATTGGCAGGCTGTTGTCGTGAGGGAAGGTATGAAAGGACCAAATCACGTCTAACGAGACATTCCCGAACAAAATGACAGTCTATTTCAATATGTTGGGTATGCTCATGAAAAATCGGATTCTTAGCAATATGAATTGCCGCTTGACTATCACAGAATAGTTTCATAGCCTGAACAGGAAAGACTCCCAAACAAGTCAAAAGAGTTTTCAACTAAATCAACTCACTAGTAGCCATTGCCATAGAGCGATATTCAGCTTCGGCAGATAAACGAGACACCGTGGCTTGTTTCTTAGTTTTCCAAGAGACCGGGGACCCACCTAGAGTCACAAAATAACCGGTAAGTGATCGACGCGTAAGCGGGCACGCACCCTAGTCAGAATCACAAAAGCCATACACTTGAAGGTCATTCTGAGCACGTAGTAGAAGACCATATCCTAGACTGCCTTTGATGTAGCGAAGAACACGACATGCTACTTGAAAATGTTCAACTCGAGGAGCTTGCATGAATTGAGATAGAACATGAACCGTATAACTCAAATCAGGTCGTGTGATAGTTAAATAAATAAGACGGCCAATCAAACGACGATATTGAGTTGGGTCTTTGAAGAGATCTCCAGAGGCAAGAGCTAACTTGAGATTTTCTTCGAGAGGAGTTGCAGTTGGCTTCCCGCCCAGAAGTCCACACTCGTCCACAATCTCCAAAGCATACTTTCGCTGACAGAGAAATAAACCGTCAGATCCACGAGCGACTTCAATTCCAAGGAAATATTTTAATTGTCCGAGATCCTTAATACGGAAACACTTATCAAGGTATTCCTTGAACGATTGACATGTAGAGGCATCATTACCAGCTAAGATAATGTCATCAACGTACACAAGTAAACCCATGAAAATATCTCCTTTCTGGTAGGTGAACAGTGAATAGTCAGCATAAGACCGTACAAAACCATAGTTCTCAAGTTTGCTGGACAATTTTGCAAACCATTATCGAGGCGCTTGACGTAACCCATAAAGAGATTTGCGCAATCGACATACACGATTAGGCTTGCGAGCACAATAACCAGGAGGCATCTTCATATAAACTTCTTCTTTTAGATCACCATGAAGAAAGGCATTGTTGACATCCATCTGGTGAAGATCCCATCCCTTTGCAATAGCAACGGAAAGAAAAATACGAACACTTGTCATTTTTGCCACTGGAGCAATAGTTTCGTGAAAATCAAAACCTTCCACTTGATGATCTCCTCGAATGACAAGTCGAGCCTTGTATCTTTCAATTGATCCATCTGACTTGTATTTGACCCGATAAACCCATTTACAACTAATAGCCTTCTTGTCGGCTGGAAGTTCTTCAATGGTCCAAGTGTGATTTTCTTCAAGGGCTTGAATTTCTTCCTCCATAGCCTTTTTCCACAAAGGATTTTGAACAGCCCCGTGAAAATGCCTGGGCTCAACAATTTTTGTAATAGCAGCTAGCAATTGCTGATGAGTATATGAAAATTTATTACATGCAACATAATTGACAATAGGATACAGAGTACCTGAGGATCCTTTCCAGAAATGGGTAGGACGAGAGGGGTCTATGAGACATGAACCATAACAAACATAGTCCGTCAAATGAGTTGGTGCCATCCTAGCCCGATCGCTGCGTCCCAAAACCACTTCAGTCATTGGGTCAGAAGGCGTAGTAGTCCTCCCCCTATCGTTCTGTTCCATCATAGGCCCGAGAGTGCTCCCCCTGTCCACAAAGATGGGATCCGGACCAGACACAAACTGGGCCAGCCCGGAAGATGGAGGTCCATTTCCAAGATTATGAGTGTTGTTTTCCCTTCGACTAGCGCAGTCCTCACGTTTTTCTGGGCCATGTATATCATTATTCTCATGCTCCAAGTGATTTGGATCCACAAAGACATCAAGTCCAGATACTCTTTTGGTCATATTCCTTGTATTTGCCTCTAAGTTTTCTTCTACGGTTTTGGAAAAAGGAAATGTCTCTTCACAAAATTCAACATCTGTAATCACAAAAATTTCTTTAGTCTCATATAATTTCCATCCCTTTTTGTCGTATGGATATCCCACAAAAACACAGTTTCGACTACGAGAGGCAAATTTGTCATTTAATCGATCTCTAGCTTTGGCATAAGAAAGACAACCAAAAATGCAAATATTATCATAGGAAGGAGGTGATCCAAACAAACACTCATACGGAGTTTTACCTTCCAACACAGGAGTAGGAGTATGATTTATCAGATATGCTGCAGTCAAGATACATTCTCCCTACAACTCAATTGGCATATTAGCATGAAACCGAAGAGCACGAGCAACATTCAAAATGTGTCTATGCTTGCACTCCACTCTTGCATTTAGTTGCAGAGCTCCCACACAAGTAGTTTGATGCACAATTCCCTTTTCAGAATAAAATCATTTCATAGGACGAGAAACAAACTCACTGCCATTATCACTTCGAGTATACTTCACATTTTTACCAAAATGATTCTTTGCATATATCACAAAATTTTGTAAAAATAAGCTAGTTTCACTTTTTTCACGCATCAAATAAACCCATACTGCTCTACTTGCATCATCAACAATTGTCAAAAAATAGTGTGCTCCACAAGTTGAAGGAACATGATAAGCACCCCAAATATCATAGTGTATGAGTTCAAAGGATTCACTAGCTTTGCTATTACTTTCAGGAAATGAGCAACGAGTTTGTTTTGCACGGAAGAAAATATCACGTAATTCGTCCACTTTGTTGTCAAAAATATTACCCAAATCTAAATTTTTAGCAAGTAAAGAAACAACTTGTATGGATGGATGACCGAGACGTCCATGCCACAAATCAAAAATTCTGATTGTGTGAGCTTGCGAATGGGTATTCAAAAACTCCTTGTGTAGAAAGACCCCTCCTTTGACTCTACCCACTCCAATCAGGTTCCTCGAGATACGATCCTGTATCACACAAAAATTGTCAGTAAAGGTTACAATGCAATTTAAATCTTTATTGAGTTGCCAAATCGATATTAAATTGCATTTCAATTTTGGCACAAAAAGAACTCCTTTCAAAAATATGTCTGGGCCAAGTTGAACATATCCAGCTCTGCTAGCTGTAGTTCTATTTCCATCTGGTAGGCCCACTTCGATATGCTTGATGTGCTTTACATTTTTCAGCAAGTTTAAGTCCCCAGTCATATGACATGAGGCCCCAGTATCATATAACCAGTCAACTGTACCTGCCAGTTTTTCATTCCCATCTTTTTTTGTCATCAATTAAATGAAGAATCTTCTGGATTTGCTCTTCTGTAAAATCGGGTATTTGGCTTGAAGATGGGTTACCAGTGTTCGCGACTCCAACAGCTCCGTTGGCCGTCACAGCACCGGCAATTTCACCTCGGCCACTTCCTCTGGCAAACTTGCCACCACGACTTGACCGTCCTCTGCATCGTCCCCTGCCACGAGTTCCCCATCCTGCTAGGTACCCGATTAACTCGAAGCAACGGTCCTCTTCGTGCCCGATTCTGCCACAATGCCGGCACGTCGGTCTTTCAATGGGTTTTCCGCCAACCTTCACCGCGAAAGCTGCCGTACGCTCACCTCTTTCTTCCCTTCCAATCATAAGGCTCCTATGAATTTCTTCTTGAGAAACCATATTGAAAATTTTGTCAAGAGACGGTAACGGTTCCTGGGCAAGAATTTGGCTCCGGATATTAGCGTAAATCTCATCATTCAATCCCAGAAGAAATTGGTGAGTTTTCTTTTCTTCAAACAACTTTGTTACTTGACCTCCAATGTCGCATTCGTATTTCTTACAATTACATTGAGGGCGTCAGATGTGCCCTTCTAGTTCACTCCATAGACTCACTACCTTTGAGTAGAATTCAACAACCTTCATACCTCCTTGTTTACAATCTGCTAGGTTTGCCTTTAATTGATGAATTTTTGGAGCGCTCGCCACAGCATATCGCTTCTTCAAGTTACTCCACATCAACTCAGCTGTATCAACATAGCCGATGCTGGATCTCAGGTTTGGCTCAATAACTTTCAAAATCTAGGAGCAGATCATTGAATTGATCATTTCCCAGGTTTGCAATTCAATATTATCTTCGCTTTTTGCTGGTTGTGGATTTTGAAGTGTACTGTCGATGAATCCTAACTTATTTTTGGCTTTGAGAGCAGTCTTTACTGCTCTTTCCCAAAGATCATAATTTGTTCCATCAAAGATTACAGCTGTGATCAAGCCCCTGGGTCCTTCAGAAGGATGTAAATAATAGGGTGAATGGCTTTCAACCACAAACTTCTTTCCAGACATTTCTTAGAATGGCTGAGAATTGGAAATATTGTTGAGTCAAGATAAGGATTTTTCTCTGATTCTGCCTAAATTTTGCTCTGATACCATATTAGAAAAAAAAAAAACACTGTGAGAGAATGGAGAATTGATTTACAGAGAAGACCTTTTTGTCTGTTTTCTCTAATTGT
Source organism: Carnegiea gigantea (assembly GCA_029747015.1). Classification (NCBI taxonomy): domain Eukaryota; kingdom Viridiplantae; phylum Streptophyta; class Magnoliopsida; order Caryophyllales; family Cactaceae; genus Carnegiea; species Carnegiea gigantea. The sequence continues at coordinate 1,122,269 of JAKOGI010000072.1, forward strand.
TTTTCTTTTCTCTCTCTCAGTAAACAACAAATCTCAAGGATACAAATAGTGCAAACTGCAAGCTGTTCGTTTGCCCCAAAAGAAACTCAACAGACCCTTGAAACTGTTGAGATAAATAATGTAACTAAAGACTACTAAGCACAAATAATTACAATTAATTACAGCTGATAATTATCAGTTTCTAACAATTTTGTTTATTGATGTTATAATGTAGTGGATTGTGACTTGCCTGTGTAGTTTGCATGATGGCTAGGTTTTTTTTTTTGGGGGGGGGGGCAAAAATTCATTAGAAACATAGCCATATAATCTTGGCCCAAATTTTGTTACCACGATTTAGATGGAGAACCTTTCTTTTCATGTGTGTCTTGAAGGTTCAGTTTGGTGAAAATTCATAATTGCTGTGCGGGAATGGATAGTCACTTTGTAAGTTTGGTGTGTGTCTTACGAGTAATTGTTTTCTTCTTTCCATTAGATAAGTCTACAATGGTATTTTTTTTTCTATTTTGCAGTACTTCTAAGCTTGGTAAAGCTGAATTTTGAAGGTTCCATGCCTGTGTGAAACGTGGTGATATTGTTGGGTTAACTGAATTTCTAGATCTGTGTTTTAAGACTTATGGGTGCCGAAAATTTAGATTATCTCTTTGCATTATATCATTGGAAATGTTCGAGATTCCATGTTGATTTTGTTTTTAAATCTTTTTAGAGCTTTTGTTTTGCATAGTATGTTAGAAGGTGGTATCCTATTTTACTAGGATGATGTTTTCAATATTGTGGCCACTTGTTTACAAGTGTTAGTTCTTCCACACTTTATGTTTGCACCCCCCCAAAAAAAACAATAAAAAAGCCAAAAAAGAAGAAGAAGAAAAGAAAAGAAGGAATGACTTGATACTTTTGTACTTGGTGAATTGTGACATGGGAGAAAGGGGGGAAAAAACAAACAAACAAGCGGAAAGAGACTGAGGCCTGCCTATTCTGCAGTTTTCGATGGGCTAAATGGCTAGTTCACCAACTTATGTAATGTTATGCATGTATCTGGCCAAGTGATATGCACATTTCAAAGTTTAAAGTGCCAATATATGGTTTGAATTTACTCCTTTTCACATCGTATGGTCTGCCAAACTTTCATCAGTTTTGTCTCATGCATTTGATAAACCATTTTGTGGTGGGACACAACATTCTTTCATCAGTTTAACCGACATCCATAATTTTATAATTAGAAGCGCTTAAAGTTGATTGAATAAAAAAGTGTCTATGTTCATTTGTAAAATAAAGAGCCTGACCCAACAAGATTTGTACAAAAAAGAATGGATAAAACAACGAAGTTAGGATAGATTTCACCGACAACTCCAGTTTGGACCTGAATGAGTTAGTCTATGTCTACATTGACCTAATTTTTTATAGCCAATAATGGCGAGCCCAGCACTCTTTGCACTTGGATTCACATATCAAGCCACAACAATCATATTACTTTGAGGAATAACCATGTATTATGTGTTTGCCATTCTTGTAGCTATTCAAACCACGACCTAACGTTTTTGCTATGCTTATAAGTTATATGCTAAACTCCGTTCAAATAATCAGCATTGGGAGTGTCACATTAGTTTTAGTCATGTCAAAATATATAAATATAATTTTCTTATTACACATCAGAAATTTATGAATGTACGCACATACTCCCAGGTAGAGATGAAAATTGAATCAGGTCATTTAAGATTGGGTCACAAATTGTAATTCACAAGTATTATTATTATTATTATTATTATTATTATTATTATTATTATTATTATTTAATTAATCAATAATATAAATAATTATTATTTTAAATATTGATAATTATTATTATTAATATTAATGATAATGTTTATTATTATTATTATTATTAATTATTATTGTTATTTTAAAAAGAAAACAAAGTCAATTTCATTTCATAATCTACAACTAAATGACAAAGATTGAAACTTGATTCTATTCATTTTCTTTCCAAGCACATAAGTTTAGGATTTAAATTTCACCTTCATTCCTCATGAATCATTCCTTAATTCTATTCAATGACATTTTGACCCACCAAACAAAGCCTAAATGATCCATAAATGGAGATTTAGGAGAGTACCCTAGTTATCCTCATGAAAAATATATATCAGTCACCTATATGTCTACTTTAAAAGTTATTCTTACTAGACAAGATTTAAATAAAACCGTGACTCTATTCATTTTTTTTCCAAATACATAAGTTTAGGATTTAAATTTCACCTTTCATTCCTCATGAATCATCCATTGATTCTATTCAATTACATTTTTACTCACCAAACAAAGCCTAAATGATCCATAAATAGAGATTTAGGAGAGTACCCTAGTTACCCTCATAAAAAATATATATCAATCACCTATATGTGTTACTACTTTAAAAGTTACTCTTACTAGACAAGATTTAAATGAAACCGTGACTCCCTAAGTATTCTACAAATCTTACTCTGAAAATGAGTAAAACTAGACCTAGTAAATAGGTTATTATGTTTGCATATAGGTAAAGTTAAGTTTTTGATCGGGTCATGTTTCGGGTTAAGTAATATTTTGAGTCGGTTCAGTTTGGGTTGGGTAAACTTCAGTTTATGTCGATCGATTTTTGGTCTAACACACTTGTCATGTAAAAATAAGCAACTTTGTAAAAATCTTTGAGTCAGGTATAGTTCGGTTCGGGTCAATTCAGATTTCGGATTCATTATTAGATGAGCCTATTTCAGATGCCAGGTCGAATATGGATCCGGATTATTCAGTTTAAATTTTGAATCTCAGGTCAGTTTGATCAGGTCTAGTAAAAACAACAGAAATGCTCCGTTAAGCTTTTTTTAGTTTATTATTATTTTTTTTGATTTTTTTGAGCACCAAGTCGCACGTAACGGTTGACTCCCCCTGTTTTTTTCTTGGATGCCACGGATTAGAAAAATTGGAGAGAGAGAAGCATGACGAGAAAATGCTTATTAGGGCTTCTACGCAGCCTGCATTCCAACTTTACAATTCCACACTCAAAAAGCCCAACGCCAACCTCAAACCCCCAAACCCCCTGTTGTCCCCATTTTCTCTCTCCTTCGCCCGTCGCGTCTCCATTGTTCCCCCGCTGCTGCTCTTCCTCTTCCTCATCCCGTTCTACCTCTTCACCGTCGAAAATGGCGAATTCAGTTGACGAAGCTGCGGAATCCGTGGCTAACTTGTCAGTGGAGGCCAAGGAGAATCCTGCTCAAGAATCTGAAACTCTGAGCAAAAAGTAACGAATTGAGGATTTGATTATGGTTTGCGATTTTGATTGCTTGTTTGTATATATGCTGATTGATTTCTGTTTTGTTGAATTTGTTTGTGGGAAAAGTGCGTTGAAGAAACAGTTGAAGAACAAGCAGAGAGAAGAAGAGAAGCGCCGCAAAGAGGAGGAAAAGGCCGCTAAGCAGGTTTACTTCTGCTTCAGCCATTTTTGTTGGTTAATTTCGTTCTTATTAGTCGTGCAATTGTAAGTGAGGTTCATTTCTGTTAATGGGTGTCATGCTGTTTCCGTTTGATTTTAGCTTGGAATTGATGTGCAAGGGCTTTTATATGGAATGTAATTAAAAATGTTTGGTTAAAACATTTGGGGGCTGGGAGGAAGTGCCCGAATTTTAAGGCTTTTGATGGCAATTGCTTGAAGATTATGATAATATTGGAGATTTGGAATCGATTGGAAAATTTGGAGCGAGCTTAATTTTGATCTACATGAATATGTGGATGATTTTACAGTAGAAAGGACCAACTATGGATTGTTTGTAAATGGGTTGGTCTTTTTCTTGGTTACTTAGTTGGACATGTGGGATTCATTTCTGTTAATGTTGGTATAATTCTTGTTGATGTTCTAACTTGTTTTCACTGAACTTAGGCTGCTAATGCGTCCAATTCTCAAGGTCAGAAGTCTCAAATGGCTGACGACGAGGATATGGATCCTACTGTACGTATTTTATTAATCTGTTGAAATGATTGTTTACTTACCTTAGGATAATTTTTATTTCTCATAGTTATTGTCAGATGAAATGCTCTTATTATTGGATTGTTTGTTGTTTTTATTAAATTTATTGTGCCCCATTCCTTCTCCTGGCAGCAATACTTTGAAAACAGAGTGAAAGCCCTAGCTGCACAGAAGGCAGCTGGAATCAATCCATACCCACACAAGTTTTTCGTTTCAATGCAAATAACTGAATACATAGAGAAGTATGGGGGATTGAATAATGGGGACCATCTGGAAGATGTGCAAGTGTCATTAGCCGGTACGTAACCCTATGTTTTCTTTGTTCAGATTTTAGTTTCTTTCAGGGTTGATAGTGTCTCAATTTGTGAACTGTCTACCGCTCGTATCCTTTTAGGGAGGATCATGAGCAAGCGATCTTCTTCTTCAAAGCTTTTCTTTTATGATTTGCATGGTGTTGGTGCCAAGGTCCAAGTCATGGCAGATGCCAGGTAACTAATCTAAATTTATGCTTTCCCCATCTTGCTTTTCTTCTCTCTTTCTAGTTTGTATCGGTTTTTGTTTTGACTTGGGGTCACTTTAGGGGTCTTGAAGAGATTGATTTTTTCGGTGGCTCCAATAGCTGTTTTCTATGTATGGTACATTGTTTGATGATGCCTTATTTTGTCTATTGATGTTATGATGCTGGGGATTGTGATGTGCGTGCGTTTGTATGTTTCATCAACTATTTTGTCGGCCTTCTTCGTGGAACAAAATGTGGGCCCCTACTATTTTTAAGTTTTGTATTCACTATAAGCATAGCTTTATGTTGTCTGCCCAATTTTGGTTCCATGAGTAGGATCCACATCGGGAGTTGTTGTTAGTTGATTTCCAGGGCCTTGTTTTCTTTCACTATGAAAAAGTTGGGTTTGTGGTAGGCATGGGGCGGGTATGGGGAAACGGGTATGGGTATGGGTATAGCCTTCGCCCACCCCATACCTGCACCCTACCTGTAACCGTTTTTATAATAAGATAAAAAATTATTTTGGTTTAACGTTTTTTGGGTTTAAATCCAATCCAAACCCTTCTAACAAGAAGCTAGTCAATAATGTATTTGATTTCACATTTCTAAATAATATATTCCTAATATATCACAACTTTGCAATCTTATAATAATACAAATGTATATCGTACTTGGATATGGGTTGCATATGGGCATTAATTTTCATTCTCTATGTGAACCCGAATAAACCCGCAAGCCTGCAAATCCTGATGGGAATGGGTATTGGTTTTATTTTTCAATACTCGATGGGTACGATTTTCGAAAACGGGTATGAGTGTGGATATGACTCAACCTGCCCTGTATCTGCCCCATTGCCATCCCTAGTTTGTGGGCAGAATATGGCAAACATGCGTAAGCCCCTAAAAATTTTGAGTCTATAGCTTGCTCTCCTAGCTAAGCTATTTGGATTTGTTACCTAGACTAGATTACCCCCCCTTAAAAAACGAAAAAAAGAAAAGGTGATACGAGAATAGTAGTCCCCTATGTGAGGGCTTCAGCTGTTGTTTTGGTCTTCCATGCTGAAGATGTTTTCCTGGATGTATAAAATGTGTTTAGTACACATCTTGTAGGGGTTTAACAGGGTGGGGTTGGAAGGTTTCCAGCCCCTCTTATGGATATCTTATTCTTATCTGAAATCACAGTTTTACACCCATTTTGGCGGTTCTGTTGACTTGTGCTTCAGTGAGTTTGTTGCTGTCTTTGTGATGAACTTTTAAGGTTTTGATTTAAAGTACATTCTTAACTAAACTTTCTTGGCTTTCTTCCGTTGTGTATGCTAATTGTTATGCAATCATAGTCGCTGTGCTGTAAGGGATCCTTTTTTTTTGGTTGTAAAATGGCGTGTCTTGGCAATAATTGTTTTCTCCTTTCTCTTCGATAAATCTGCAATGATATCTTTTCCTCTTTGCAGGACTTCTGAGCTTGATGAAGCCGAATTTTCAAGGTTCCATGCCAGTGTGAAGCGTGGTGATGTTGTTGGTGTGACTGGATTCCCAGGTCTGTGCTAGTCGTTTTAACTTATTTTGTTAGTATGATGTTCTTAATATTCGTTGCCAGTTTACAATCATTGGTTCTTTCTGCCTTGATTTGTCAGTGAAGTATGTATCCAGCATAATGTGATTTCAGAATGTGAAGGCTAAAGTAGTGCCCTTCAATTTTAGTCTTCCATTTCCTGTTGTTTAGATGGACTTATGGATGCACTTCTTGGTTAATTCCTCTTCATCCTTTGCTTCATTGTATTTTATTTCTGGATGTTTAGGAAAAACTAAAAGAGGGGAGTTGAGTATTTTTCCCAAGTCTTTTGTCTTATTATCCCATTGTCTCCATATGATGCCAAGGCAGAAGGCTGTTGCTGCTGCTGAGAATGTGAAGGTAAATGGATGTTCTGTTGGGATATGTTCCCATTTCTCAGTTCTTTTGTAGCTTTCTGCTGTAATTTGTCGTTCCTTTTTCAGAAAGGTGAAGCATGGGCTCCGGGGAAGACAAGGAATCCTGAGCTGTACATCTTGAAGGATCAGGTATTCGATTGTTTATGAACTGAGGCAATATTCTTTGTGTGTTTCATCTTCTACTTGCCTCTGTCCCATTTTCCTTTATTTTACTCTATGATGTATTGGACTTCTTATGGCCGTATCCATATGACCTATCTCAAAATCTGAGACATTTGTTTTTCCAGTGTTTGCAATCTGTCCCCAGAACCCCCCCCAAAAAGTGAATGAATTCACATTATTGGCAGGCTGACTAGTGACATGGCGATGAGAAAAGGAAAGAGACTAAGGCATGGGTCATCTGCTGTTTCTATATCTGTCCGGCAGTGCTTTTTGTGCTAAACTGCGAAGGCATCAACTTGTGTCATACTATGAATGCGTGTGTCTAATCGATATGCATTTCTCAAAAGTTTACAATGCAAGTTTAGAGTCTGACTTACCACGCTGTTGGAACTGCATGGCTTAAACCAACACCCCCTTTTCTTAGCTGTTTTAGTGCCATCTTTCCCCAACAGTCAGCTGCTTAATCTTCACGTATCTTATGCGAAGGATGGTCCTTGCTGAGGTGCAATGAGAACATAGAGTCTTTTTCTGTGTAGTTATCTGAGGTTTTTCAGAGTCTATATCATCTTCTGGCTGCTGGGCCTGGATTAGAAAATTGGGTTAAAGTGGGGGCCTAATAATTTAGGAGTCATAAATTCAATCATGGGAAGGCCTGGTGTCCTGTTGACAAGCAATGCCTATGGTAAGCATCTAGGTGTTGGGCTTCTTTACTGCGATGGATAGTCTTATGGTTGATATGTATCTATCTTTGATAAAAGAACTCTTATGTAGAGATGTTCTAGGGATGCTTTCCCCTAATGCCAAGTTGTACTTCTATATAATAGTTAAATGGCCATGAAATATTGTGTTGCCTTGGTTATCTATGTGCAAAGTTTTTTGTTTGAGACCATGAAATATTGCTTTCTTCTGTTTTTGTGTGTAATTGGATGCTGAGTTATGCAATGTGACTGACCTATATAGTTTCTGTAGTATAATAATCATGTAGGGTTTTGATTTATTAGAAAGCCATTTTTCTTCCCATTCCAAGATTATGGATGATCTTTGTTCGCAGTTATAATTTCGTGTTTTCTGGTTACCTGCCTAACAGTTTTTTGGCTCCATGTTGGCTACTGATATTATTCTAAACACACAATATCTACAGGAAACTCGGTATCGACAACGTTACTTGGATTTGATGTTGAATGGTGAAGTTAGGGAGATATTTAGGACACGATCGAGGGTTATTTCGTATGTTCGGAGATTTCTCGACAATCTGGATTTCCTGGAGGTAATCCTATATTTGGTTTGTTTTCCCTGTTCTTCTGTGCTGAGATTTTACGCTTTGTACTCTGATTTAATAGGTTGATGACTCTATGTTTAGCCAACTGCCAGCAACCATGATTATGGCCTGAACTAGTGTCCATTGCTTGTCTCTGTCTACGTTCAGCACCTCCTCTTGCTCCCAAAATGTCCATCTACCCACTGCTGCTTGTGTGTTCGCAAAAATTGGCCTAAAGTAGGCATCTTGTTCTTTTATGGTTGAACGACATTGGTGTCTGAAACAATCACTGTGACCAGAGTTTGCTAGCCGTAGTGCTTTTTGGATGCCATGAAAATATGGGTGGCTATCTGTAATTTCCCCTCTCTTTACATCTCCATCTTTCTCAGATTTTGCTAACATTTTTGGCATTTGGTCAAAGTTTTAGTTAATGTTTTTGTTGCTCTTTGATTTCTGTTTGTTAGAGTTGAAGATAGCAATAGGCTGTCAGAACAGTCTCTTAGCCTGAGGAATTGATGAGTATGTTGGGCAAGGGAAGGGAATGGAGAATGTGTCATATCAGTAGCTCATGGGGGCTGGAGCTCTAAACTTTTGCATACAAATTGTACAGCATTATCTGTAGCCCCTCTTTCCTTCTCTCTCTCTCTTTTTTTTTTTTTTGGGGGGGGGGGGGGGGGAGGGGGTATATTTTTTGGTTACTGTTGAGTGCAGATGCACTGAGATAGGTTTGTTTCTATTTCCTAGATTAAGATATGCTTCATTGTGGAATTCTGTGCAATGAAGAATTCATCTACAGTTCTGTGATTTTTATCTGTGGAGGGGTGTTTTATGCTTTTTCTGTCTTGCTGTTGGGTGTGGATTCATGATGTGCTCTGCTTAGCCTTGTTTCAATTTCCTAGATCTGACTTGATTTATTGGGCTGCAATGCCTAGATCACTGCATTCTGTTGATGAAAAATGTGGATTTTTTCCTTTTCTTTCAGGTTGAAACCCCTATGATGAACATGATTCCTGGTGGTGCGGCTGCACGTCCATTTGTCACCCATCACAATGAGCTCAATATGAAGTTGTACATGCGTATTGCACCTGAATTGTATCTGAAGGAGCTAGTTGTTGGTGGACTGGATCGTGTTTATGAAATCGGAAAGCAGTTTAGAAATGAGGGTATTGACCTGACACATAATCCTGAGTTCACGACGTGCGAGTTCTATATGGCATTTGCTGATTACAATGATTTAATGGAGTTGACAGAAAAAATGTTGAGTGGTAAGTTTCTCTCAAGTCTCATGTAGCATGGGGATTAAGAAGCTTAATTTGTCGGTTTCATTCTCTAACTAGTTGTGTTTCGACAGGGATGGTCAAGGAATTGACAGGAGGTTATGTCATCAAGTATCATGCAAATGGCTTAGATAAGGATCCAATTGAGATTGACTTTACCCCTCCTTTCAGGTCTGCAGTATTTTCTTGTGTGCCGTTGTTTCTTCTCAGTTTGTATCTTCAGATAAAGCATATAATGATGGGCGTTTTGATATTCTTATTTATACAGGAGGATTGACATGATAGAGGAGTTAGAGAAAATGGCAAATCTGAGCATACCAAAGGATTTAGCTAGTGAAGAAACAAATAAATATTTGATAGACGCATGTCTGAAGTATGATGTGAAATGCCCACCCCCACAAACAACCGCTCGGTTGCTGGACAAAGTGAGTTTCTTTCTTTATTTTTTTCTTGGTTTCATGATATTACCTGGTTGGCCTGAAAGGGGGGCTTTTTTTTAGTTTGGATAAACTTCATTTTGTTTTAGGATGACAAATACCGTCTGTTTCGATTGAAAACCGTTGCTCTTCTTTTTAATTGTGTGTGAGTGTCATGTGGTCCATACTTCTCTTTGGTTTGGATTTTAGGGATTTATGATAGCCAACTGACTCATGGGTTGGTTTCCTTTATCTGAGGGTCTGAGACAGCTGATAAGTCTTCTCTCACCTCTGCCTGTGGTGATTTCATGGGGAGGGGGGTGGGGGGGGGGTTGGTTGTTGAACTTTATTTATGAGTGCTGAGAAAACCTGAGTCCTATGGAGTCCTGGGGCTGATATTTTAATCGCTCTGGCATACCAGGCTTTGGCTTGGGCTTGAATTTGTGTAGGGAAGTCACTGTCCAGAGGGATCGTTGACCTAATTGGTTCCTGGGCTGTGACTTGTGTCTCTGAGACTGACCTGGAATCTTTTTTCTAGTTGGGTATGGTCCTCCAAGGTTGTGTCAGTTCAGCAATGAAGTGAAGTCATTGCTGCATTTTGATCAATATCTGCTAACAACTAAACACAAACTGTATTAATATAGTTTGTTCAGCGTTTGAAAGATAATTTCATCAAGATTCTCTACTTTTGGAAGAATGGGAAGCTTAGCTCTTCCCCTTTTGATCTGGCTGAATGTGTGGATAGTTTGTATTTAGGATGTATATAGCCTTTTGTAATGTTCACTGTACAGCTGAGCTTCTGATCTTTCTATATTAATATATTACCTTTTCCTTATCCCCCCCCCCCAAAAAAAAACCAACTAAACACAAACTATGTGTTACTGCCATAGCTATTTGTGATCACGAGAGTTACTTTTGTGTGATGAAGACCAAAACTGTTCATGACAACACCATCATGTTTAAGGAATTTTCTCTCACTTGTGACAGCTATATTTGATTATTTGTCGTTCACATCCCATCTACAAGGCCTACTTTCTTGTGTGCCTCATTGATATGTTTTTTGGTCCTTTCAAGGAATAATTTACTTTCTGGTCATTGCTTCAAGTGAATTTCGCCCTTGTGTTGTTCTCTTGATACTTATTCTATATGTGATATGGTTGCAGTTGGTGGGACACTTTCTGGAGGAGACTTGTGTCAATCCAACATTCATTATAAATCATCCAGAAATTATGAGCCCACTTGCCAAGTGGCATAGATCAAAGCCTGGCCTGACCGAACGTTTTGAGTTGTTTGTTAATAAGCATGAGGTACGTGGTTTATTTGCTTACTTGCAGAGTTAGATCTGCTATTTCAAGTGATTATTCATAGAATGAACGACTGATTTTTTTTGTCTTCTAAATTTCTTATTAAAATGTTCAGCTTTGCAATGCATACACCGAGTTGAATGATCCTGTAGTACAGCGCCAGCGATTTGCTGAGCAATTGAAGGTGTGAAATTTTGCCATTAGTTGCTAAATTTCTACTTCCTCTGCATAAAAGGTCATTGTTAAATAACTGTATTTAACTTGCAGGACCGGCAATCAGGCGATGACGAAGCAATGGCTTTGGATGAGACATTTTGTACTGCTCTCGAGTATGGCCTTCCACCTACAGGTGGTTGGGGTTTGGGTATTGATAGGCTTACAATGATTCTAACAGATTCACAGAATATTAAGGTATGTGTGTTCTCCCTTTTGAAATATATATTTACTTGACTTCTTAAGTTCGCATGAGTATGTATCTGCATGGGTCTTTATGCAAATTTTCCTGAAGATCCCTATTCTATGGCTCGTTACCTGGTTTATGTGTAAGTGGGGTATGTTTGTATGGAGAGTTTTGGGACTAACTTCCTGCTTGCTCCCCTCTTGCAGGAAGTGTTGCTTTTCCCAGCTATGAAACCTCAAGATGAGCCACCAGCTAAAGGTACTAACCATCAGTATTATTGATTCTTCTCTCTTTCATTTTGGGATGTCTCCATTATTTTTTTCGAATCGAGCTGGACATGATCAAGTTTGTGTAGGATTTTAGCCCCCCCCCCCCCGCCCAAATAATAATAAAAAAACAGTTCAATTATGGTGTGGATCTACTTTGGAAGTGTACTGGCTGAGTGTCTCAGCACAGTTCTTTTTATCTGAGATCCTAGTGTCATCTCTCATCGATGATGCGGGTAGTCAACCTCTGGTATTCACATCCTGAACTATAAAATATTTTTAAGTCTACATGTGTGAGTGGTCTATAATTGTACATTATACGAACGGTCTTGCTAACTGTATTTTTTCCTTGGATTGCCTTTTTTGCTTATATTATTTTGGGTGCTTTTCATGGGTAGTAAATCATTGGTATTTCTCGTATTTGGCGATGTTCAGTTGCAGGTGCAGGTGCAGGTGCAGAACACTGAAGCTACCTGTCTGAACAATACATGCAGTGATCAGTGGCGGCGTCTTCCCTATCAGCTTGGTCTTTTGCCAACATGGCCTCAAATTTTAAATTCTGTTCCTCATTGAAATAGTGGTTTATACTGTTGTAACTTAGTGTCATTGGTAACCATGTCTGGAGACCAAGTTATTGTATCAAAGTGTTTTCCACTTTTTCTTAGCAGGTGAATTATACCCTTTTTTCATTCATTTATCTATGTTTAAAGGGTTATTTTCAACAATTGCTGCGTTGTAGCACAAGGTGTTGAGAGGGAGATATTTAGGTTGATTAAAATTTGTTTCCCGTCATCTTTGCTTATGGGTGCCAACAAGGACTTAACACAATCCTAATGGGCTCCTTGTGTGTACAAGATCATGATTGTGGCCAACCAGAATCATGATTGGGGCCACTGAAGGCTTCCCAGGCTAATTGGGGTGAAAAAAAAATCATAATGACGGTTCTAACTGTAAACTTTCCGGGGAATTTAGTTCGCCTTGAGTGTGGCAAGTAGAGTATAAAAATGTTATGTAAAAATTTAAACTTCTGAATAAATGTTGAATCTAGGTGTTGGTGTGGCTCAACTGGTCTACCACCTATTGTTTCATTGATTAATCACGAATTTACCTAAATAATAACCAGGTGAGTTTATGGTGGTTGGAGGGAATTGCAGGTAAATTTTTGCTAAATTGCTAATCAAGAACTTAATAATCTATTAGTAAAATATTGCTATAACCAAACCTAGTTATTAGATTATGTATATAAGAAAAGATAATGTTCAAGCATTGTTAACCAAATGCAATTGGTAGTTATCTTGGAGGCTGTAGCTGACTAGCTGTGCCTCAATAGTTATTAATACTCTACGAATTCGTTTATCATACTCCTATGAGTAAACAAAAGCATTAAAACTTACCATTATGATAAGTACACATGAGCAAAAAATACCGCATAATTATAGCATTAATTTTTGGAACCATGACATAGATTGCCAATGCTCTAAAAAGTAAGACAAACTGCAAACTAATGCTTTCCTCTTCAGGCTAGAGGGCAAAATACCAACATCTGATTTAAGCGTTGGGTAGGGAAGCCCACAACAAACACTTACCCCATAAAATCATTATCAACAGGTCCTTGCTCGATTGGGAAAATCGTCGGTGCTCTCTCTCTCTCTCTGTCTATTTTGTTTCCAATTGACTTACAGGAAACCCTGGTTCTTTCTTCTTTCAATCTCAGAAAAAGAAAATAATCACCCCTGAATTGCTCATTTTCTCTGATATTTGGCATATTGGGAACTGAATAAAGATTTAGACGAGGAGGAATTTGTGGAGACCAATTGATAGAGGTACATTCGTGATTGATTCTCTGGTATCCAATTCTGGAATCTGCTATCTTTCCCACCTATGGTGACCAATATGGTTACTGGGTCCATCGTTTGATCAGTTTTGATTCATGGGTTCTGATTAAATTTTGATCAGACACCCTTGATTGTACCGGGGGCAGCATCAAGTTACGACTTTGTTTTGAGGTCACATTGGTTGTGTTTTTTTAGCATTTTATGATTGGGGTTGTTTTGCACTTTGTTTAAGCAAAGTGGGTTTCGATGGGGAAGCCATTGTTCTTTGAGGTATTGGAAAAGCCCGCAACTAGTGGTATTATAGCCCTTTGCAGTGCAGTTTGGTGTTACATTCAAAAGAAAAATATTGGGTATGAACAAGTAGGTCTGAGTTATGAAACAGCTCTTGAAGGCCATCATTGGAGGATACTAACCTCAGCTTTTTCCCACATTAGTGTGATTCATCTTGTGTTTAATATGAGTGCCCTTTGGAGCCTTGGTGTTGTTGAGCAATTAGGGCACATTGGTCTTGGGGTTCAGTTTTATCTTCATTACACTCTCGTATTGGTTGTTTTATCAGGGTTACTGGTCTTAGGGGCTTATCATATTCTGATTCAAAGATTCAAGTTAGAACATTTTCGGAGAGTGACGGCTGTTGGGTATTCATGCGTTGTTTTTGGGTGGATGACAATTTTGTCCGTGAAGCAACCATCATCCAAGTTGAATCTGTTTGGGGTTCTTTCTCTTCCAATTAGTTTTGCACCCTTTGAAGGACTTGTTTTTACGTCTATCATTGTTCCACAGGCAAGTTTTCTGGGGCATCTATCAGGAATCATTGTTGGGTATGCTGTTGGATGGGGTTTAATTCAGGGGATGGACAATTATTGGGCTGTATCAATGTTGGGATGGATTGCTCTTGTGTTTGTGCTGAGTTTGAAGCGTTCTGGTACCTATGACTTTGAGTTCCTTGAAATTGAACCAGTCACAGATCCTGCATTGCCTTCTGTTCGTGTTATTGCACCTGGTGATGGCAGAACATTGCAGTTACCTGCAGAAGAGGTTGAACTTCCATAAATTTATGTCTTTACAATTTATTGATTGCAAAACCGTTGAATGAAAATGCTTCTGGTCTTGGGCAAACGAATTTTGGAACTGCTGCGTCTGCATCAGTTGATGCTTAACAGTGTATCTTCTGCTTGACATGCATCTTGAAGGTCATTTCTAAATTCAAATCCCTCTTAAAGCGCCAAGTGCTTAGTTATATTGTATTGCCTCAATGTGAAATGAGATTAGTTAAAGTGGATGATTCTGGTGAGCAAGTTTGCATCTCACACTTTTATCATCTACAAGGAAGAGAAAGGATCATGTCACATATGTAAAGCCACTTATTGGAGGTGGGGAGGAAAGAAAAACAGCTGTGACTATATGAAATTTGCTCGACCGTAATCGAGCTTTCTATTCATTAATTGTCATTCTTGTTCTTACCTCTGCTAATATTGTTGACATTGTCGAATTGGCTGGTAGTATAGACAAATCAGTGTGACAATCGATGTCTATGATATGACTTGTGAGTGCAGTTAATTTACTGTCTGAATGGAACTTGAGCCTGGATAGAATTTGTTTACATACCTGGCTTCAGAGTTCAGATTCATAGTTTGGCACTTTGGCGTGGGCTTGGTAATGTTATTTTAGCTTCAATGTTAGGCTGGCATGTATTATATTTCTTTGTCACTGATTTTTCTGTTTCAGCTGACCTTGATGGACTTGGAAGTTGCTGCTTGGATCATGTACAAAGGTTTATCTAGGCTAAGCATAAGAGATCTAGTCATCGAGAACATTCAAGTTGGTATTTCATGCCTCTTTAGGCTTGCGAGTAAATTATTTTTCATGCATGGACAGCTTTATGAGAATAATTGATCTTAAAAATTGTTATTGATATGGTCTAACTAATTATTTAAAGGAACTTTGTAGGCTACTCGGATGCCTTGTTTTTCGTTGGTCTGCACTTGAGATCACCAGATACTACGTATATGGGGATGGAGCAGGTGTGCATGCAGTATGATGTACGCTAAACATAGGATGAAATGGAGTCATATAACATGATATAACATGATATATAACAAGATGAAAAAAAAAAAACTAAAATTATGGAACGATATAATGTAGACTTGTATGTCTTGAATGAGATTGGAGCATCTTCACCAACCAAACATTTTTACATAAAATTAAATCCGATCATAAACGCATCAGAGTTTCTTAGTGTCATATAAAGGCATGAAATGTATTCATATGTGTCAACTCTTATCACCATGCAAATACTAGTTGGATACCATTGGGGCAGGTATTTGTTAGCATTCATGCATCCTGCTCCTGTGCATCTGGCTGTTGGTTATGATTGTAATTTATTATTTCTCCTACAACTGGATCTGGTGTTCTTTCTTGTTACTTTGTTAAACTCATGAAATCGCATAAGTGGCTGATTGATATGGAAGCCATATCCGACGTTGGATACAATGGTGCTACTTTTTAGAAGCTGGCTGGCATCATCTTTTTCCCTGGTGTGTGAAGGGAGGCACAGAGGCCCATGTAGCTGTTTAGATGCATAGGTTATTGGTTTTTCTTTCTATGAAGATTCATTTAGTTAATTATTTGTTTCCTTAAAGCTGTGTTGTTACACTTACTCATCATACCAATCCACAGTTCCTCTGAAGTGATCTTGATCATCTAGATGTGAGATATACAAACTCCACCTCTCTCCTTTTGGTATGAACGGAGGTGCAAAGTACCTAGCACTAATGACTTGACTTGCTAAGCTAGCTGACAGCCACATGAGTCACATGACATGTGCGATTGCGGAGGGGTTTCTTGGATAGACTGTTTCCCATGGGTAGGTTGTCGGCCCATTTTTCTCGTATCCTTAACAATGCTATCCATCAAGATCAGGCTTTTTTGTTCATGGGTTGGAAAGTTCTTCACTCTTTGTGGAATTAATTTGTATCAATGTCGAAGGATATTTGTTATCCTACTGGCAAAATGATGACTCTGATGTCTCGACATAGTGATTGTGTCTGTTCCCCTATTGTGAATGGCTTCTTGTTCTGAACTGTTAAAATGAGTGCTTAGATGTGACAAAAAATTGAGAGCTGCAGCTTTGGACGAATGAGAAGAGCTCTGGTTCTGGGAAAATTTCAGGTTGGATAAATGCAACAATGTTGTGATCAACCCAATTCAAACATTGGTTTCGGGTGGATTTTATGATCTGATGATACCTGTTTTCCGGCAAAATATTTGACTGAAATAGATAGTTTTGATTGTTCAGACAGTTCTTTGAGCAGAACCAGAAGCAGTATCAAGCGAGTCTGCTATCAGAGTAAGAGCAAGACATAGGTCTAAAAGTTGACAATATGAACTACCCAGAATGTGATGAACTCTAGCGACTACGCAAAATAGTTTCTTGTTCGTCTTTCCTTCTTTCTTCCTTTTTTTTTGTAAATAAACTTTACCTCTCCCGCTCTCGTTTTTTTTTTTTTTTTTGGGGGGGGGGGGGGGATATTAGGGACAAGGAAGATATATTTGCAAGCTAGGTGTGCTGTGTTCGCTGCTGATGTATATTTGTACTTGGTCTTTGCTTACTTAGCATACCAGGTGTATCAGAGTAACTGACAGAAGCAATGGAATGTAGTCAACAGTTGATGGTGTTCCTAATGAACATAGATTTTGTTCAAAAGGGGTGTTTCCTCTTCTCGTGATTAGATTCGGTTTGGAAGATTACAATTTTTTATCTCTAAAATGCCTGTAACTTGCTTTTATTCTCAGAGTCCTCCAAACTGGCCGCGGAGAGCCTAAAATGAAGGGAAGCTTTTCTTCCTCTGTTTCGGTCAACCAAACAAGAGAACTAGTCGTTTTTCTTGCGATTTCCAAGCGAACTCAAACAAATTTAGCTTGCTTGATCAATTCAAATCATGAACAAGACCACATTCGAATATGGAGATCTCTCAAAAGGGCCATTTCCGTCTCATCTAATATAATCTGACTTTGGAACAACCTTAAGACAAAATGACGAAACCAAGATTCAAGAATGGCTTTCGGCAGCCTTAAACATTCAACTGAAAGCGTTTCTTGTTGATCAGCACTGAACAACGGAAACGACAATCTAATACAAAGAATATGTTGAGGTGAGGTGACATTAACAATAGAACTAATTTATGGGCCCTGATATTATACCTATGAATTTTTCAACTATACATGAACCAAAAACTTGATAATTTAATGATTTGACGTCATTCTTAACAAATGAGAAAAACTTGATAGCGTTTGAGTAACGAACTATGAAGGAAAAATGCAGCGTGCAATGGTTCACGCATGTTTGTTGCTGGGACAACGAGGTTGTCTTGACTAAGAACAGGACAACTCTGCAACCTCTGGTTCACGCGTGTTTGTTGCTGGGACAACAAGGTTGTCTTGGCTAAGAACACGACAACTCTGTAACCTCGAGCAACACTTAAAGGTGCCTAAGGTTGCCACAGCTTCAGGTTGACCTGCAATAATCCAGAATTTGAGACGTATAAGCATCTATACTCTGTCAGAAGTTGGATCGAAAAGATTTCAACCTTGAACAGAGCAATAATTTCAACTCAGAATGATATCGCAAACCACAGACACACTACAACCTGATCACAGCTACCAAGACTGCTCAAACCTTCACAGTACGTGTTCGTGTTTCTGGGCAAAGACGCATCCAATCCCATCTAAAGCCCTAAAATATACTAACCTGGTATACCTGAGTAGTGAACTGCATTCATACTATGATATATGCCTGAGCGACCCATGCATATAACAAAATGTCTAACACCAGCACTGACATACTTTGACCCAAATCATGACCGAATGAACAAAAGGGCAGCCTTCTGGAGAAAGTTTGACAAGTGCATGGGAGTGAAGGCCATTGGCTCTTGTTATTGCTGGTGAGACTGCAAGGCAAGTGGCACAATTCCAAAACAAGCCAAAGCTCAGATGTGTAATGCGAAAAGGTTCAAGGAGATCAACAATGATGACTTAGCTCTATCCCATTAGGTTCCAGCAACATAGATCCCCACCATCAAGTAGCAAAGAAACCTGTTGGGAGACAACTGGCCACATACCTGTTAGATGTCGGCTACCTAATTCAAAACTCTACGGTTAGGTTGGACACAGGCTGTAAGGAGAAGTACCCATAGGTAATCTGGCCCAGAACTTCATTTATACATCAGAAGCAGCCAGACAATGGTTGTAAGGAACCAATTGGCCCTACATCTAACCTTTGCCTTCCGATGAAGAATGGGGGAGTCAAAATGCTCCATGAAGATGTCCTAGTGCCCTCCAACTATTTTGCTGTGCGTTAGTGTGCAGTCAATTTAGTGCCCAAGAAAAACAATCTCTTTGCTGTTCAAAAGGCAAGGTTACATGCATCTGAACCCTATATGACGCACTATCCCTCTGTAAGATTTGGAGTACTCGTTTAGTTTGGTTTTTGTTTTGGTAGAAGAGCAAGATGATGTGAAGATATGAGCCTGCAACAATTCATATGGGCATTGCTTGTCTGATGACAACTTCAGCAGTATACCCCCCCCCCCAAAAAAACAAAAAAAATCTCCAAGAAAAACACATAATTGATATGAAAAGTCATCTCAGCCACTGAGGGCATGAGGCGCATGACAATGGCAACGACAATCTAGACACTACAAGAATCTAATGCTGTCCCCTTTCCTTCCATTCGTGCTATTATGATAAGCTCCTCTCCAATCTTTTCTCAGCCCATAACTCAACTCTATCTAGGTTCTCCGACATCCATGTCATAGAAATATTGACAATAATCCAGTGAAATCAACTTTCCCGGGTCAAGAAGAAGCCACTCGAGTTCCCTTAATTTTTCTATGTTCCAAGCAAGACCATCACTAGTAGACAAACAATTTACCAGGTAGCAGAGGTACAAAAGACACAAACGCATTCTGTTTGAGATAAAAGCGCCCTTGTAGGTACAATTGATTTTTACAGCTCTTTCCCCACTTTTGCTTGCACGCTCCATTTTTACCAATTGCTTAATCAACCTTCAATCATCACCCTCGTAGCTAATAGCTATAGCAGATACTTACACCGCATCCTTCTAGCAATTAGAGCTGCCCAAACCTTCTAAATGAGGAACATGTTCAGTGCACCTTCTCCGAGTTGCACTAATAGGTCCACTTTTAGACATTACGGATCTCGTTAGAAAGAGGACGTCCTCCTCTGAGGTCCTGCCTTCTGATTACTCCTGTTACTTTGCAACTTTGGTCCACCTTTCAAATCCAAATTCTAAATCCAATACCCCGAAAATCCCACCACCGAGCCGGGTGCGAGGGGTCCGATTGACCCTGGATTTAAAAACCGTAGACTACCTATTACTCCACGGAGCAGACGAAGTTCAAAGAGGCATTTTGTTTTAGTCAGCACAATCCAAGTTGGAAAAAAATACTCCAAACTTGCCTTTTTCGGCCTTGACTTTGGTCCACATTTATGAGTAGTTTAGTCGGTCTTCTCACAGCCCTTTTACCTAAATCCCATGTCCTAGCACAAGTTCCAAGTCTCACTCACCACCTTGGAAGGGCACAAAAATCGAACAGTCTTTTTTATTTTTTTTTTTAAAAATCATATTTGAGCATTCTCTCTCGAAGACTCAAACTTCTTCTGTAGGGGGGGAGGTCTTTTCAATGTCGCAAAGCTGAAGCTAATTAAACTGTTTCCTTTGGTATAACCCAATGGCCAATACAGAAGTAGCCCAGTAGCCATTCCCAACCTAGAATCAACTTTTTCCTGGTGAATGGTTTGACATGTTCATATTAAAAATTTAATTGCAGATGGTCTGGAAAACACTAGTAAATATGAAAAGATGAAAGAACAATTTGGTTTTACCAAACATATCAACAAAAAAATTTACTGAGTCAATGCAGACTCTCATGTAATAGTGCTAAATATGGTTAATCATTGACTCACCCCATAATTCCTAATTGCCACATTAGCTGAAGCTCTTTTTTGAAAAATCAATTAAAATTGCATGCTAGGATACCTCTTTAGTTTACATTTACAAGGAATTATTTTTTTAAGGAAGATCTTCTACCATTTTGCATGGACCAGGACAGAGCACAACAGACAGACTTCAGGTTCACACCACCTCTGTGCAAGGAGCCATCCAGTTTGTGGAGTAGGGCAGCACATTCATTTTTTGGAAAACCATAAGCAGGAAATAAGAGAAATGAGAAAATTTGCCACCCAGGAAAAAAAAAGCATGCAATTCAATAGAGCGTACCTAGAGAGTTAGCACATGTTTAGCATGCTGTATTCACAAAGCAGACACACTTAGCAAGTAGACTCTTCATGCACCGTAAACACAATTGAGGTAGCATACTCCCTCTAGCAGTTTCTCATTGCTCCTTTCTAAAGTCTTCATTACTAAAGTAACATGTGAAACCCCCTCCCCCAACCTTCACGGCTTCACCCATGTCAACACGATTGTCCTTTATGGACTTTCAGCAAATGATGAAGAGTTTCAATAGTAATGAAATATGCATAATTAACCCCTCATCTATTTTTAGAACTACGGGATCAAGATATAGAATCAAACAAATTGCATTGTTTGAAGTGGCAGGAGTGTCTAACTTTGTAGGCATTTGGGATTCGATTATCTAGGATGGCGCAATTGAAACAACCCCAAAATAGAAAGCAGATAAATCCATAGGAGATATGCGGAATATTTGTGGTACCAATCAACATAGGACAATCAGAAATGGAAATTGAGAATATTTTGATGCAGTTTTGGTTAAATCATGTGATTGTCCAGATGGTGTAAGCATTCGGAAAGCTTCTGAAATACTGCTCCATTGATCAGTGCAATCCCTTATTATGAACTGCAGAAAATGTTTTGAGGGGGAGGGGGGAAAAAAAGATCTGCCACCCTGCCTAACAATCTCCAGTAAAGTAAATTCAAGCTATTGACCAGTCTGATTAGCTCATGCCTAGGGACCATCCAGTAACCGCGATAACACCTCCTCAAGTTTGGAAGCTCTATATAAAGGGGATTTTTCACAATTACTCACATCAACTTTAAGATATACCTGATAATCACATTATGAAACTGAAATCATTGTTTTTATGCCATCAAGACACTTACATATTCTTTGTCTTCAGTATCGTCATCAATCTCTGCAGTTCCATTTTTTGATAAGTCATTCTCTGCAGTTCCATTTTTTGATGAGACATTCTCTGCCGTTCCATTTTTTGACGAGTCATTCTGTGCAGTTCCCTTTTTTGATGAGTTATTCTCCGCAGTTCCATGTTTTGACGGGTAATTCTTCGCAGTTCCATTTTTTGAGGAGTCATTCTCCACACTTCCATTTTTTGATGGGTCATTCTCCACAGTTCCATTTTTTGACGAGTCATTCTCCACAGTTCCATTTTCTGATAAGTCATTCTCCGCAGTTCCATTTTCTGATAAGTCATTCTCCGCAGTTCCATTAATGCGTGGCGAGCCAGAATCAGGACCTGATTCAAGAGCACCTTGATGAAGAAGCTGGGAGAAACCTTGCCCAAGTGTCTTCCATAGACGCATACCGAGACGTGGGGTTGAAGTGGGGGTGATTTCAGCGGATGATGCTTCATATGACTGAGCTGAATCTGGTTGCAGTTCAGAAAACCTAAATGCTCCCAAGAGTTTCTCAGGCAGCTCTGAATCACTTTGGCTCTCAATAAGAAATGCAAGATCAACTGTCAGTGTCGTTACGTACCCAAAAGCAAGATGAACAATGGCACTGGCAACCACAGAAGATCCGATATCAATGTCCACCTCTAAAAAGTTCTTTCCTACACAATATTTGCAATTAAGGGCTCGGCCAATAATGCAAATGGCCTGTTCTCCAACTGCTTTTTTTACAATCCAAGGACCTTTCACAATATTTGCAATCAGTTTGAGCCTTGAATCTCTAAACCCATCATCCCCCTGTACAAATTGGTCCATAAGAGAGCCTTCTGGAAAGGGTTCTGCAGCCACAAAATATGCAATAGCGCTGTAGTTTTCTTTACTTGGCACCTGAAGATTGAATGCCCAAACAAATGGTTTATCCTTGCCTTGAAACTCTTTGTCAAGTACCTTCCTAATACGGTAATTACGGTCCCTCAATACATTACCGATCTTCGACGAACCTTTAATCCAATCAAAGCCCAATGGCTTTAAAAGATAATCACCAGCGGGAATTTTCACTCTAGTTGTGAAATATTCTGGACCTCTAACCATAAATTTCTTCCCAGGAGGAGAAGCCCAACCTTTTGGACAATTTTCTGGTTCAAGTAATGGAACTGCACCTTCTGATTTCACTCTTCTCACCCATTCAGGTTCGTCCTTATCATCATGTTTATCCATTAGTGCACGAGGTAATCTGCCACAAAAGGGGGTTAGCAACAATTGTGGCCTAATTTTTCTTTTTTAAAGAATGATGCATCCCATATTTCTTTCATCCATGTTGTTTCACTTTTTTTAATTAGTTCATCTACAAGTCCAACAAGTTACAAATATGGAAAATAATTAGACTAAGCAAGCATTATTGTACAACTCTCATAGGCATCAAAGAGAGACTTTGTAACGATTACTCCGACATGGATGATTTGACATCATTTACAATGGATCTAACATGAGATTACAGATCCAAGGAGCAAGCACAACAGAGTACACTGCCATTGACATAACAAAAGTTCCACAATAAAAGCCTTTTGACTGCATGTATATAGTAAATATGATAAAGCCTCTCTCTCTCTCTCTCTCTCTCTCTCTCTCTCTCACACAGACACACACAGACACACACACACACACACGGAGTTCCATGACAAAGATCTATTGACTGCAGGCACCACAAAGATGGGAACAACACCCCCCTCCCCCCAAACCATGCTCTCTCTTTCGCAGGACAGCATTGTTTTCTTGAGACCCAAATATCAAGAATATGGTTGTAGAGGCAGGATACGAAATAGTAGGAAGAAAATAACAATATATCTAGGTTGCATAAATCTTAATTGCAGAGCTGCCTATACCTTTGCCACAACAAGATTACACAATGTGACTGCCACTGTTACATCTAGAAGGTCAGATTAGTTAAAACATTATGTTGTAGATGGAGTGATTCAAATAGAGGATCGAAGAAGAGGCTTAACTGCTTGATACCTTATTCGGATACTAAATATAGGTCGATTGAGAGAGAAGAAGTAGAAGGAGCCAAAGTCCACCCATTGCAAATCATTGTCTCCTTTTTTTTTTTCCCAAAAAAAATCTGCTATTAATTAATAACTACTCCAAACCTTTCCCAAAATGGAAAGACTCAGAGGGAAACCATCTAAGATAAAAGCTGATATCTCCACACTAACCAAATGCTCCATTCTTCCCTTCATAAGAAAATTTGTTGTAGACCCACCTATGTGCACTTCTAGATGGCATGCAACATAAAAGAATCCAACGGAAATTGATTCGTCGATTGTCCTAGATAGTTCACACAATGTTTATCTTATGACCTTAATACTAGTAAAAATACATGTCCAATCCAACTCGTAATAAGCCACCGTCCAAAAGAGAGGATGTTAACAACCCCCCCCCAAAAAAAAAACCAAAAAAAATAATAAAAGAAGGGATGCCAAGCAAACAATTGAGCAGCTGCACCATTGCATATTAATACAATTCACAATGGTCCAAGTAATCCTCGACTCAAAGCCAGTAACATAATCGGAATCTGAGTTGAAATCTCATCTTGATCTCTCCTGCTTGCTTTAAAATTTCGGTCGTTTCTGATCATTCTCAAAACAGAGAACGCACTTGCTTTACTCAACCATTACACTATAGTTTCAACTCTTTAACCCAGTTTCAACGACAACCTACAATATGGACTGACAGTCAATTTTGCTCAACCACAACAAGTACAGCTTCTGAAAATTAAGAATGACTAAACATCTTTTGGAATAAATTGGTGAAACGCAGGCTCAATCACCACATCCCAAGCATCCATGGAACATTCAGTAGAAAACTAAGAAGCAGAAAAGTAGAAAACTATGAATTCTATATTCTTGCTGTAAAATCAAAATAAAATAAGAATGTTTTAAAAGATTTACAAATGATTAGCTCTATTCAGAAGGAAACAAAAAGCCCAGATCATTCAATCAACAAAGTGGACAAATTTAAACCAAAGTACAACCACTTCAAATAATAAAAGTAAATAAGGTTTAGCTTAATCTTTTCATGCTAGGCAGTACAGATGATAACACAATTTATCAGTTTCCCACCAAAAATCTCTCAAGCAACATTAGTCCATAACTCAATACAGAACTAAAACACACAATCTCAACAAAATAGCGACAATTGGAGCAAAATTAACCAAATGGAATAGCCCAAAACAGGCATACGGAAGAAATATCAAATTTTGACAATTGCCCATCAAAGCTCATCATACAACATATAAGAGATTAAAACAGAGTAAGAAACGCCCAATTCACATAGAGAAAGAAGCCCCTAAAAAAAGGCTAAACCCAGAAAGGAAAACATCGATCAAACAGAACCTCGGGTCTCTCAAACACAATGGGGTACATCATATGATCAATTGCATGATAACTTGTATCAACAAATCGATCAATAGTATTACACAAACCAAAACTACAAGATAGAAAATCTGACCTCTAAGCTCGATGGGACCCTACCAAATTTGTCGCCGATAGGAAAATGGGGAATTTCTGGTCAGATGGAGGTAGAAACTGAAGAAACGAGGTGGAAAACTTTCATTCATTTTCAATGAGTTTCATTGAGATAGATTCTTTCAAGTGTTAAGCAATGAGGAAAATGGGTCCCCACGAAATGGGTAACTTAAAAGTGGGCAGGGCAGGACAGGGCAAAAGCCGCCAAAAAACCTGACTTGCCCAGAAAGTGGGTTACTCTCTCTGGCTCTCTCTTTCTCTTTATGGGACTGTCTTTAACTTTAGGGTTACTTGTGTTGGGGGATTCAGATTTGGGAGTAACGATGGGGATTGATGATTCTTGATGCGAGATTTTGATGGGTGTTCCTGTTGTGTATGTATCTAGCTAGATAATTCGTCAATCAGCTATCTGCAATGAGAAACATAATGAATAATCAATCACCTGATTCGTAATTTCGTTTTCGTTATTATGTTTTTTGGATACGAGGGGAGCTCATAGTTAGTCACTTCTGTGGGTAAAATTTAATTTGAAGTCTCACTTAACTTTTAAGTTTAGGCCTTTTTTTTTCCCTTTTCTCCAAATGCGATTAGTCACAAAAGAACATGGGTTGGTTTTGCTTATCTTTATGTTCGGAATATTTTAATTTATTTTGAGTATGTCTATTTTTTAAGAGCTTCTAATACAAGTTCAAGACTGAAAGTAATAAAAGAGAAATCAGACTAATGGAGTATATGTTACTTTATTTATGTTTATATAAGTAACATTACTGTAACAACATGAAAAATAACCCAAATACATAAGATTTAAAGATTATTTTGGGGGTAGTGGGTTACGCTCTAGATGTTACTTACCCAAAAAATAAAAAAAATGTAACTTACTATGAATATTATCAATTGATAAATGAGATACCATTCCTAGTTTTTTGTTTATGCAAGATATATGTGCTTTTTGGGGCTTGTGTTCTCACATAACTGGTCTACCGAGAGTTGTCTATCAACTATTTTTGTGTAAGCTTGTGAAAATAATCAACAAAAAATTAGTGTTGTATATTTGGACAATTTTCCATAAACATCAATGAAGTAACCTATATGTCTAATGTACCAAGTACTCGATATTAATCGTTTACTAATTAGACAAAATGAAACATATTTAACCAATTTCTAGTATAACTCAATGTTTTGCAACCTCTGGCCCATCAATTCCTTTATTTCTACTAGAGTGGTAAAGTGAACCTCTCAAAGTTGCAAAGAAGACTAAAATAAGAATCTTGACACGTTCATAGTTCTGCCATCAATGCTGGCTAACTATTAATCCATATCATTTTACACTGTTGAGCAGAGACCTACAAAAGATCTGTTTCCCATTGCAAGCAATAAGCCATCCAACATTCATTGACTGAAATGATCAGATTCAAATGCAAACAATTACTTATCATTTCAAACACGATATACACCATTTCAAAGACAATTTGCAAATCCTGCATATTTGTAATCCCTTCATAATTTGTTGGAAAAATTGCACACAAACTCAACCTGCGATCCGAGAAACCGGTACAAACTTTCTTCAAGAAAAAAGCTGGCTTGTCGACCTTCATTTCCCTTTAAATCACCCAGAAGAAGAAGGGGGGGGGGGGAGAGGACCACCAAACAAATATTGTACAAGCAAAAGCAACCTTGTCATTACTTGGATCACACTCCTGTACAAAATAAATGACAAAGTTGTGCAACATATATGGAAAAGTGAAGCAAGAACACTACACAGGCTTGATTGTACATGCTCATCACACCTATAAAGCTCCTACTACAGAAAATACATTGAGGGAGCTGAATGTGTCATATGCATACATATGCTTAATAGGTATATGAATGATATATCAGCCGTCTAAACTGACAACGATGGATAGTTTAAAAAGTTGGTGATGTGCATCTTCAAATGCATCAGTGAGATGTTTTCTGACCCTGAGCTTTGGATTGGCAAGCAGCGGCCATTGAACGTAGCCGACCGGCAATTTCGGTGAATGATGGCCGAGCGGCAGGATTTGGGGCCCAACACTGCTCCATAAGCCTTCTCCACTCGAGATCGCAGAAACTGGGAATGGGGGGCCTCAATGTGTTATTCACAATTCCCCCTGCATCATGAACATCACAACTTGTTACGAAACAGCAGATAAATGCCTTGAAGTTGCCCAAGGTAGGCAGGAAGACATGCAACCCCCCCCCCCCCCCCCCCCCGGCCAAAAAAAAAAATCCAAATCCAAATCCAAATCCATGCCCGAAAAGTCCTGTCTACACCCGGCGGAGGGGAAGCCTTACCACTAAGTTGGTGAAGTACATGCTAGTTCCATTAGACCCTAATTTTAAAAATGGAGCGCCTACTACTCCAGGGAA
This sequence comes from Carnegiea gigantea, assembly GCA_029747015.1. Classification (NCBI taxonomy): domain Eukaryota; kingdom Viridiplantae; phylum Streptophyta; class Magnoliopsida; order Caryophyllales; family Cactaceae; genus Carnegiea; species Carnegiea gigantea. Next base: position 1,149,699 of record JAKOGI010000072.1, read on the forward strand.
AGGAAGTAGAAGACAAATTAAAGAGTCATCAGCCATAGTACACAGAACAACACTACCACCACATCCCAGTGTGGGCCCTGCTTTCGCGGGGTCTAGGCAATCTTACCTCTACAAACATCTCTGCCCGTAGAGAGGTTGAGCTATAGCACACAGAAGTCCAAGTTAAAAAACTTGCCCAAACTTGGGTTTTCCAGCTTGACAGATTTTTTTTTTGGGCGGGGGGGGGGGGGGGAACAAAAACGTGACAACAACCTAAACAACAGGTGATGCCAAATGGGAGAACCAATGGAATGGTACCAAGAAACTCTTCAATATGAAGAAGAGCCTAGATGGAGAGGGGATGGAATTATGACGCGAAGTCAAACATCAGCAATCAGCCCCCGCTCTCCTTTTTCTTTTTTTGTTTGGGGTTGAAAGGGGTTGATAAGATGGTCCAATCAAGCAATGGCGACACCCAGTGGAAAAGGCATGGGGCGTTCAGGGAAAAACTTCATGCTTCTAGCAAATTGCAACTCTCTTTATATGGAAGTTGGGTTCCTTCCTGATTGGCCATTCATCGTTGTGGCTAGATCAACCACAGCTTAGTTCTCAAAAGGTTACAGAGTCATCCCAAAATCATTAACAGAGTGTTTTATACACATATGAGAACTGGCAGTAGCATACACAACAATCTCATTTGTTGATGAGAAAAAGAAACCAGAAATGCAACATTGACATCCAAACCTATTATGGCACCATAATGCATGTTTGCATAAGGCTCTTCCCCTGTGAGGATCTCCCATAATACAATGCCAAAAGAGAACACATCCACCTGATCCACAAAATAAGACCCAGTCAGCTACCTGTAAATTAGAAAAGAGAATGTGTGTGCTCATGTGTGAGGGGGAGAAGGGAAAATTATTTACATCATGAAGCCTCTCCAGATGAAAATAGAGGCTGAAATATTACCTTTTCTGAGACCTTACTGTACTTCCATTCTAGCTCAGGGCCATCCATGGTAGGGTTCCTCTTACACCACCAGAAACCAGTGTATTACGCTTGATTTTTGACGGTCCAAAACACCAACCTGAAACGCAACAGCATGAACAATTTCCAATCACCCATAATTTCTCATCGTAACACTAAAATACAACAAATAATCGCCACTAAACATTAACATATCTTGCGACCCTGCAAGTAAATTTTGCATAGCAAATAAATGGACTTCCTTGCAAAGGGCCGTGAAGGATCTTTCAAATTCACAGTAGGTTGTCACACTTCAAATCAAAATGCACAATGTTCTTTAATGCAAGTACTCCATCCCGATGCAGCATCCATAGCAATAATTAGTCGTTTGCGACGATCAATGCCTAAACGAGGGATGTTAGAAGATAGTTAGGTCTGGCCAAACTCTTGTCTGGTCAGATCACCTATTTGTCCGATCCAGAAAAAACTGATTATCGGATCAGAAAGTTTGCCTGAATTTTGAATTTGGACACAGGATTTTTCCTATTTCCCTGTCTATACCCAATTTTAGACCCTAATTCAGGCCTATCTAAACACCCCCCCCAAAAAAAAGAAAAAGAAAAGAAAAAGAAAAAGGGATATTGACAAAATTTACCCCCATACCTAGAAAGTACAGGAGGCTTAAGCAGATATGCAGAATTAAGAAACTGAGAAATAACACATACACAAACCCTGTCTCGAAAGAAGCACACATGAAGACTGATTTCGAAAATGAAATAAGGCTCATATGGTCAGGCATAATGATTTAGCAGATGAATCCGTTCATGGTGGAACATCCATCAGATAAGAACAGCTTAAAACAGCCCAGTGAATTAAGCATTTGCTTCTGCAAACAGTAGAATTTTTTTTTTTTTTTTTTTTTTGGGGGGGGGGGGGGGCCGACAGAATCTGTTACCTGTCCTTCCTTAGCAGAACATGCCTCAGAGAACCATCAACCATGAACTCAGTAACTGTGGCCAACGTTCCACCAGGGCCATCTTGCACAACACCATAAAATGCCACGACATTTGGATGGTGAAGCTTTGAGAGAATTTCAGCTTCACGCCAGAATTCCACAGTCTATAAAGGTCATGAAATGAGTTATTAGTGAGGAATATGTAGCATTCAACTAGATCAAAGAAAAGAATTTGGTTTTCTCATTTTCAGGGTTGGCAAGCTAATAGTATGTTCAAAGTAAAAGCCTTCTTTGGGATAAAATGGGTGAACTCAAGCTCTCCACTGCATGCGAGAGGTTATCTGACACAGACTCTTACTCTGCCCAGTTTAAAATAAACATGTGGAAGCAAAAATTGCCCCTAACAAGAAAACTCCATTGGCATTACATCTTGCACATAGCAATTTATCACGACAGCAATTCTATGACATCAATTGCAGTGACAACAGCATAGGAATGCTGTGCAAACACAAAGTTCAAAAGGACATCAGGAGTAATTCAGTAAGAAATAAAATACCAATCTTTCTTGCTCGGATGATCGACCAGTGAAGCAACTTTTCTTTATTCGCTTAATGGCAACATCTGTTCCCCTCCATTTTCCATGATATACAGTACCAAAAGTTCCAGAGCCCAGTTCCCTAAGCTCTTCAAGATCTTCATTTTTTATGATCTGCAGATTCTGCACCATGACCAAATTTTCAACATAGAGCTGTAATGATCAAATAGATTTTCAACCATACATGAAATCCAGAGGTAAACATGTCCCCAACAAATACCAGGGAATTATTTTAATATGACAAGATGGCTTAAGGTAATTACAAGCAAATATTCACCAGAAGTTCGAAGGAATGTTGATTGTTGACGGACGTTAATAAGTGAAATGTAAAAGTCGACAAACTTTATCGAATTTGGTTCACCAACATTGTCTGGGATACATTTTCTACAAAGTTTCCCTACAAGATACTCCTGAAATAAGACGATTACCTTGGATCTTCCCAAGTGCCCCATAGAATTTTCAGGCTAGCAAACTCCACATGAGAGCGAATGTAGGTGGCTAACCAAAACACATCACATGCCCCACAAGTGACAATCAACACATTATTTTACATTGATATTATGTCTACTATGGTGCAAGTTAGATATCCATATTATGTTAATACTGATAGGTAAGAGAGAAGTTTTGCCGAATGAGTGTTGTGCTTAGATTAGCTTAACTAGAGCTTCCACTCAAAAGATAAAATCCTTCACCATTTTCCTGAGAGGTTTTATGGGGCCTTGGGAATTAGTAATTTAGCGTAAGCTCTGAGCTGCTGCTAGATTTAGTCATTAGAAGTCAAAAGTGGAAACCAATATTGTCAGAAAATTGCACGATTTGTTTCCAAATTACTACAGAAGAGTATATTAGAAGGTTTCCAGATTGGTAACTCTCAATCCAGCAGCACACTGATCTCTCACCTTCTCTTTGCTGATGACACTCTTATTTTTTGTAAACCGGATGAGAGTAAACTTGGGATTTGAGGTGTGCTCTTCTTCTTTTTGAAGCAATGTCTGGGTTTAGAGTCAACTTATCTAAAAGTGTTCTTCTGCCAATTGGTGAGGTTCCCGAGCTGCATGACTTGGCTCATTTCTTCTTGGCTCATTTCTTCGGTTGTGGGGCTGATTACCTTCCATCTTCTTTTCTTGGTCTCCCTCTGAGTGCAAATTTTAAGAACAAAGTTGTGTGGAAGCCTATGGTTGAAAGGTTCCACAAGAGACTAACGGGGTGGAAATCTAAGCTTTTGTCCAAAGGGGGTAGGCTCACTTTGTTGAAGAGCACTTTATGGAGCCTCCATATTTATTTCATGTCCATGTTCACTATCCCAGCCAGCATCGCTAATCATCTTGAGAAAATCATGAGAGACTTTCTTTGATCCAGCGATGAGACCAGTACTGGCTTCCAATGGGTTAGTTGGGGAGAGGTTCGTTGTTCCAAGCAAGAGGGAGGCCTAGGCATAAGACCTCTTTGTCATATGAACGAAGCTCTAAAGAGTAAAGACCAAGTGCCTTTGGTGTTTTGCTAAAGGGGAGGAAGCTCTCTAGAAAAACGTGATCAACGCCAAATACGGGGTTCATAGTCGGGGTTGGTGGAGCAAGCAAAGCACCAATGCCCATGGGGTGGGTTGTTGTAAATCCACTTTAGCTGGTTTGGAGCATTTCACATCCTTAGTGCACTTTGAGGTTAAGAGTGGGTCCAAAGTGCTTTTTTAGCATGACGTTTGGTGCAGAGACCAACCTCACAAGTTTCAAATTTCTGAGCTTTTTAGGGTGGCCCTTCTTAAAAAGGCCACAGTGCATGATGTGGTCTCTTGGAACAGTGACCAAAGTCATTGGAATTTAACATTTTCTAGGAGCCCCACTAATTGGGAAGAAGAAAGTGTTTGTAATTTTTTTGCTTCACTTGCCAAAGTGAAGGTTCTTTCTGAGGTTACTGATGAAATTATCTAGCCTTACGACTCTAGTAATTCTTTTACTGTCAAGAGTTTCTGCCACAAACTTTACAGTGGTGGGAACTGCCCTAATTTCCCTGTCTATGCTACTTGGAAGTCTAAAGCACCCACAAAAGCGTGCTTTTTTGCTTGGGCGGCCATTAAAGGCAAGACCCCACAGAGGATATGCTTAGAATGCGAAACTTTAACGGGCAAGTAGGTGTTTCATGTGTCTTGAAGAGGAACAAACGGTGGTGGACCACCTCCTTATTCATTGTAGTTGGGTTTCATCACTTTGGCACTTGTCGCTATCCTTGATGGGCGTTAGATGAGTTCAACCTTTTTCTGTGAAAGATGTCTTGGTGGCTTGGAGAAGACGAATCAAGGAGAGATGGGTTGGCGGTATTTGGAAGATGATTCCTTTAGCAAATTTGGTGATGTACATGGAAGAAAAGGAATATTCAGATTTTTGAGGGCAAAGCTTTGTCCTTGCAAGATTTCAAGCTCAACTTTTTGAGAATCTTACACAATTGGAGTCATGCATTTAATGGTGGAAGAGATATGTAGACTAGGCAAATGGGTCATTCGAGTCGGGTACGGATCGGGTCTTAGTTTATTTCGGGTCACTTTTTGGTCAACTATGTTTGGGTCGAGTTCAGGTTCGATTCGGGTGAAGTTCGAATTTGGGTCACTTTCGGGTCGACCATGTTCTGGTCGGGTTCGGTTCAGGTTCGGATCACTTACGGGTACCATGTTCGGGTCGGTACGGGTTCGGTTCAGGTGAAATTCGGGTCAGGTTTGTTTCGGGTTGTCTATAGTAGTCCGATTTGGATCGGGTATGGGTCAAGTGTAATTTGGGTCGGGTGAGATTCGGTTCAATGTTTGGGTCAATATCGGATCAGGTGTAAATCAAATCGGGTATAAATCAAGTCGGGTTAATTTCGAATCATTGTATGGTTTCAATGTAGCCATCTTTAATTCTTTACTATTAAATTGTATTTAAAAGATGAAAACCGTTTAATTAGACAAACCCATTTATTCTATACTCCTCTTTTAATTCATACATTAATGATTAATTGATTATAAATTATATATATATAATTAATGGAAAACTATATGGGATTAGTTCTAAATTTACTAAGAAAATTAGTAACCTACAAATACAAGTAGACAACCCATCCCTAACCCTATATCAAATGCACCGTGCAATTATCCAAAGGATTATGTGTCGTTAAGCCAAGTTTTAAGCATCTCAATTGAGTTCAAGCGATGACAAAATAAGTGGACCAACCTAACGCAAATCATTTGTCGATAGTATCATTTGTGAGCCCCAATACCTAAGTATACCTTGAAAAATGAAAAAAAAAAGGAAAGAAAATAACAAAATTTTTATTTAGACCCCGGTGTTAGTTTATAACTTCACGTTTGTCATATTTGAAGTGGGTAAACAGAAACAAGTTGGTTGAAGTCGACATTTTCAGTAATCGAATCAATGTTCTTTGATAGCTCGTTAGTGATCATACATTAAAATTAAAAGATTTATCTTTGTGAGATTAACTTGATCTGCATTTGCTCAATGAATCAAAACTAAAAAGCAACGTCAATATATAAGCATGTGTCAATTAGCATTACATTTATGTGATTGTGGATGGTCGTTATCAAAACTCGAAACTTGGCATTTAATTATCCTAAATTCAAATGAGTCGCATTATTATGAGATCATATGCAACCATACATTCTTGAATATGATTTTTTAGAATTAAACATGTTATGAAGATGATTTAGAATCGTAAATCAATAGTGCGAAATTTTTGACAGTAGTCACAGAATGATATTATAAATTTATAATCATAGCATGCATTGCATTAAATCACTAAGTGAATCAAATAGTAAAATAGGATTGCTAGATCCTAATAAATTTAATAAATTGTTAATTATATTTCTCTTTTCTTATTTCCTATTGTAACAAAATATTTTTTTTCCTTATATTTTTACTACATATCTATCAAATTAAAAACTTAAAACCATCAACTATTTTATTTTTTCCTCTTAAGTTTTTAATTGATTTCATTTGTAAAAATTCCCTCTTAAGTTGTTTTTCTTTTTCCACCTAAACTCAACTACTTGAGTTTGAAAAATTCAAAATGCCCCCTAAAAGAGAAAAGACAAAACCCCCCCCCAAAAAACAAAAAAGTTACTATTTATTCAGGTAAAATTGAGTTGGGTAAGAATCGGATCAGTTTTAAATCGTGTACGGTTCGATTCAGGTTCGGGGTTGTCCATTTTCGGTTCACTTCGGGTCAGGTCACTACGGATCGGATTTGAATTGGGTCGGGTCATTTCGAGTGTGGATCATGTCAGTTCATGCTACAATTCGAGTTTCGTTCGGTTATGGATCGGTTTACTTCGGGTGTTCGGGTCCAAAGCGGTTCATCCCATTTCGGGTGTCGGTTCGGGTAAGAATCCGGGTCGTTCAGTTCGGGTCTCGGATCTCGGGTCAATTTTGCCCGGTTTAGAACAATGTACTTCTTGGATTTGTAGATAATATTCTGCATGAGAGCTTGAGCGTGTGATGTTTGTGCCTTTGCCCCTTTTGTAGATGGATGGCATCCCCTTAATGTCTTTCTAATACAACCTTTTGATTACCTACCCAAAAACCCAAAAAAAAAAAAACCCTACAGAAGAGAGGGAACTGGATAACATGCAATTGGAAAACCAGTGAATAAAAGACAGAAGATTACAGAGGCAGGACTTTGACTACATAAAAGAGCCCCTCCCCTTAAAACACCGCACACGGATAGCAAGAAAAAGCTAAGGTAGTCAATTAAAAGAGACTAGGATGAGAAGAGAAGAATTTTCTAGAGAAAAAGGGGAGAAGAAAACAAGAAGTAGAGAATAAAGGAGCATTCAAAACAAAGGATTATGAAGAGAGGATCTAGATAGGAAAAAAGAAAAGAAATCAAAGGAAAATCCAAATACTAAATATCTTAACCATCAATGATCCCAATATTGACATCATGATCCTGGCCTAATCAACTATTCATAATACTTCAAAGACTGGAAAATATGAAATAGAACTTCCCAAAATAATGTGAATTCCAACTGAGAATCCTCCCCCGAAAGCTGCAGCACTCCCATACCAATCCTGTCACATGCTCGCCACATTACCTAAAATGTCAGGACTATTTCAAGCTTTTGAATGTCCCTACTCCGTAGCCCTCGTTTATGGGACCCATAAGAAGTTTCACATAAAAAGGCCATTCCACCACTAAGCATGCTAACCTGTAGAGGTTGAAGCAATGTTTTCTTTTGCAGCAAGATCTTAATAATGTGATCTTAATAATGTGATCACCAGTCCAAGTATCATAAGAGGGTAGTTCACTTACGTTTAATAGTTAAGAGTCATGTGGGGGTCAATTTTTCTGCCAGGCAAATTTACACTCAGCCCAAGGGAAACTCAAACAAGCCAACTTCATATTGTGAATCAGCCATTGATATTGGAAAAATCTTTTCCTTCTTAAAATGGATGTGACCGCTAACCTTGTTAAACAAAGGCTAAAAAGACGATATAACATAATCCTACAACATTAGAAGTGGAATATAACAAGTAAACTGGTAAGTCTCTTAGTTTCAAAAGGCCAAGGCGCAAAGAGTCCTAGGACGCATTGCATGAGGCGAACGCACATGCATCACAGTAGCAAGGTGCACTTTTATGCGGAAATGCTTAAAAAATTATCGAACACATTTGCTGATTCATTTGATAATGCGCTATGTAGATTTTTTTTTTCTAATTACCTTATTAAAACCCCAAATCTAGTGTCAAATTACATAAAAAGTAATAGAAGTGAAAGAGAAATTCTGTATTATGGGCAATGATGCAGCAAAGTTGCGAATTGCGCTAAATAGAAGACTCCCCCTCCCTCTCCCCCTTCTCTTTTTACTTCTTGCTACATCATAGAACCCCCCCCCCCCCCCGAAGGAAAAAAAATCAATTCAAAGTGACTAAAAGAGGAGGGGAAAGTAGATTTCCAGATTCCATCGCTCCCAAAAAGGGGAAAAAGAAGAATCGAGAAGAACAAGTTGCTGCCCCCATCCAGAATTTCAGCATCAGTGGCGACCAATGCCAGCCATTTCAGGGGCTCAGAACGCACCCGCAAAGTTGTAAGAGCAAAAGTCCGGAATGTCATCCAACAATAAATGCTATCAATTGAACTTCCAATGCATAGCTCTAGGGTTTTCGAATAGAACCCTGGATCGCAAAATAAGAAAAATTGATTCTTTCTTTTGTGAGACAATTAACATTGGATTCAAACATAGAGGATGCATTTTTATGCTGATAGACAGGTAGCCCCATTCAATTTCATGACTTTGACCCAAATTACACAGGCGCATTTGGGAGATGCACAGACGAGCGCACCTTGACAGTTGCTGTGCCTTTGGTGTGCTTTAGGCGACCAGGCTTGCACCTCTTGCCTAGCCACACTTCAAGCACACTTTTTGAACTGAGGCTAGGTCTCAAGTTCGATGTTTGCTCAACAAAGTTTACTTTTGAAGTTGGTAAGCAAGTGATATAAGCACGAGCCATGATAAATACCAAACGCAAAGGTTTTCTCAAGAAGATGATGCGATCACCAATCCAAACCCCAACTCAATATTGTCAGCAGGTTGAGTAGCCTACTTGGGGAGATTTACAAGGCTCAAGCTCCTTTAAGCAAATTGTGATGGAATCAAAAAGGCATATAACAGAAAGCACTTTAGGAAAAATAGCTAGAGATTTTGTTTCTTACTATCTTAGCAATTTTATTTGGTTTAGGATTTTATTTCCCGACAAATAGGGTGATTGCTAGTAAGCATGGAAACCACGGCAGCCATTGTGATCACCACAATCTCAACTGTATCATAGACTTTCCACCTTTCCATTGCATTTAAAATCTATTTCTATAGATACAAAAAAAAGTTCATAAATAAAAAGAAAATTGAAAGGAATAAAATTGAACATATCAACTAACAACCCCCCCCCCCAAAAAAAAAGAAAAATTCCTGTGAACCTTCAATTCTATACCTCCAAAGACCTCCCATCTCCTTTATTTCAGTGGCAGCTGCTTGAATTCATTGTTCTTCATTATTTTGGTGAGTCAACATCCCATCGGGCTATTTTTTCTCGGCCACAACCCACCCAGGGGAGAAGCACATTCAGTTTGTTCCATTATTCCCAGCGCATCAACCCACCAGGAAGGTATGCCTCATCTCGATTTTTTTGGGTGAAAAGGCCCCCCTCCCCCTCTTTCCAGCATAGGCCACCCCTCGAAGTGCAGGGCGGAAGAATGTCTTATAACTGGACACAATGGAACAAACCAGATGTGGCCGACCTAAGTGGGTGGTATGTGGCCGGAAAAAATAGTGGGAGACATCAACTCATCCAAGAACCTTATGCGACGTGGTTTCACTGGAAACAATGGATGTCGAAGACTATCAGGAAAATGGAGCAAGGGGTTGCTAGGAAAAATGCTGGTGGGGTGGAAGGGTATTTCACATGTTCTTCAACCTTATTTATCTGTTTTTTCAATTTTTAAGCTTTTATTTAAGTGGACAGTGGGAGAAAAATTGAAAGCCAAAGAATATCGTAAAAAAATTATATTTTTTTTTCCATTTATGATCTTTCTTTCCATTTAAAAAATAGATTTTACACCTGATAAAAGGAGTAAAAGAAATCTACAGCAGATATTAAATGAGGACACTTGTACAGTCGAGATTGTGCTAGTCACAGTGGCTGCCATTTTGCGCTAACCACTATACCTGCAGTGTTTTATTTTATGTAAATCTTATGTTTGTTTCCCATTCTTGTTAGGAATATTTTCCCACTCTTGTTAGGACTAGTTTAGGAAGGTTGCATACTGTGAAGAAGGGGCTCAACCTTGCTCCTCAGTCTTCACCTATTGATTATTAGATATTGATTATTCAATTAAGCACAAAGATTTTTCTCCTATTATGTTCTTCCCTTAAATTTTCCTTCTTCTCTGTTAGTCTTCCCTCTCCTTCTTCCCCTTTATCCCTGATCTCAATCAAATTGGTATAAGGGCATTACCCTTTGCTATCAGTGTGAACAAGCTGATCCAGGCACAAATGAATTGAAGCCCAAGATCAACTGTTACTCTAGGAAAAGAGAGTGGCACACAGAGCAGGAAAGCTTAAATCACAGGTCAAGTAGTGTAATTGGGAATGGCTCTGCCAGTAGGCACTGAGTTCAGTTAGTCTTCGTTGAGGTTCGCCCGCACCCCTCCATCCCCCCCCCCGGCGCTGAGAGAGAGAGAGAGAGAGAGAGAGAGAGAGAGAGAGAGAGAGAGAGAGATGTACATATGCGCACACAGTTTCATACAAAAACAGGAGTCAAGGTTAACAGCAAATATCATGCATTTAACATCCCAAAGTTGAAGCTTCTCAATATATATAAGATAGATGTAGTTACAAGGTACATACCTGCAAACTACTTATATCTATGTCCACAAGATTGGGATCAAGAGGAGGTAGACCAACATGCTTAGTCTCTTGTTTTGTCTCCTAAGGAAATCACATCGACATGATGTTTATTATAATATACACACTGAAGTCCACCTCAAGGGAAATAATTTTATTTTAACACATATGGTGCATAGATTACCTCGTAAATGGAGTATGGTGCACCAATACCCTCAAATTGAATAACGTTGCTGCTTTTTGCCTGCAATGAGGGGTCATAATCTGGAAGGGACCCACCTTGATCAGTTGCTACTGTACCAGGTAATTCTCTTTCACTATATACACCAAAACTATGGGGATCACCATGACCAGGGGGGATCCTGTTCCCAGTGAACTGATAAGCTCCATGAACTTCAGCATCAACCTTGGAAAGTCCAGATGAATACATAGGATGATCCTGATCAATTAAGGAAACATCTTTTCGATAATCATCCTTAGCCAAATCCTTGAAGAAGGACCAACGTTTTGGTTCATGGTTCTCAATATTCATGCTCAGGCCAGCCCCATCGTGTGGCAGTGGGTTTACACAAGAAGACTCCTCAGAAAGTATAGCTGACAACAAATCGCGAGGAAATCGGTCATTGATATCTATAAGGATATCTGGTCCGCTGGTGATATTTTGATCAGTTTCATCTGCCCATTTGAAATCAGGGAGAGAAGCAGGATCTTGTTGCTTCCCATGATTTGATTGGCTAACATCTGTACGTCCATGTACGACTTCAGCAGCAGCATCAACCACATGTCTCTTAAGATCATGATATGCACCAGTTGTTTCCGAATTGCATTCAACAAATTTCTTATCATCACGTGGATCTCTCTGATCAACAGCACTTGAAATTCCTTGCCTTGACATGCTCTCCCTTTCTGCATTTGAGTTCGTCTTTGGTACAGTGTGCAATGCAGCTTGTGCAGGCACATCCACATTCTGCAATTCTTCAGAAGATTCAATGACCGAATCCTGGTGTCCAACTCTAGGTCGTGAATGTGAGAGAAGGAACTGGGGATTTAGTGAATCATCCGACTTTGTTAGCCTATTCAGCAACTCGCCCTGCTGCCTAGGAATGTTCACTGAGAGATAAGGCCTCTGGGTTGCTGGAAGCTCATCGTGCTTCAAATCAACTGAATTAGGTTCAGAATGGGCATGTTCAGAAGGATATCCATGCTCACATGGATAAGAACTTTCATGATTTCTTGTCTCCAGAATTGGTGCATGCGCGGTATCATAGGGAGCAGAGCCCAACACATGTTCGTGACGTCTTTTCTCACCTTTTGGAGGCAATTCTGAGAATTCTTTAGAAGAAACACTGGGAACAGTGGGTCCAGATTGTTCTTCAGCAGGAAGTTTTCCCTTCATATCACCTTGGTGAAACTGTGAAAGAAAATGACCAAAAACTTGAAGAGGCTTTTTTTTGGGATTTAAGCAGTAATGAATCATATTCTCCAGACACAAATTATCCTTTTGCACTTTTATTTACCATCTGAAACATTAAAACATCACATACCTGTGGTTCAATCAGTTTCTCCTGATTTGACAGTCCCTGAGGTGGCATGGGAATGCTGCTTTCTTCATGAGGCAGCTGTGCAGCAGAACAAATATCTTGAGTAGCATGCAGCGGATACCCCTTAGATTCTTCATGTTGCATCATCTGGCCTTGAAAATGATGAAGCTGAGTTGGATAAGAAACGGGTAAAACTGGTTCCAAGGCTTGAATTCCTGATGACGAAACAGCAACTCCGGCATAAGCTGAACCATTGATGCCAGAAGTCTCCCTGCCATCTGTCTGACCCATTAACGCTTCTAAATCATTAGCTGAGGAGCTTGCTAAATCATGCATGCCTGAGCGTTTTCTTACTCCTATGTCCATGCAATTAACAGCAACAACATACTGAAACTCAGAATCAATATCTCCACCATTCAGATTGTAATTAGCTTCCTCCAAGTCACTCAAGGTAAACAAAAATAACCGGAGTTTCTTTGAACCTTCACCATTTCCTAGGACATTACATTCTTCCATCATGTTTTGCAGATCCTCATCACTGCAAACAGATACCAAGGCATCAAGATCTTCTCCAGGAAGCTGATACTTAATGGTATGGGTTTGTTCTAGCATTGCGGAAGTTTTTTGCTTAAGCTCCTGCCAAGATATATCTCTATTTATGCGGATAATACGTGTTTCACCCCCAACATATCTAAGCTTTCCGTCACTCGGCCTTGGTAATATTCTACCTCCAAAGCTACAGAGAACCTTAATCTTGGGTGATGAGCTATCTGAAGCTCCAGATGCATAACCATGGAACCCTCGGCTACTTCCATATGCAGATGAATTCTGCCGCACTGACTGCATTGATGGATAGTTGCTTTTGCCTTCATACAAGGATGAGTTCTTTTTCTCATAGTCCTTTGCACCCTTGTCTGCCAGTGTAAGCATAGACATATCTGAACCACTCTCAGATTCTGTATGGCTGATGCCTAAAAGACCTTTTAGATCCATGTAACCGGTTGCATAGTTTGGATCACCAACAGGATTTGCCACAGCAGGTTTGCGTGGGAGAACCCGATCACGCATAAACTCAAGAGCAAACTCCTCGCCTGTCTGTATGGAAAAATTAACTGGTTTGACTCCAGACACTGTGCTGTCTGGAGGTCTCATATTCATGTTTATGCAGTTCGTAGCATCTTGCATGAATCTCTCAGAGATAGGATGAACTTCCTCGTTAGGAGGTGGCACATAGTTGCGGTAAATTTGCTTATATTCATTCGTACGTTCCATGGAATAGTTGTCCGGAACTTTCTCCGACCACATGACACTAATGTGGGCTCTCTGTCATTCCAATGTACCATGATGATTGCACCAAAATCTTACTAGCCCCAGAAGCAACCATAGTTGTCAGTCCACCACTGGGCAAGCTTCATGTATTGAATGTGCAACAATACATCTTCAAAACAGAAGCATTGGACATATTTAGTTACTAAAACTTTGCAGTATGACAATTTCCTGTAAAGACAGCAATAGTCACAGCCATATTATGAATCGTGATGACAGAATTTTTTTTAATGCCAATTAAAAAATCTTCATAAGCAAAAGTGCACATGCAAATTATTACATTCTTTTAAGGTAGGTAAGATGCCTCTAACAGTCTAACTCAGTTCACTAGGCCCTTGACGGTAGAAGCATAGAACTAGTGTACTGCCATCAATGGAAGGGGAGATCAATACTGCACAGACGATGCCCATGGAAGAGTAGAGTTTCTAATACAACAGGTTATCCTCATATTCTTTACAAGGAAGTTACCAAAAGCTTTCTGAACTAAGAGTTACATGGTCACAAGTTTGAGCTATATAAACACAACCCCCTCCCCCCAAAAAAAAAGATAAATGTTTTATATTCCTTATTCCACTTCCAACTCTAAACGTCCACAGCATAAAATTGCCCGAAGACCTCTAGCAAAGCTCCTGCCCACAGCAACTTTTCTTTTTTGGGAGTGATGGGGGGCACAAGGAGAGATGTCCACAGATACACAATCTTAACCTATAAACAAAGAGGCTTTTCCCATTGGAACCCTGATTTGAAAGTTACCACTAGACAACAAACAAGTAGCACAAAACAAAGCAGTAAGACAATTGATCGGTAAGCACTTTGACTTAGGCCAATGCAATTCTAACCAAAAGCAGTTCCCATAATATGTAATTGATGTCCATGATAATGGCCGCATCGTCGCATGGGAGATTGAACATTTTAACATCCAAATTCCAATCCGATAGCAGCCACAGAGAAGCCATGAATAGTTGGACACTCAAACATCATGACCTAAACCCATGACGTGACCAATCACATCCAAGTAGGAAGCTCAGGGTCTATTTTTCTTCAACAAAGGACTAAATAATTAATTCATGGAGTAGTTACACCTCACATGTATCAACAATATGTCACTTTTGACCACACTACAGTTCAATTTATCAAGGATCAGATGCATCTCCCAAAAAAAAAAAAAAAAATTTAGAAGGTGATACAAGATCTATGACAATAATCAAGAACTTCATATTCCAAGAAATCGTCTCATTAACAAATAATTTTCATCTTACTGCTCACCTATTTGCCTGTCTGGCTCAATCAATCGCAGCTCAAAGAAAGTATCAAAAAATTTGGAGGAAGAACACATATAAACTGCTAGAAAACTCATCACGGAAAGCATACAATACCATAGCAACATTGACGAACTTCAGATAGGGAGCCAAAGACACAAAGAAAGTAGAAACACACCATCAATCTTCAAATTCAAACAGGAAAAATTTTGAAAAACAAGCACATACTTAACAGATCAATCAGCAGAAGCAGAATGTGGAGGAATTCTCAGATGAATCGGAGTCTGACATTGCCCTCAAAGGCCGTGCTTATCTCCTTAACAAGCTGCTAATATAAGACTAAATAACAACTTCTGGAAGCAAACAAATAAATAAATACACAAACAAACACAGAAACAAAAGCAGAATAAATAAACACATAAATTATTCTAACCAGAAGACTTGCTGACAAATTATGCGACCGACAATCTCAAAGTCTTCAAATTGATTGTGTCCCACCTCCTGAGAACATCGAAACCTGCAAAATCACAAAAACCCAGAAATTAATTGAGCTAAAAATGGATTCAGATACAAAAATTAACCCCACAAAGGTGATCTAAAGAGCCCCTTGACAAGATTGAACCTTATAATTAGGGCTTGATGTCCTGCCCGACTGCTAAATTAAACGAAACGACAAATGGGCAAAGAGAATGATCAAAAGTGAGGAGTGAGAAAGAGTGGGTGACTTGGATGTAGTGATGAATTAGGTCAAAAAGGAGATAAAATCTAGTGAGAACTGTGAAGGTATGGACAAGAAGACGATTGAGCGAACAGTGAATCAGCTTAACTTCCAAGGGCTTCTACTCATAACAGAAGGGTGGGTGGGAAGTCAAAAGTAGACGGTGGCTTGTCTTGCTTTAATTTTATGAAATTATTTAGATAATTGCACAAAATTATCTTCAAAAAACAAGGACAATTGCATCCCAAAAAAATAGACTTGGATAAATTTAACCAACAATAATCCCAACATTAAATTTAACATCCGAATACAATAAGTAAGTTATTAATTTTAGTAGTATATATGAAGTTGAGATTATTTAGTCCAACATATGAAAATTACAATTATTAAAATCCAAAAGTTAGGGTAGATGCAAATGGTATTTCTTGTGCAAACTGGCATCCAATTATTAGGATATGCAATGAAATTGGTTCCCAATGATATGATCATTAGTAATAACAGTTTACAGCTTTAGCACTACTTTAAATACTATTTAAAATTTCAAATATATTAAAAAGAAAAAACTAATGAAAGTAATGTTTAAAAACCTTGTATAATCTTGCTGATGATTTATGTTTACATTTCCTTACTAGCCTCTTTCCTCGTACTTTTATGTCATTCCATAAAAACTAATTTAATAGCGTTGACAATATTAGTTAGAATTTGACAAATTCTAATTTTGAGTGCACTTTATTATATACTTTGCTAACTTGTAACCTCTTCTACTTATGTGCTAGCACTATCTTTACGATCTATTTATCAATACTTAATGTACTTCTCCTCTTAACACATGCATGTAACACTTGGAGGATGAGGACATTATACCCAAGTGATATAAACCCCTAGTATTCTATACGGAATGTGAACACCAGATACCCTGCATCACCTTTAATATCGGCACCAATAAAGACTTAGTTTAGTGGTAAAGACGGAGGTATTGAGTACATTAGATCCTAGATTCGATTCTCCTCTCTCCAATTGTATTGTAATGGTATTGTATTTCCTTTACGGCTTCTACAGACTAAAAAAAAAAAAAAACTTCAATATGGGTGAGAATTTCTCATTTCCTCTGCATGTCTCTCATACAAAAGTACGAGTTAGAACACATAGATGGAATAATTTTATTGTAATTCAATAAAGGTGGTTGGATATAGATTATTTTGTTATTTCTAGGGTTGTACACTGTGTCTTTTTTCTTTTGCTTCATTTAAAGCTTATTAATGATTAAAAAAAACATTTGAGTTAGAAGTTATGATCCAGAAAAATACTAAGAGTGTACTACAAAATCCCAAATCCAAAAAAAGAAAAAGAAGAAAAAGAAAATTTGTGCTACAAAAAAATCCAGGCTATCAAAAAATGTGTTACTTAGTTTTCGATTTACTTAAATTTGTATTTTTTTAATCTAAATCCTGCTCCATCAGTCAACTTATTTAAATTGCATTATCTTGTTAATGTTTTCCCCTAGCTCAATCCCAGAGTTACATTTTCACAGTTGAAAACAACCTGCCTCAAAATATTGGAAAACCAAGTGCCTAAATAACACATCTCCATTTCCTAAGAACATAACCATGTACATCTGGCTCATACCAAATGATACAGATTGTTGTAGATTCATGCACCTTGCCTTCACTTTGGATGGTTTACCCAAAAAATTGCCAACCACACATACAAATAAAGATGGTACAAGCAAAGATGCAGACGTAACTTTGTCATTACTATGATGATCAAACTCCTTTACAAAATAAATGACTCAAGGTGTGCAACAGAAATGAAAAATGTAACGCAAGAACGTGACACGGGATTAACTGTATGAGTTATGACAATTATACAGCTCCTACTGCAGAAAATACATTGAGAGAAGCTGCTCACTACATTAGATGAGGGTAAGTGCTAGATAGCTACTCATGTATGATATCAGTTATGTAAACTGCAGCACTAGATTGAAGTTGCTGTGTATCTTCATGTATCAGTGAGATGCTTTCTGACCCTGAACTTTCGGTGGGCAAGCAGCGGCCATTGCACGTAGCCGACCTGCGATTTCGGTGAATGACGGCCGAGCGACAGGATTTGGTGCCCAGCACTGCTCCATTAGCCTTCCCCACTCAGGGTCGCAGAAGCTTGGAATTGGGGGCCTTAGTGTGTTATTCACAATTCCCCCTGCATTATGAACATCCAGCGTATTAGATTCTTGGGATATGTTGAAAGCTAGGAGACACATTTATGGCACATTCTTTACCCCCTTCCCCCTATCCCCCCCAGCGGGGAGACAACACCCCGTATAGATCCTGCCGGGTCTAGGGAATTCCAGATATAAGCAGACTCCCCTCTGCAAAACTCCCGTCTGCAAGCAGAGAGACTGATTCTAAGAGATCCACAAACATTTTGTTGAAAACATTTTTTCCAGCCCCCTTCCTCCCCCAAACAAAAAAGTAAAACAGAAAAAGAACCCACCCACGACAAGGGGGGGAAAAAGGAAAAAGCTCAACCAAAAGGCAGCAGCCCTGCAAATAGGCCATTTGCCTCAGGGCCCAAACCAGGTTGACAGAACAGTCAGGTTGGACATCAGGTCATTCGGTTACCAGCCCTTTGCAGCTCCGCTACCAGTAGTCCGATGAACTTACGTAGACAATACAGCAGACATTGATGGAATAAACTTCAGATAAGTTCGTTATGGATCAGGTCAATCCAGGTTTGAGTCAAATTGTATCGCCTTGCTTCAGGTTTGAAACAACAGGCAGCAGCAATTGAACATGGACTCGGTATTTGTTTGCAACTGTATCTAGTCAATGGACAAAAGATGTAAAGAATTTGAAGACTGTACACATACCAATTATGGCTCCATAATGCATATTTGCATATGGTTCCTCCCCAGTGAGGATCTCCCATAATACAATACCAAAAGAGAACACATCGACCTGATCCACAGAAGTCAAACCCAGTCAGCTACCCATTTACTTGAAAGAAGAGTATGCCCTCATGTGTAAGAGCAAGCGCAAGTGAGGGGGAGAGGCCTAAAGTCAGGGAGCTTCACCGGGAAGGGCTTACCTTCTCAGAGACCTTACTGCTACTTCCATTCAGCAACTCAGGAGCCATCCATGGAAGGGTTCCTCTAACACCACCAGAAACCAGTGTGTTACGCTTAATTTTTGAAAGACCAAAATCAGCAACCTGGGACAGGGAAAAACTGCAAATATCAACATCCAACTCCGACACAATTTGTCATCAGATCACCAACACATGAAAAGGATCAAGTTAACATCATCATAATAGCAATTATTTTACAGATGACAAAAGCACATTTTGCATACCATTTAAATGCATTTACCTTGCAAATTGGTCGCGAAGGATCTTTCAAATTCACAAGCAAATTGTCACACTTCAGATCAAAATGCACAATGTTCTTCGAATGCAAGTATTCCATTCCAAATGCAGCATCCATAGCAATAATGAGTCGTTTGCGACGATCCAGATGCCTAAATAAGGAAGGCAAGAGGAATATGAAAGTGGACAGAAAGCTCGTAAAATAAACTGACAAAATAATTAACGAGAAAATTCCATCTGGAATTTTGCATATATGATTTGTAATTCTAAATATGAAACACAGTTGAAAAGCAGACATCAGGACAGAGAACATTTTAAAGGCCACTGTCAAGGATAAGGGGAAAAAAATAGTGTGAAGAAAGAATTTGCTCAACAATTAAAGGCTTCAGACCTCGAAACAAAGAACATGGGAGGTGCCAAAATATTTCCTGACTCCTATACTAGTATGCTCTAAAGCCCACAAGGCCAAAACTAAATCAAGCTAAACCATAACGACAGACGGGCCACACTCACTGCAAATTGCAAACTATTCCATGACAACAAAAGGCCAAATCATGAAATCATTAGTTAACTCCTACATTTCGAAGAGTTCATTCAGATAATTCAACAGTTGGATATGTAATCAAATACTTTCTCAGTCTCATTATAACAATTCTCGTCCCCATTTGATAAATTTTAAGGAGCCGCTTTTGCCATTCTTAATTCCGAAAAAGGTACAACTTTCCCAAATATAGCCTTGCTCTGTTTAATCAATCTTGTTACATTAATTTTGAACTTGCCTTTCCTTATCAGAAAAAATTTGAACTCGCCTTTTTTATGGAGTTTGTCGGCAGAAGGTGTACCACTATTTAAATGTAGCATAATTAGGAAGTGGGACAGTCAACTTGAGAAAAGTCAAAACAGAAACAAGGACAATAATTCTGACCTGAAGATGAGTATGATTCTATACACAAAGGGCGGTACGGGGAAAGAAGGGAGGGGGATTTTGCACCTGTCCTTCCGCAGCAGAACATGCCTCAAAGAACCATCAACCATAAATTCTGCAACTGTGGCCATTGTTCCACCAGGCCCATCTTGCACAACACCATAAAATGCCACCACATTTGGATGATGAAGCTTCGAGAGGATTTCAGCTTCACGCCAGAACTCCACAGTCTATGAAGGTTACAAAATGAGACCTTAGCATGGAATTTGTAATACGCAACTTGATCAATGAAAAGGAATTAAATCCCAGTGACGTCCAATGTAAAAGAATTATTGTTGGAATAAGAATGGCACTCCATTGCATATGAGTGAGAATGGAACTCCATTGCATATGAGTGAGTGAATGAGTGAGTGAGTGAGTGAGAGCGAGAGAGAGAGAGGGAGAAAGGCTCCTTCAGACTTTTGCCTCCAAAGGACAATTACGTAATTCCATAGGGGCAAAATGATGTATAAAGAAAATAAATTTCACGTCCTTTGCATAAAATTTATTATATTGATTTCGTGCCATCTGTAGCACAGCCACAGAGGGGGGGGGGGGAAGGTAGATAGGTCCGGAAGAACACTAGAAGCAATTGAGTAAAGAATGAGATACCAATCTTTCTTGCTCTGATGATCGACCGAGAAAGCAAGTTTTCTTTATTCGCTTAATGGCAACATCAGTTCCCCTCCATTTTCCATGATATACAGTGCCAAAAGTTCCTGCACCCAGTTCCCTAAGCTCTTCAAGATCTTCATTGTTTATTATCTGTGCCATCAATCAATTTTAAAAAAGAAAACAATCAGAGGGCTGCATGAAAGGGTGAAACACATTTTCTACCATTAAAGGGCCACAGTTACCCAATGTTAGTACTAAGTCTCAATTATCAGGAAATGTGGCTGCAAGATGCATGTCCTTTAGTGAGTAACAATCAAGTATAATGACGCGATGGCCTAAGGTGTTGCAGAAAAACTATAGCTACAGCCTAAAGATTCAAAAGGACAAGAAAGCGAAATGCAAAAAAAGCTTAACGTATACGAGCTGAGCCTTCACTAAAGGTTCACAAGGCTGAGCAAGCAAACAAATACAAGAACTTGACAAAGTGACACAACAGACAAAATGTCAATACATGACAAATATGCTGAAAATCTGAAAATCTTCATTGCTTGTGGAAAACATTTTCAAATAGGCTAGGTCTCGCATCATTGAATTTCTTCTTGCAGGGCCTTAAACAAGCCAACACGGATGGAGATGAGGGATTCTTTCTTTACCAGTGTATTTGCACCCCAAGTTGGTCTACTTTGAAAAGTAAGCTGCACTATGTTTTTTCCACGCTTTCTCAGGACCTCCCCCCCTGAGGGAATGAGGTAGGGAATATATTTTCACACATAAGTTTGAGAAGTTCAACTTCCATATAATTTTAAATGCCTCAGATCCCCACATAATTCTGAGGCTGACCGACTTGAGATGATAGACATTTTGGATGACAGACGAAAGAACTGAAACACCCATCACACTCGCCTTACAATTGTTATTGACATTGAAGTTATGGACACAAAATGTTGACTGCAACTGTATCATGGAGGTTAGCTTAAATAGAGCAAGCTTCTCAACGACAAAGTCCCTTACTGTTTTACCTTTACCCCCAATCAAAATTACCTTGCTTTTGAGGTGTGAAGAGGTCTAAGAAACCATCACAAGCCTACCAAGTTGATCGATTTTAGCTTTGTACTCAAATATAAAAATAAATCTTGGTTGGCAAAGTTCCAAGAATCAAATGTCACTAATTTCCAAAAATCACAACAGAAACATCAGCTCCATACAAGTTATACTTTACCTTTGTGATAAAAGAACACTTCTTTTGCCCCCTTTCTGTCTCTCCCGCTCTCCGTTGCAGGAAAATAAGTCACATGCCAATCTCGTGCTTCATGAAGTTAGCACAACAGATGTTGACTCTAAGTTCACTTTGGGTGTTTCAAGAATATTTTCGTGTTAGCTAATGGTCTGCACCAGCTCATGACGAGCTCATTGACCTATTGCCTACACCACCCCAGAAAAAAAAAAAAAAAAAAAAAGTCTACTGGTAAGATTGCTGCTGTCTATCCTATTATTTGAGGGCCAGATGTAAGGAAGCAATCAATCACCAACAAAAATTCATCCTCCAAACCCTATCCCTCGGCCTCTCCATCACTACAATTCCCAGTAGCAAGGCTATTGTTCTCATTAACCAATTGATCCAACGCTAAGAGATCATACTATTATACATGGCACCTTGGGCACATGATGATTTTTGTAATTCCCTTCTGTGCATGTGTGACATTCACATGGGGTCTTTTTAATATACTCTTTTGCTACTCATTTAGGAAATAATAAGTAAGTATAAAATGACCAACATAATTGTCGTCACACGGTGGAGGAATAGGGCCAATTGCCTTTCGAACGTTTTCTCCTCCTCTGTGTCGCTGCGTTTGCCTCCAACATCTTTTCTTTTTATAATGTCATGTAACAACCCGTTTGATCAAATATATGATGAGACATTTGCAACAATAACTCCCAATGTAGGTCTTGCTTCAATAGGTGCAGGAAAATACAGATGCTGGCAGCGAAGCCTTGCCTTACCGCTACTGGCTTCAATAGGTGTAGGAAAATACAGATGCTGGCAGTGAAGCCTTGCCTTACCCCTACTGGCAAGAGACTAATCTCTACAGGCCCACGAAAACGAAAGAACAATTTTTTCTGAAAACTTTTGGGTTAAGTGGAATCTTTTCCTCAAAAATTTTTATGCTAGGAGAAAGTTACAAAAAATAATAATAATAATGATGATGATGAACAATTACAAAGAACCAAAAAAAAAGGTAGCAAGGAGGGAGAGGGTGCACAAGCCTAACAAAGAACACGTACAAAGAATTAATAGGAAATGCCTAATTAACAATCCAATCATTATTAACGCGCTACTTGTCTAAAAGAATCGGAGAGAGGATAAAGGGATCTGTAATGCTAATCCTAAATCTCTAGAAACCCTTATTTTGATCCATGCCCTCCAAGAGTTGAGGCAAATCTGTTTTGATCACCTTGCAATGCAAACAAGTATATAATTATGTTTCCATTATCTTATTTGGTTGTAAGAGATAATTGCAAATAATAACTACCTTGTAATTATAATTACAACAAACTATGTAATTATAATTGCATTACAAAGTTGATTACATCACATTACAATCAACCAAACATCACATAAATGTCAATCATCTCACGCCTCCTCTTAGGTGCATCGGTACCCCTTCTCTTGATGCGTCGAAACCATCTACTCTAGGTTCCCTCATTTTTTCCTCTATAGGTATTCTTTTATTGCTTCATTCCTTATCCTGTTTAGTCTAGTATGACCACACATCTAGTGAATCATCCTCATCTACACGACCATCAACCTTTGGACTTGAGTCTTCTCAGCTAGCCAACACTCCGAGCCAAACAATAACGAAATAAAGCGGGTCTGACTACCATATGATAAAATTTCCCTTCTAGTCTTAGTGGCATCTGACTATCTTCTTATCACAGAATACTCCAGAATGATTCAAGTGGCTGACTATTTTGATAGTTTGTATTTAGATGTAAAATCTTTGGTAGGATGCTAATTGTGCATCCAACCATTTGTTCACCATATATTACTCCCTCTATTCCATCGCAGTTGTCAAAATTGGTCATAAACAATATACATTGACCACCAATGTGAAAGAAAAATGCAATGAATTCAAAAAATCTAAAAATCATAACCTAAACTACTTTTCTACACAACAACACCACCACCACCTCCTCCCAGTGTGAGTCCCGCTTTCGCGGGGTCTGGGAAGATCCAACTGTAAGCAACCTTACCCCTACCGGCATTCCTACCCGTAGAGAGGTTGATTCCAAGATACCCACAAAAAAGGATTTTGTGAAAATATTCAATAGAGGGAAGATTTTGAGAAAACATTTAATGGAAAATAGAGGACATATATCACGGAAAGACCAAGTTATATTAAAGAGACAAGTTGCTGGAGCTATGAAGCACAAGAACAATCTATCAGAGGGAGATGGAATACCTTAACAGCCCGAGGAAAGCAAATGAAGACTCCTCCCAGAAGGAAGCGCTACCTGTAATCAAACACGACAAAGCGAAAAAACCACTACTAGCACTATGCCACTGCACCAAAGGGCAACTACGGGGCGGACTCTCTACGATCTAAGATCTTAATCCTATCCCGCCACAACTTCCTATCTTGAGCCAGGTCCTCTGTCAAACCGACAACTTTCAAGTCCTCTCTAATCACCTCGCCCAAACTCTTCTTCGCTCGACCCATCTCTCTTTTGCGTTCGGGGATGTTGATCATCTCACATCTCCTTACTGGAGCGTCCGCACTCCTCCTTTTCACATGGCCAAACCATCGGAGTCTTGTCTCCCTCATCTTATCTTCAATGGGAGCTACTTTAACTAAGGCCCAGATAACTTCATTTCTAATTCTGTCTATTCTCGAATAGCCACACATCCACCTAATTATCCTCATCTCTGCTACCATCAACCTTTGGACCTACGTCTTTTTTTAGAGGCCAGCATTGTGATCCATTAAGAACAGCCGGTCTAATTACCATACGATAGACTTTGCCTTTCAAACCTAGGGGTACCCTCTTATCACACAGCACACCTGAGGCATACTTCCATTTTTGCCAGCCCACTTTTATTCGTTGGTTAATGTCTTCATCAATATCCCCATTCTGCTGAATGGTCGAGCCTAGATATTTAAACTTGTCGACCTTTGTTGTCGGCCTTCCGTCCAGGATGACTTCTCCCCCCGTATCTACCCTTCCACTGAAACAGCAGTGGAGGTATTCCGTTTTCGATCTGCTTATTCCAAAACCTCTAGATTCCAGTGTATGTCTTCAACGCTCCAACTTGTCATTAACTCCTTGTTTGGTCTCGTCAATAAGAACAATGTCATCTACAAATAGCATACACCATGGTAACTCATCCTTAATCCCTCTAGTAAGCACATCCATAACTAGAGTGAAAAGAAAAGGGCTTAAGGCGGAACCCTGATGCAGGCCCATATCAACGAAGAAGTCATTGGTGACCCCTCCTGGCGTCCTAACACTCGTCCTACCTACCTCGTACATATCCTTAATAACTCGAATATACAAGGGTGATACTTCTTTCTTTTCCAAGCATCCCCAAACCACTTTTCGCGGAACTCTATCATATGCTTTTTCCAGGTCAATGAATACCATATGAAAATCCACTTTTCTATCTCTGTATAAACCCATGAGCCTTCTAAGGAGGTAAATCGCCTCTGTCGTTAACTTGCCTGGCATAAAACCAAATTGGTTTTCTGAAATCGAAACATCCTTCCGCACCCTTCTCTCAATCACCCTCTCCCATAACTTCATAGAATGACTGAGCAACTTAATACCCCTAAAATTATTACAATCTTGAATATCACCTTTGTTCTTGTACAAGGGGATGACTGTACTAGCCCTCCACTCGCTGGCCATCTTAGCGGTCCTAAAAATAACATTGAAAAGTTCCGTTAGCCACTCTAATCCTTCTTCACCCAAACACTTCCACACTTCCACCGGTATCTGATTTGGACCCTCTGCCTTCCCATTGGTCATCTTCTTTAAGGCCTCTTTAATCTCGTCCTTGCTGATATGACCACACACTAGCGGATCCAGTCGCCTCTCACTACACTCTCTTACCCTACTACGGGAGTCTTCCCTCGCTTCACCATTGAGGAGTTTGGAAAAGTACCTTCGCCATCTCTCCTTGATTTCTGCATCCTCAGACAACACCTTACCATTCTCATCCTTGATACACCTCACAACACCTAAATCCCTTGTACTTCTATCCCTAGCCCTCGCCAATTTAAAAATTCCTTCTCCCCTTCCTTGGCCTCCAGTCTATGGTATAACCTATCATAAGTCAAGCTCTTAGCTACCACAACAGCTTTCTTGACTACCTTCTTAGCTGCCTTATATCGAACTCTACTACTCTCTCTCTCTTCATCCGCTCCACTGTTCATGAAATCAGCATATGCTTCTTTTTTCTCCTTGACTCTCTCTTTTACCTCCTCGTTCCACCACCAGGCACCCTTCATTTTGTTACCACCTCTTCTAGAAGTACCGAGAATTTCTTTAGCCCACTTTCGAATACAATCTGCCATTACCTCTCACATTTTATCTGCATCCTCTACCCACCTCCAAGCCCCCTCTTCAGTTATCCTCTCTGATAATAACACGGCATTCTCCCTCGTAAGGGTCCACCACTTAACTCTAGAGTCCCCAACTCTCCTCAACTTCCACTTCGAACATTTGAACTCCAAATCCAACACTAACAACCTATGCTGAGTTCCTAGATACTCGCTAGGAATCACCTTACAATCTTTACAAAACCTCTGACTATCCGCCCTCATCATGAAGTAATCAATTTGGGTCTTTAAGGAGCCACTCTTAAAGGTCACCGAGTGATCCTCCTTCTTCTTGAAATAAGAGTTTACCACCGCCAATTCATAAGCCACCGCGAAGTCCAGCAGAGAAACTCCTCCGCTGTTTCTCACCCCAAAACCGAAACCCCCGTGGGCCGTCTCATACCCGTCTGAGTCAACACCAATATGGCCATTAAAGTCCCCTCCTATGAAAAGTTTCTCACTCCGAGGTACATCCTGGATGACCATATCCAAATCCTTCCAAAATAGCTTCTTGATATTGTCCGGCAGACCTATTTGAGGAGCATACACACTAACCACATTTATGACTTCTGAACCCACCAAAACCTTAATGGCCATAATTCGGTCACTCTCACGCCTCACTTCAACAACAAAATCTACCAACTCCTTTTCAACTAAGATGCCAACTCCATTCCTCACCTTGCTTGACCCTGAATACCACAATTTGTACCCATCAACTTAATTAGCTTTAGCCCCCACCCACTTCGTCTCTTGAACACAAGCTATATTAATCCTACGCCTATGTAAAGACTTAACTAATTCTATAGACTTACTCGTAAGAGACCCAATATTCCAAGACGCTAGGCGCACCTTCCGAAACCCTCCACCCCTCCTGACCCCACTACCCCCCGGAGGACCGGCTGAAGCTACTACATTACTCGCCACTAACTTAAACTGCAACACCCACCTCCCGCACCGCACTAAAGGATCCTACTAAAAACACACAATAGTGATTAAAACTAATAGTGCAAACATCAGTACCAGCAATAGCTAACAGCCCACTCAAATACCGATACTACAATACTAACAGAAACCGATTGAACCAAGTAAAATTTTCACAAATACTAATCAAAACTACTATAAAAAAAAACTGAAACTAAACGCAACACTAATAATAAAAATGCTAATAGCTTAAAAATATATACTAAAATAAGCTCTTTCACCAGTTCTGAGTCTTCTGACAACTTCTATGGTACAGATGGAGTAATAGATTACATTTTCCTTATCCAAAAAAGGAAAAAAAAGGTTCATCATTCCATGTAATAATTGGAGCAAAATCCCATTCTTCGGCTCCTGTGTTTCATGGGGGTTTAACAACTATGCAGCAAAACCAAGCCTCAGTCTTTCAGCACAATCACCTTAGTGGAAAGTCTACAGCCCTTCAAGAATATACTTGCAAATGATGACCCTAACCCAATCCAACCTTATCAACAGATTAGGTAGTTCATTGGAAGGCAAAGAAAGGCTCAAGCTCTTTCAAACAAAGTAGGTCTGACACCAAGAATGAACTAGAGCCCATCCTTAAGCATACTGTAGAAAAGAGAATAGCCTAGGATGCAGAAAAACTTGGATCAGGGTCAAGTAGAAGCAGATGAAGAACTATTCTCTCGATGGCCAACAAGGTCCGTGAGATTCCTTCAAGGCTGTTAGGTCCCCCCCCCCCTTCCCAAAAAAACACAAAAGAGAAATAACTTCATAGCAAACATCATGAATCCACAAAGCTGAAGCTATTTGTCAATAATACGTGCGGTTACAAGGCATATACCTGCAAACCACTAATATCAACGTCCACGAGAGAGGGATCCACAGGAGGTAGACCAACATGTTCTTGTTTCGTCTCCTGAAGAAATCACATCAACAAGTTTGCTAGAATATATACGCCCAAACCCAGCAGAGGAAATTAACCTCTTAAACCAAACATGCTATCATAAATTACCTCGTAGTCTGAGTACGGAGCCCCAATACCCTCAAATTGAGCAGCATCACTGGATTTTTCCAACACCGAGGGATTGTAATCTGAAATAGAGATGCCTAGATCAGGGGATTCTTTTTGACTTTGACTGTATTGACCAAAATTATGTGAATCAACATGACTTGGCTCAATCCCATGTTCTGAAAGTTGGTAAGCCCCAGGAACCTCAGCATGAATTTTGGAAAGTCCAGAAGAATAGATAGCATGATCCTGATCAATTAAAGAAACATCTTTTTGAAAGTCATCCTCAGCCAACTTCTGAAAGAATGACCAATTCTTTGGTTCATGGTTCTCAATATTCATGCTCAAGCCAGCCCCATCTTGCTGGAGGGAATTTACATTAGAAGACTCCTCGAAAAGTATGGCTTTTGTGAATATGTCTGATAAGAAGTCGCGAGGGAAACGGTCATTGATATCTATAAGGATATCTGGTCCGCTGGTGGTAGTTTGTCCATCATCTCTCCAATTGATCTCTGGGAGAGTAGAAGGATCCTGTTGCTTCCCATAAGTCATTTGGCTAACATCTGTGCACACACCACCAGCTTCAGCAACTCCATTAACCAGGTGTCTCTCATGGTCATCATTTGTGGAAGTTGTTTCAGAATTGCCTTCACCAAATTTGTTACCATCAAGTGGATCATTCTGATCAGCACTGCAAATCGCCTGCTTTGGCATTTTGTCCCGCTCTCCATTGTCGTTAGTTTTAGACATGGTATATGAGGCAGCTTGTGCAGCCACATTCACATTTTGCAAATTCTCAGAAGATTCGACAACTGTTTCCTGCTGTCCAACTGCAAGACGTGAATGTGACAACAGAAACTGGGCATTTAGTGAATCATCTGACTTTGTTAACCTGTTCAGCAACTCTCCCGGCTCCCTGGGAATGTTCATTGAGAGATAAGGCCTCGGAGGTGCAGGAAATTCACAGTGCTTAACATCAAGTGAATTAGGCTCCGAGTGGGCATGTTCAGGATTATTTGCATTCTCATATACATGAGAATTTTCACTATTAGTCGGCCCTGGAATCTTGGGTACGTGAGCAGAGCCCAGGACACGTTCCTGATGCCTTTTTTCACCTTTTGGAGGAAGCTCCAAGAATTCTTTTTTTGAAACATTGGGAACAGTGGGTCGAGATTCTTCTTCAGCAGGGGTATTGCCCTTCGCATTAGCAAGCTGAAATAGTAAAAGAAAGTCGTCATAGAATTAGAAAGGATATTTTATTTCAAAAGTTAATCATATTTGCCACAATCATCATATGCCATTTTTTTCTCTTTCATTATTCCCTCTGAACTATGAAGACATCACAAACCTGAGCTTCCATCAATTTCTGCTGATTGGTTGACAGTCCCCGAACTGGCATAGCATTGCTACATTCTTCACCTGGCAAGTCTGCAAAAGATTGAACATCATGTGCACCATGTAGCTGATACCCCTTTGATTCTTCATGGTGCATCATTTGTCCTTGAAAATGAGGAGGATGAACTGGAAAACTGCTGGAAGGACCAGGTAAAACCGGTTGTGAAGATTGCACTCCTGATGACGAGGCAGCAGCTCTGGCAAAAGATGAACTGCTGATGCCAGAAATCTCCCTGCTACTGCTCTGATCCAACAATCCCTCTAAATCATTAGCTGAAGAACTTGCTATATCATTCATGCCTGAGTGTCTTCTTACTCCCATGTCCATGCAATTAACAGCAATCACATACTGGAACTCAGAATCAACATCCCCACTGCTCAGGCTATAATGAGCTTCCTCCAAGTCACTTGAGGTGAACAAAAATAGCCGGAGTTTGTTTGTACCTTCTCCATCTCCTAGTATATTACATTCTTCCATCATATTCTGCAAATCCTCGTCACTACGAACAGATACAAGTGCATCAAGATCTTCCCCTGGAAGCTGGTACTTTATAGTATGAGTTTGTTCTAATATTACTGAGGTTTTATGCTTAAGCTCCTGCCAAGAAAGATCTTTCCTTAAACGAATAATATGCGTCTCACCCCCAACATATCGAAGCTTTCCATCACTAGGTCGAGGTAAGATTCTACCTCCAAAGCTACAGAGAGCCTTTAACTTCGTTGAGGAATTATCTGAGGCTCCAGATGATGAATAACCATGGAGGCCTCGACTACTTCCATATGCAGATGAATTCTTCCGTACCGATTGCATTGATGCATGGTTATTCTTTCCCTCATACAAAAATGAGTTATTTCTCTCAAATTCCTTTGTACCTTTTTCTAATGTAAGCATAGATATATCTGATCCATTCTCAGATTCTGTGTGGCTGATGCCTAAAATACCTTTCAGATCCATATAACCTGTTGCATAATTTGATGCAACAACAGCCTTTTGGGCAGTGGGTTTGCGCGGGAGCACACGATCACGCATAAATTCCAGAGCAAACTCCTCACCCGTCTGTATAGAAAAATTAACTGGCTTAACTTCTGATACACCACCCTCTGGTGGCCTGATATTCATACTTATGCAGTTTGTGGCATCTTGCATAAACCTCTCAGAGACAGGATGAACTTCCTCATTTGCAGGTGCCACATTATTGTGGTAAACTCGCATATATTCATTTGAACGCTCCATGGCATAGCAGTCGGGGAATTTGTCACGTCATACATCACTAATGTGAATTCACCTCATTCCAGAAGACCAAAAACGATTGCACAAGAAGTCAAACTAGCTCCAGAACAATAATTTTGTAAGTCCACTACCAGTCAAGGTTAAAGCTACTATATGAGAAACAGTGCAACATTAAATGGAAGAACGAGGCATGCTTAGTTCCAAACAACTTTGAACTATGACAATTTCCTGCAAATGAAGCAATAACTACATATTAAAAGTCATGCAATGGAATTATATTGCAGAATTTTACTCACCAAGTGAAAACCGAACAGCTTAAGGAAAAGTGCACACATAAATTATTCTGATCCTCTTAAGGCAAGTAAAATGGCCCCTAACTCCTAGCTTGTTGAAACAAGAGGGGGTGTAAGTGAACTCCCACATGTGCAGGGAAAAATTAATTGAAACACAGGCAATGTCTACGAGAAGAGGACAACAATTTATTCTCAAGTTCCTTAAAGAACTTTCGCAACTAATTTCATTTTACGGCGCTGATATCTGAACTAAAAGTTACAGAGTCATAATTTAAAGCTATACAATAACAAAAAATTTGTTTCTCAAATTTCAAGTGGAGCAAAAACACAGGATCCAAACCAAGGCCGAGTAGGGAAAACTATTCATTATAACATTACCCCAATGTCTACCATGAGGCTCCCAACAGGCAGAAATGAGGTAATAACCCCCCCCCAAAAAAAAGAAAAAAGGTGTTATGGGTGTAGCGAGGATGGCATCAGGCTGGTGTCCCCCCCCCCCCCCCAAAAAAAAAAAAAAACAAAAAAAGCAGATGCGTCAGGCTCGCTAAGCAATAGGGTACCTCCCATGTTCAAGCTCAGTGAGGCACAAGAATCCCCATGCTAGGGATTTCTTGCGAGCAAATAACTAGGCCTTTGGCCCCAGCACGCACAGCAAACCCCCCACCCAAAAAAAAAAAAAAAAAAAAAAAAAAACCTAGGCCCCTTCTAAAAAACCTGCACAATGCCTGCAGGAGTGTGCCTATTAACCAATCATAAAAGGGTAGTTAGGTGGGAGATGTTCAAAGTGGCACAAACTTACCCGTGCAACTACAAGGAGAAGGAGGTTCCCATCAGAACCTTGATTGGAAAGCCCTCAACTAGTCTACTATTGACAACAAACAATATTTATATGACAAATTAGTGAGACATTAGATTTATCAAGACTTCATTCACAATAATCCAAAGCCAAAAGCTATTTGTAGTATGTTGATATTTATCTTGATGTCTAATCTCTTTTTCAATGTAGTATACAACTTTATGCAGAAATATGTTTTATGAATGAATCATAAGTATTTTTGCATAAAAGTGTGCCACATCACCTTTGCTTCACACCTTGTGTCCCTGATACCTTGAATACCTTAGTGTGCCTCACGCTTTTCAAACCAAGTACATAGGTCATTAACAGGTCATGAATTTCAGGATTTTTGACCTCTCATCATGTAGATTTAAGTCTATACCTTACTTTTGGGAAGTCTTCGGGCCTCTACTTAACAGAGTCCAGCCATATTGTTGGCCCAGACCATAGAGGAGTATAGCTCTCCCATCATAGATTTTCTCCAATCAAAAGACTCGAATCCGAGACTTCACTTACGGGGAACAAGTGCTAAACAACTTCAACCAATCTACGTTGCTAAGTCAATGCTTTTTGAACATCTTATTAGACAGATCAGATTCAAGCCAGACTTTTAGAAGCCAGTTAAGTTTGACATAAATACAAACACATTGCAACTTGATGAGTTTGCCAACAGCAGCCGGTACGGTGAAACCAAAAATTGTCAGATAGTTAACCACTCAACCATCAAGGTTCTTGAGTTAGGGCAACAATCTTAGCCTATAATACACAAGTTGGAAGCTCATAAGGCAATTTATCTTCAAGAGAAGACTAGATCAACGTTTTCATGAACCATGTAAAAGTTACGCCACCAATTAAGTTTCCCTCTTGAAGAGGGTAATCGATCACCAAGGCGAGAAGGCTACAAAAAGGCATTTTCAAGGTGACACTAAAGCTAATGCAATAATCAGTATCTCAATATGTTGATCTTGACAACTAGTACATTTTCATCTTAATTCTCATCATCGTACCTATATGGCTCAATAGATGCATAGTTCATACAACAAAATATGACCAGGTCTCCAGAATAAATTGACGTAAGTATTCTTTCAAAAGAGAAAATTTTCAATAACTTTGAAATGGCTGCAACATTAAGCAAGAAGCCCACAATCACAAATGCTTACAATGTTACTCCAAAGAAAAAAACGATAAATCCATTGCAAGGCTTTTAATCTTCATTGATCATTGTGAAATTCAAAATTATTAATAATGTCAGACAGAAGCACATGTCAAAAAGTAGATGCTCCTATGAACACAATTTTACTTTTTTATGTTATTTTTCCAGTGGGGCTTGACAATCCCCCTTTTGCTATATTACTTGGACATCGGCACTCCGCACTCCATCATGGATATGCGCAATTGACCATTCCTTGTAGACTTAGAACACAAAATTTTCTTGAAAATGACCAGGTTTGACACCTAGATCCATGTTCCAAGCACTCACGCTCGGGTATGCTTATGACCAGCTCAGATGGATTGTGATTTCTTGTACGGCCCTCTTAACCATACACATAATACCTCCAAGATCACAAAACATCTATCCCACATCCAATCTAAACCAGATAAAAATCAATAATTATTGAGCAAATTCAACATAAACAGAATCCTAATTTTGTTAGTGGAGACCAAGACGTTTATATATGGATGAAAGCACCAGTAGTCACTAGAATAAAGCAATCAAAGTTAGCTACATAATGGAGTTTTTTTTTGGGGGGGGCAGGGGGGTTAAATTGCGTGATGAAAAGCCAAAAGCGCAAAGTATCACAGCAATTGTCTAGAACCACTCAACCGAAAGTTTAAGTCGATAATTGAAAACCCATAAAATGTTTTACACTCTTAACATGTCCCCTCACGCTTAATGCATCTTATGCTTGAAGCATGAATGTTCCATAGTTCTTGACCAGTAAATGGCACTGATACCACATTCAAGGATCATCTCAACCAAAAGCTGCAGCTAATGGTTTAACTAGTAAAGTTTGTATACTCCAATAGCAATGTGGACCAACTCTAAGCCCCATTACCGGCTATATAAGAACCGTAAACCCGTGGAGAGAAAAGAGACAAAAACCTCAGAGAAACTAGAAACGGAACACTAATTTGCAAATCCAGGGAGCTGAAAACGTTACAAACACATACAAGCTTAACAGATCAAGTCAAGTACAGTATACCATCCAGCAAACCTAAGCTAAATCCATTTTTTCAACCCAAAAAAGAGGCATAATACTCTACTCAAGAGTCAAAACACTGCTAATATAACACCAAATTAGCCATTCCTCATCTTCCCAGACAATCAATTACATTAATTTCTTTAGGTAATCTATTATTAACAAATTCTTCCCAACTCCTTTCATTATAAATAAAATAATAATAAACATAACACGAATAAATGAAGTCCTGAGCTAAAAACTAACCTGAGTTTGCTGGTTACTAACCACTTAAGCAGTTGACACTTTCAAAGCGTACCCAAAGCTTCAAATCAAAGGCGTGCCCAGAAAATCAAACCCCTCTTCGATTCGCAGCAAACCCAGAAATCCCAACAAAATTAAAACAAAAAGACATTGAATTTTGGGCTAATAGAACACAAAAACCACTAAAACCAATGCATGAACAAATGGGCAGAAGCTCAAATCAATAAACAAGAAGAAGATACACTTGAGATAAATGTTGAAGGGGGGAGATAAATGTTGAAGGGGAGGGGGGGTTGAGAAGAAGAGGGTCAAAACTTGCAAAGTGAGAAGGTGGATTAACCTATGGATTTTAGCACTGTCTTTGCTTAGGAAATTGGCACCATGTGTAATTAATGTACTCTCATTAAAATCCTTGCCTAACGCCGTTCATCCGCAAATTAATACGGGACTGGATCCCACTGCACACGCAAGTAAGGGCTCCCATTTTTCTTTTTAATTATACAGTGTCAGGGAAAAAAAAAAATCTAATTATGATTGAAGCATTGCAGTATGAGAAATTTGAAGTTTAAGAGCATTTCCAACTTAAGATTTAATTTTTAGAATTCAGGTCTATCATATTATTAAAAGTTTTATATTTTTGAAATTTATATTTCATTACTTTTTCAACTAATAGAACTTTAACCTAAATTATATAATAAAATATTTTATATGGACTCACCTTATAATATAATTTTTTTCAACTATCTAAATAATATTTTTTATTAAAAAAGAAAAAATAAATAAAAATCAAAAAAGGACAAAAAAATGAAGGAAAGAGGGGGAACGGGCAGGCATGTTGGCCCGCGTGCCCTTTCCGTTTCCCTCACGCTCGCAGACAGGCAGAGCTTCCCCCACGTGTTCCCACGGCTGGGAATGCTCTAAATATGGCAGATAGTCTTCTTTTGCTTGGTTTTTTTCCCTTCTCCTTTGTGGGAATAGGTTGTTGATTCTTAATGACCACGATGTGCTTGTAGGGTGGTGTTTGATGCGAATAATTAGTGGATTGGGTAAGAGATTGATAATTTGTGATCTAGTAGTCTGTCGTAATGGTCTTGTAGGATGTTGTTTGATACGAATTATTAACAGATTAGGTACAGATTGATAAGTTTAATCTGATAATCTAATGTACTGTCATGCTTATTTTTGTCTATACATTATATGACTCTCGAATGGTCAAAAAATGTATAATGGAATGGAATGGGAACTTGATCCATGGGGGTTTGGCTATGGGACCCGAATCTTGAACTCAAGTGTTTGGAGAAAACTTCAACAAAATCAGGGTTCATCTTTACTATTTCGTAGGCGGCAATAGAATATAATCAAATTTGTTTTATTTTTTATGATGTTGTATATATGCAATTATAAGTTTTTTTTAAAGCATTACTATTTTGACTTTGTGAAACATAAATTTTGTCACCTTATTTCCGAACCATGTGAGATTTGTATTTCGTTACAATTATTTGTAATTAATTATTGTGCTTTTTTAATAATTAACCATCATTTTTTGATTTCTAATGTATGATGTTATTTTTGAAACATTTGAAAATGAAAAATGTTACTTTGCACTATGAGGGTATGCATTCAATCATCATCCAAAAGGCATATAAAATAGAAACTCGCACATATCAAAGACAAAACTTCACATTGATACTTGCTTCAGTCCCCAAATCAAGAACACATACAAAGCAAGGAGAAGGGACAAAAAGAAGTGGAAGAAAATGAAAGAATATTAGATCCTTCCGGACCATCACCAATACTTGCAGAATGAAGTAGGAGGAACATATCTAATGAATTAATAATGAAAGTAGGACCAACAAAAGAAAAGAACAACGAACCGGCAAAAGGCGGCGTCAACAGTGAGTTAGATTCATGGCGAAAGGCAACTTCCCTCTTGTCGATAGTAGACATTGTAGTGATGTCTCTCTTTCTACAAAAGGCAGTTTCAACAATGAGTTAGATCCATAGCGAAAAGCATCTTCCCTCTCGTCGACATTAGACATTGCAGTGGTGCCTCTCTCTCTGCAAAAGGTGACTTCAACAGTGAGTTAGATTCATGGCGAAATGCAACTTCCCTCCCATCGATAGTAGACATTGTAGTGGTGTCTCTCTCTCCATGAAAGGTGGCTTCAACAATGAGTTAGATTCATGGCGAAAGGCAACCCTCTCGGTCGATAATAGACATTGCAGTGGTCTCTCTCTCTCTCTCTCACACACACACACACACTCTCTCTCACTCTCTCTTTCGCTGTCTCTCACTCACTTAACACGCACATACACATTTCAGTTAAGGTTTGGATGGACTTTGCAAGATAGATCATAAATTGTATGAAATTGAGTTTTCATTTTTATTTCTTTTATTTTTAAATTATTGATTTGATCGGTGAGGATGGGAATCCAAATCCATTGATAATGACGGGGTTCAAATCCTTTAGGGTTTGAATGGAACTCGATACCCTAGATATCAAGCCCTTTCCCCACTGAAATCTTACCAAACAATAAGGAAGGAACTTGAAGCCTAAATGTTCAAGTTCCATTTCAATTTCTTTCACCAAACAACTTTTGATGTTCCCATATGTTTACTTCTTTTTTGTAAAAGAATGCTTATGTCCTTTTTAGACTAGAAATCATCATGCAAGAGATACACCGAGAGAACATGCAATCACATCCTCGGGTCCCTAGACAATTACATTATGACTCTCTTGGAAGAACTATATTTGGTTATATTAGACTAGCAATCTTGGCATCTGCATCATTGTAATAGCATCGAGTGTTCGTGAGAGTAAAAGTGGATTATGCATGAGGCTTCTCAAACTCTCATAATTGGATTAGATGTGGTTTTACAACAAAGCCAATTTAAGATATAGCGTCAATGTTATTAGACATATAATTTAAATGGAGGTACGAATTCAAAAGATTGAAAGATAATATCAAACAAAATAAACTGAGGAAAAAATGGATGAGCCAAAGGAAAAGAGAAATAGTTTGTTCTTTAATTACAAAAATTTATAAGGTGTATACCCGTATTTCTTTCATCGACAAACTTGTCATGCTTGTAGGTTACCTGCTATATAGTAGGTTAAAAAAAAAAAAAAAAAGAAAGAGTATAATGCATTATATATAAATGATATATGTAAATTTGTTTTGGATTCACCTTAAATCAACCTGATAAGGATGAAGCTAAACAGAGAATACAAAAATACCTCAGATCTATGACAAAATTACGGATGGAAAAAGTTGTATTTTCCGACGGAAAATTACGTTTCCGACGAAAAATACGACGGCGAACACCCCGTCGGGATTTAGCTCGGCGTAAAATTTGTCCGACGGACCCCGACGGCGTTCGACGGAATTTCCGACGAAATCCCCCGTCGAAGATTTCGTCGGTCAGTGTTTGATGTTGCAGGCATTTCGCAGAGGGGAAGAGGTTTCCGACGGGATTTCCGATGGAATTTTCCATCGGAAATCCTTTTCCTTAAAAAAAAATTCGCTCTAAATAAATTTTTGCTCCTAAAAAATGAATAAAAAGCTTATAAAAAAATAAATAAAAAGCTTAAATATATCACGAACGATCACCACATACAACATATGTAATAATTATCAAATACAAATTTTTATATCTGAAAATGAAATGTGTTAAATTAAAAATTAATCATAACATTCACAATTATTTTGAATCTGTAGGCAGATCACATAAATTTATCATATTCACATAAATTTGTGGGATCATCGTTGTCATTTTGAGAGTCCTGCTCATCATCAGTATTCAAGTTGATCTGATTGGAAGAACCTGCACAATGTAAATAAACAAACCCAAATAAAAATAATAAAATACTATTAACATACTGAGCAAACTTAAATTAATATATACTTAATATACCTCAAAATTACAAAAATAAAATATGAATTCTTAACATATCAAACAAATCATACAAAAAATTATACATACCTCAAAAAAACTTACACTTCACATACTTACAAAAATTAATATATAGCCCAAATCAAACAAAAAATAAACATACTTAGCAAATTTAAATTATTCACTAAAACAAAACACATTATACATGTTTAACATACTTCAACATTTTATAATAATTATATAATTATTATAAATGTTCATACTTATCATATTTTATTCCACTTATTCAAATAAATATACTTCACAAATTAAATAAAAAATTAACATAATTCACATCCATATTTTACGAAAAAATAAATTAAATAAACTACACAAATATACTTCAAAATTAAATTTTACAAAAGTTAACAACACATACAAATTAATATATATAATTTCAAAATACAACAATTCTACAAACCTTTAAATACCCAAAAATCAAAGCGGACTACTGGGGACGGCGGCGGCACCGACGGCGGCAGCGACGACGCTCTTAAACACATTCATAACAAATTAACCACCATAAAAGAAACCAATTAACTTAAATATTTCAATTTCAAAGAGCAAATTAACTCAAAACAAATGACTTACTGTTAAATTACAAGCGACGACAATAATTTTTCCAGCTACTAGGAACCATGAACATCCTCCTCCTTCTCTCTCTTCCTTGCTCCCTCTCTCTCTGTTCACGGTCAAACAATGGCCCCGAAACGCTCCCTCTCTCTCACCGAAACCTTTAAAACCATATCCAAATTTTGTTGAAATGCGTGCCAGTTCCGTCGGAAATTCTGACGGAAAAAATTTCCGTCGGAAATTCTGACTTCCTCCAACGGGTGTCCACGCCGTCGCTTTTTCCATCGGAGATTGGCACCGTTTTTGTAGCGAGGGAAAGTGAGTAGGAGAGCTTATCTTAAGGGCCGATAGCTTAGATCAAACCTAGTAGAATTGATGGAATTTGAAAGTTGTTTACTCTCGTTGTTGATATATATATTTTTTTCTTGATTTTTAAAAAAGACAAATAAGTCAGCATATGATCCTTAAATGGAGGACTAAGAAAGTTTATAGTGCATTACTAAGCTGTCTTGATAAAATACAAGATGTATACAATCGCGTTCATAGAGCATTATCACTATAACTATCATATCATACATGAAAGTGCCTAAATTTTTACCTGGGATGGCGATGCATGTAACTCTTGATTGAGCATCGAACAATTATCAATTAATATCTGAGCACTTGCATATATACTTACATTTACCTTCATAATTCATACACATAGTGAGTGTTAACACATAAGGAAACACACAGCATCCGCATACATATGCACATGCATGCATACTTGCCGGCATGCATATGAACACGTTACGTTGTTCTCATTGGTTGACTATAAAATTGACATTGTTCAACAATACGTATTCATGTTCAGAATACATTGAAGTAAAATGAGATTTATCATAACCAGTTTACAATTTACAAATATACAAATAATTACACAGTCAACTTTTATTAAAAAAAATCAAAAATATTACACGAAGCCGTTAATTTAATTAGCCGAGCCTCACAACACCCTACCAAGTCATATTACATAATAAAAGTACATTAATATATATGATTACAACACACGACATGGTCCATATGAAACTTTTTCCTTTGTGTGTTGTACTCTACACATTGCATGCACCAGAAATTTAGAAGCTTTGGTTCCAATTACATAATAGCACAACTTCCAGACTCCCTGCATGAGGTGGACAAAATAATTGTGAGAACACAAACTCATACATTATTGTAAGAGGATGAAGGAAAAAGTTGGCTTTTACCTCTTCATTTCTCCATAATAGCTCAATGCCTCCTCATATTTAAGCCATTCAGGACATGGTTCCTCTAGATTTGTATTCTTAGGTCCGCCAAGATAAGCTTGAACAATGAATTGAAGGGATCTTTCCCTAGTTTGTATCATCCAATAGTCGATTGTTATTTAAATACGTATCCGTTAGAAAGTCTTCAGCAAGAAGTAAATAACTGTGTAGAAATGTCTGTTTTGTTTTTGGAAAAATAGTTTTTTTTTTAAAAAAAGATTTTGGATGATGATATATAGTATTTTGGGGGTGTTGGACAATAATGCTTCCGATTTTGAACTTTGGCGTACATGCACCATATTATTAACCTATTTACTGTTTGTATACCAAGATAGAGTTTGAATGTGTTTTTATTAATGTAATGCAACAATTTCACAATGGTTTACAATTGCGTATGTTTAAAATTCAAGATTTTTCAAGTGTATACAATTACATATGTTGAATATGCATTTACATCATCATTAACTAAAAACACCTTTAAAATCAGTCTTAGTATAAAAATAGCAAATAGGCCCATAATATGGTACACGAACGTTCAAGCCCAAATGTTGGAATATTGTTGTCCAATACCCCCAAAGTACGATATACTATCGTCCAATATCTCTTTTAAAAATATATATATGTAGCATAAATTAATTCTACTAGAGTGAATATTGAAATATGTACATATGTATGTACGTGTGTGTGTGTGTGTGTGTATATATATATATATATATATATGTGCGTGTGTGTATGCATGTTACAACATGTATATACGTTTTTTTATTAAAAAATAGCTATTTCTAAATCGGCGTTCATATTAATTATTTTCAACTGAAATATACATGAGTCACAAATTTTCCAAAGTAAATTGTGTCCTTCCACTCTGTTCTCCAAATGCTAAGAAACTTGGGGTTTTTTTTTGGGGGGTTCCTTTTTTTTGTTTTATTTTTTAACACTTTCTCCTTTCCACCAAATGAATAGATCCTTAGCGTTTGTTTATACATTTGAGGCATGAACACTCTTACCTTCCTTCATATGTGGATAACCATGTCATGTATGCTGCACCAAAGTACATTGATACAAATGGCCTTCTTAGGTCTTCAGCAGATTCTACTTTATATGCTTTGTAACCCAATTCACTACATTTTTCACATTAGTAAATAAT
The DNA here is from genome assembly GCA_029747015.1 of Carnegiea gigantea. Lineage (NCBI taxonomy): Eukaryota > Viridiplantae > Streptophyta > Magnoliopsida > Caryophyllales > Cactaceae > Carnegiea > Carnegiea gigantea. Next base: position 1,191,064 of record JAKOGI010000072.1, read on the forward strand.
ATCAACAAATAGTTTCATGGTCATTAACTACTTGTTTCAAAATAAATAAATAGTCACTTAATTTATTAGTATTTCGCAGTTCATCTCCGGTTGCGGATCCTTATTTTTTCTATAAAATGTTTTCACAAAATCTTTTTTATTTTTATTTTTGTGGGTCTCTTGGAATCAATCTCTCCATAGGTAGGGAAGCCTATAAAGGTAAGGTTGTCTATATGATCTGGATCTCCCCAAACCTCACGAAAGCGGGACTTATTGCACTAGAAAGTGTTGTTATTGTTGTTTCAAAATAAATAAACAAAGAGCGCATACAAGTAGGCTGCGTATAATTTTATGTGGCAATATTTATTGTCTTCAGATTGTGATGTTTTTGTCTGTAAAATTCGATGTCTATTTGCAGTCTGATCTACAACTTAGTGGTTAAATCGGAAAAAAAAAAGAAAAAAAAAAAGAATGCACTCACTTATGAAGCCATTCAGCAGTTGCATAGTCGATTCCTGTTAATCCAATTCTTGGTCCAATTCCATCAATGAAGCGTGCACTAATGATTTCTACAATTGCGCATAATGAAGGCTGTGTATTGACACAAAAAAAAGCATCAAATATGTTTGTTTGCTTTGGATATCCCCCCCCCCCCCAAAAAAAAAGAGAAGCAAAGGTTTTAAAAAAAAAAAAAAAAGAAAGAGCAGATGGCCCATGAAAACATTCAATAAAAGCATCTATGCATAAATTATAAAACTATAAAGTGGAATGTTTTAATTTTGAAGTATTAGAAAAGTTTGGCTATTACTCATTTTATATAATTTTGTTAGGTTTTAAAGTATAAGGTTTGAATTATGAAATTGAAAATACTAATGCCCTTGATTTCCTTTAATTATGAAATCCAAAAGTGACCTTACTTACAATCATTTTAGCCGTGCTATGTATGGTTTGTAGATTGTAAATACATTTACGAAAATATTCTTCTTGTTTTTGTATATGCAGATCGATAAGTGAAAGGCTTAATGGTCTATATAAGTGGGATTTCGGGATGATCTTCGATAGCATCTACTCAAAGAGTCTATCAACTCTAATTAGTTAAACCATTCTTGAGCTTTCAACTATCAGCTTAAATTTTTGATTGAGATGGTCATTGGACACGAATATGCCCTAATTCATTATGTCATTTTTGCATTAATAAGCTGATACAACAACAAAATTACTAAACAACATTTAATGCCATTGCAAGCTTGTTTAAACATTTGCCCACTAACATCTAAATGACAAGGGCTATCTGCTACTGAAACATCTATCTCAAACTACTAATTTTGCATAGCTAGCAGGACCATGATTCGTTTGTGATCGATGCCAAGTATTAATTAAGCTGCTAATCTGGTATCAATGTATTATATATATTGTCATGCAAATCATTGGAACTCAATAATTCTACCATAAACGCATACTCATTTTCTAACTGTTAAATTTTTTAAATCAGTTGGGCTCTCAACAAACCAGTTATCTATACAATTTCAAATCAAGTTCCAACCAAGAATGAATTGACAATGGGTGGAGTAACTGACAGGCTTATCTACGTGCTCAAGTCCTTTAATTCTATCAATGTAAGACAACACCCACTTTCATATTATTTAAATTTTATCAGTGTGAGATAATACCTACGTTCATACGCCAACACTAACAAACCAAATATTAATGCACATTTAAATTATGAAAGATGGCAACTCACAGGCTTAATTACTTGCGAACTAAAATGTTTAGAAAGAATAATTTCAGCAACAGCCTGCAAAATCATATCATATAAGAAAAAAGTGAAGACAATTAAGTATGAGACTCATAATTTAATTATCCTCCAGTAAGAAAAAAGTTCTTTTATAAGTCCTCATATATAAGAGCATGCATTCTGAAATTTTATGATATGTAATAATAAAGAATTGTAGAATAATCTTTTTTTTTTTTTGAATTGGACGGGCAGGTTCCTGAAGAGATAAAACTAGAGGTGTGCAAAAAAACCCAAAATCAAAAACTGAAAAACTGAACTAAAAAACCGATTAACCGAACAAATTTTTAAAAAAATCGGTTCGGTTAAATTTCTGTTTTTGATTCAGTCACGGTTCGGATAATTTTGAAAATTCAGTTAATTGAACCAAAATTAATTTTGTTTTTTAAAAAAATTATACATAAAAAATAAAAAATTTAGGTAAGAAAGTGCACTTTTTTATTATTTATAAATGATTTGCCATAGTTTAGTTTTTATAAAAAATTTTAAACATACAAAAATTAAAAAATTTAGCCAAGAAAGTATATATTTTTATTATTTGTGAATGGTTAACCGATAACCGAACCGAAAAATAGGTTAACCGAACCGAAAAACCGGTTAACCGACTTTTTCGGTTTGGACATGGTTCGGATTTTGGACGAACCGAAATTTTCGGTTAGTCGAAAAATGGTTAACCGAAATTTTCGGTTGGATTACGGTTCAGAATTCTTTTGAACTGAAAAACTGGTTATAACCAATTTTCGGTTAACCAAAATTTCAGTTAACCAGTTTTGCACACCTCTAGATAAAAGTGTCTGTATCTAAATCTCTCCAAACCGCACAACAGTTAATCTACATTGAAAGTTATTGTTGTTTAGAATAATAAATTTTAATCTTTATAATTAAACATACCCTGAGTTCGATTCGAGAAAGATATAATCGCTTCTCAGCATCCAAAAAGAAGCGTACTTGTCCTTTTTTTTCTCGAGATTTCATCCATTGTTTATGAACTTCAGGGTGATTCCACATTTCTTCCATATCTTCTGGAGAAGTTCGAGAGTCCCAATACGTAAAAGCATCATCTATTTTCATTCATTCATAGTATTAAAAAGAGGCCTTAAGAAATTTGACCGTCAAGATACATTAAGTAAATTATACTTATAATTTCACATTTTCATGTATACAATGGAAATATAAAAGTTTAAATATTTTCCGCATGTCATGTATAATATTATGGATTTCTTGTTCCAATTTGTTTAATTCATTTTATGCAAAATCTCGTAAGATTTTTTTTTGGGGGGGTGCAATTGTGAAATAGATATAAATATAAGGGTGAGCAAGGTTCTCAGGTATCAGTTAATTTTTTGATTTTTTACTACTTTTCTTTTGCTTCTCTATTCTTTTCCTATTTTATTTTTTTCCTTACAAAAATTGACTATTCAAATAGCAAGTTTAACGCGATATCAGTTAATTTTCTACTGATAATTAAAGGATGATTTATAATATTTTTCAAGTAACTAAGATAAAAAAAAATACAAACTTAATAAATTACTTTCTTTTTTTTTTGTGCAAAGATAGAAGATGAAGGTAGGAAAACATCAAACATCGCCTGTCCCCTCCAAAAAAATTTAATTTACTAGGTCATAAATTTTGAACATTGAGCGTGGCAAGTACCCTAAAATCGGAACCGCAACCTGAGGTTCCGATTTCGGTTCCGATTTTCAATTTTTTGAACGGGTATCCAGAACTGCTCACCTCTAAATAAATATTGAGCAATTAGGTATAAGATAAAGAGATGTTTACCACTTGATGGCGGTGTAATATCCTCAGAATTTTGATCTGTTGTGGGGCATTCACCAGCAAATTTCCTGGTCAATGATTTACATAATGGAAGGAGGAAAAATGGAAATACTTTACGATTTTACTCTAGCATTAAGGAATAAAAACATATAAAAGATAGTAATTATTTTAAGCTATTGCATACTTTTTTGAATCGCATTATCATGAAAACAATACATTTAATAGCATTTTAATAGACTTGGTAACTAAAATGATATTATGATGTCAGGTGGTTGTATATTTTCCTAAAAATAAAACTATACATATTCGAGAATATAAAAAAAAAAAAATATATGAGTTAAAAAATATTTCACATTAACCTGGTATTTTTAAAATTATTTTGCAAAATGTCACCCTTCTACTTCTGTGTGTTTTGTTAGGCTGCTTACTACACTAGGTTTACGTATTCCTCAACAAATTGTGGATACGCATATAATTATGATGTATTTTCGAGCACCCGTGTATATAGATATACCTACACACACACACACACACACACACACACACATATATATATATATATATATATATATATATATATATATATATAATGTATGCATGTATGTATGTATGTGTCTCATGCATGAACATATGCCAAAGTTGAAGGGTCTTAGTATATCAGGGTCAATGAATCATTGTAATATGGCAAAGTATTAACTAAACTACTAACCTTCAGAGTCCATATCATACTCCTAAGAGTACATACTCCTATAAGTCACGTAAGCGTTACATATTAAAAATTATCTATATAACAAATATATGTTGGAAAAATATATATACACGTAACAAGTAGAAGTACACATTTCTATGTGTATAATACACATCACCACTAACCTTGCTGAGAGACAATCTTTAACTGAAACATATCGTTTCCAATATGGCAAAGTTGATTTGTGAATTGCCTTTTTTGTGCCACCATTGTAGGCTCTAACAACAAACTCTTCACTTCTTTCTCTACATCAAATAATTCAACTATCACATACACACTTTTAGATTACTCTAGTTATTAATGTGGAAGAGTGTTGATTGCTAGTGACATCGAGTAGTAACTCACCTATTTTCAAAGTTGGACAAGTACCTAAGATAAGCAATACCGAAATATACATTCAGAAAAGGTCTAAATAGCACATTTTCTTCTCCTTCTTCTATAGCCTCATAAGCTCGATATCCATGTTCCCTACCAGCAGAAGGGGAAAAAAAAAAGGCTTTTTGTTAATGTAATACCTGAGAGATACTATGGGCCTGTTCTTTTCGTAGGTAAATTGAGGTGGACAAAAGGGTGAAGTAGGTTAAGGTTGGGTGAAGTAAATTGAAGTGGATTGAAATTTTTTTATGTGATAAATTAGACTTGGTTAAAATAGTGAAAATGGGTTGAATTAAAAAGTAGGTTGAAATAGGTTAAAGTGGGTTGAAGTGGGTTGAAATAGGTTAAAATGGGTTGAAGTAGATTGAGATTGATATTTTGAAATTAACCCACGAAAAGAACAGAGCGTATGTTGCATATATGAAAAAGCTAATTTGCTTATACCTGTATAGAAAATGAGTGGTTTGGGGTGAAATTTGCATGATACCATAGGTAATCTCCTTCATCTTCTTTGTATACCGTGTTGCAAGGAGTATTCTATCACTTTCTAATTCGGCGATAGCACATATCATATCCTTGATGAAAAACAAAAGTAAGTACATAATACATATTGGAAGTGACAGGCTCCCATAGGGTAATGTACTGGTAGGATGCTTTTGTTTCCACAAGAAAGTCCGAGGTTTGATTGTCCTTAGATTGTGCGCGCACTATCCATTTAATATGTGTACGTGTGTATATGTATATATATATATCTCATTTTTTTTATAAAAAATAAAAAAATATTGTGTTTTGATTGAGAAGTAGGAAAGAAGGGGAAAACTTCATTTTTTGAAATATTTGGTTCATAGTTGAGAAAAAGGAGGAAAATCAAACTTAAATAGTAATTTAGTTCGTGTCCTTCAAAATTCCACTAAATTGGAAAGAAACAAAATCTAAGAATTACTCCAAAATTTCTAATCATTTTTCTTTGAAGTCCTTTCAATTAATTGGCATGTTATAAATTTGATTATTTTGTTACAATTTTCCTTTTTCCCATCCCTAGCTTTTTCCAAATTCATACATTTATAATGCCATTTATAATGATAATTATTCCACCAATAGTCAAAAGCAACTTAGTGATTTCTTGGCATAAGACTTATACGATGCATGAACAATGAGACCCTATTTGACTTGAAGAAAGTTTAGAGCAGAGAAAATATAATGGAGAAAAAGGTTGGGAGAGAAGGGGAAAAAAAAAAAACAGGGAATGAAATTATTTTTTTCTTTTCATAACATTTTCCTCAACCGAAACAGAATGTTAAGTATATCCTTTTTTCTCCATATAGATTCAAGGGAGCTGACGTAGACAAACGCAACACTAATATGCACCTCTTATGACTATAGTCATATGTTTTAAGCACAAGTGAAGCATACCAGATCCACTTTCGAATGAAAATGCCTGCGAGAAACAATCTCAGCAGCGGCCTGAAATTGTAAGAATAAATAGAGAAAATGAATACCTAAAGTCTTCGGTATAGTGCTTAAGGAAAAAGTTTTGGTCATTTATCTTTAAATTTTCATGTTTTACCCTCATCTCTGTTTGCGTAAGATAAGGTTGTCCATCAGGATCTCTTGATAAATGGACCTTTTGGCCTTTAACTTCCCCAGCATCAAGCCATTCAGTTTTAACTTGAGGATCCATCCATAAGGCTTCAATATCTAGTGGCTCAGCACAATCATTCCAATATTTGAAGCTTACTGACATTTGATCTTACTTACCTACGGACCTCCTGAACACACACACACACAACAGAGTGACATACTTAGCATAATATAATACCCTTTTATTGCCAACCAAGCGTACGAAGTTACAACGTTTTCAACAAATTAAATTTACAAATGAAATTCCAAATATATTATATACAAACATGAACACCTAGCAATCACAGAACCATAATTTACTAGTTGTGGTTCTTGACAAATTAATACGAATAGCATGATAATACTGTAAGTGATTAATAGCCTCGACAGCATGTTAGAAAATCACAATTTTTAGGCACCAGTTACCCTAGGGAAGCATAATTAGTGTCATTTCTAATGAACTCCGCAAGCAGATGACATTTCAACAAGAACTATCATCAGCATAAATCGTTGTCATTGTTGTCACCAGAATAATTATCGTCACAAAAATAACGTAAATAATGAATATAACTTTTCCTTTTTATCTGAAAGGAGACACGGAAAACATCAAATATAAATGTTACCTCAATAATGTAGGATTGAGAACGCCAATTTGAAAGAAGCATGAACATGAAGAGGAAATCAGAAGTTAACAGGACATTTCTGCAAATGATTTGTGAAGATTTCCATTGTGAGAATTTGTATTTGGATTTTTTCAAGAATTACTTCTTTTTTTTTTTGTTGGGTTCTAATTGGGGATGTATAGAATGCAATGTAGGGTTATAAAAAGTTTTTATATTCACCCATCAACCTTTTCCCAAGTGTCTCGACGAGGAGTCAGAGCAAAAATAGGCTAAGTATAAACAAATTTTCTAATAACGTATATTTATTTTCTTTATTATTATTTTTCCTTGCCCATTTATATACACTTTATAAGAACAAAACTTCCTCTTTGATAGAATATTTCGCATAAAATATATACATATTAATTTTATTAGTGTAGACAAATGTTTATTCTTAAATAAACATAAATAACTTTAACTTATGCAATTGTATTATAATATCATAATAATAAATACAAAGTTTGCACTATCTATCTATCTATCTATCTATCTATATATATATATATATATATATATATATATATATATATATACGCGTGTGTATGTCTGTATACATATACACACACATATATGTGTGTATATAAATATATGTATATATAAAAATTTGTTAGTTCGTTAAGAATATAGCAAGATATGTATTTAAAAAGTTCATTAAGTTTAAAAACTAAGGTTGTTTGTTGGTAATATTTATGATGGAGTTAACATAACTGGGTCATGCTTTGCTTGGTCTAATCTGATTCAAAGGCTAGCCGGGTTAACTAGTCTAAAATGGTCCTACTGGTTCGACCGATTGACCCACTCATCCAATCGGGTCGATCACCAGTTTGGTTCTGTTAACATCGCTATAAATGCGTTGGAGGAATGAGATGGACGTCACCCAAATGTTTTTATATCAATTGTGAATATCTTGATCTTGAAGTTCATGGCTTATCTTGCCCAAAGTTGAGGGTTTGAAAGGCCATGATCCATCATCATCTCAAACTGCTTGCCTTTCTCTGATGCTTTTCATAAGATCAAGCGTTTTTTATGCTAAACTTTGCAAAGATTTGTTAAAAAAATGAAAATAAAGGTTTGGAAGGTACTTAGATTTCTGATTTATGAAAAAGCTTGAACTTTAATTGTAACAGAGTGGTTTGGTCAAGTACGGTTTGATGGGATTTCAAGTTATGTTTGGTTTTAAGTAAAGCTTAGATTTGATATTAGTTGGTCTAATAAATTAATCTCAAGAGTACAAGCAACATTTCGGAAATTGAAGCCACTTTAGTTTGTGCAAATTGATTGGTCTAAGCTCAATATGTTCTTTTCAACTTATTTTATATAATAAGGGTATGTTCTTTTCGTTGAAAAAAATAGGTTGGTAACTGGATGAAATTGGCTGAGATTGATCAAAGTAGGTTGAAGTAGGTTGAAATGTGTGGTTTTTTTTTGGTTAAAGTAGGTTGAATTTTTTTTATAAGATGGGTAGAAGTTGGTTAAAATAGTAGAAAATTGGTTAAAGCTAGTTGAAGTGGATTTTTTTTATTAAAATTAGTGAAATGGGTTGAAGTGGGTTGAGGTTAGTAAATTGAATTTACCAACGAAAATAATAGGGCCTAAGTTATGATAAGTTTGGATAAATTTTGATAAGTTGGATAGCTAGCTTGGCTGAAATAAGAATAGATAAATACAATAGAATAATAAAAATAAATTCAGATAGGTTTAATAAAGCTAAATTGAATACGACAGGTTTATTTAACTCGTTTTAATCTGCTTGGTGCATGGTACTTGGTTGTTCTAGGCTATGTTCTTTTCAACTTATATTTATAGAATAAGTCAATTTACAAAAAAATTTGATAGGGTAGATATTTAGATTTTTTTTAATGTGAATTGAGCTTTATCATGGACTATGTAAATGTAGCCCTAAACATATTTCTCACCTCTTGGTAGTAAATCTAGTATATGTACATGTGCGAATTTTCGAAATCCATATCCATTTTCAAATAACACTCAACTCGTATGATCATATGCATGTACGCCTAAAATATATTGTAACAGCTCATTTTGGTTTTAAATAAGTGAATTTAATCGAATTTTAAGAATTTTGATTATAACTCCATCAAACTAATGTACTGGTATTGCATTGCTTTTTTTAACTAAAAATTCAACTCAAATTAGTAAACGAAAGCAAAAAAAATTGCTTAAAGTAATGAATTTTGCCAACAAATAGTAGTGGCTCAGGAGAATAATAATGAGAAAAATGCTAATGAAAGTGACAACTGGGACTGGAAATCGATTTAGGAGTGGATTTTGGGGGGTGTCAACTTCACATACACTCTGCAAAGGAAGAAAGAGATGGAGGATTTAAATCAATTTAGGAGTGGAAATTGCACTCAGAGTGCAATTAATGAATTTGAAGTTCTTCTCAAACAATTGTCCCCCCCCAAAAAAAAAGAATCTGATGGTTATAATGAGAAAAATGCTTCATCCAATGGCTCGAAACTTTTAATTTCTCAGGAAAATATAGAATTTTTAACTTATCATCTAATGTACAGATATAAATCATAGGTTCAATTCCGAATCACCGACAAAACGAAACTACTAAAAAAAGGTGAAAGAGCAATGAAATTGGAGGCAGAAAATGAAAAAATGATGATCAGTAGCAATTGAAGATATCCATCGTTGAATCTCGCATCACTAACCAAGCAACGATGACAATTTGAAGTCTTCAGGATACACTTTTTTGGGGTTTCTAGGGTTGCGTTGGAGTCAATCTAGCGACAAAATTAGGGATCTGTCGTTGATTGGCAACAAATCCCCCAATTGTGTTGCTATTTTTGGGGAAGAACCAGCGGCAGTTGACCTCCTTTTTACAGCCTGCAACATGGAAATATTGTGTACAACTAATATAGGACTTGTTTCATGATAAGCCCTATTTCATTGAACTCGCATTAGCAAATACTGATTCAAGAATAACAAACTAATTAACAACATAAATATCTTGTACAATCCATATAGTTTCCAACAACATAGAAACATAACTTAAAAGAGTAGTTTTTAACCAAACAAACCATGTCACTTTCAAACAAACTACATCAAGGAAACACATATAATAAGCCAACAACTTAATCGCATCCAAGAGGAGTATCATGCTCGCTCTCGTCCTCATGTTCATCGCCATCCTCGGCATCATCTTCATTGTCATCTTCAATTCCATTTGCATACTGAAGATTAGGGATAGAATGAAAAGGATGCTGTGATGATTTGGAGTTGGAAGCCTGTTGCATTCTCATAAATGCTTGCATTTGTTGACTCATGTTAAAAATTTGCTGACTCATTTGCATTTGCTGCCTAACCATTGTATCCTGAAAAACCTTGTTGTTTTGACTTAACATTTGATTTGATTTCCCTAATCGCTTATACTTCTCCGTAAGCATACGGTGTTGTTCTGCTATTGAAGTGAGCTTACCCTCCAAATTGGTTACTACCGTTCTTAAATCATTCAATCTAGCAATTGAAGGCACGTGACCTTTACCTGCTCGTTGGGAGCGAGCAAATTTGGAAGAATGCCTCAAGTTGATTGCCTTAGATCCAAGGTCGTTGCTACGACCTTTTTCATCTAGACTGACTTTCACCCAAGACTCATTTGGAGTATTGCCACTCACAGAATGCCCTTCACTCTCTTTGGTTTTATTATCTCGGGATTGTGTAAAGACAGGGTTCTTCGGGTTCATATGATTAGCAAATGAGGTGGGATTTGGAATGTAATTTCCAAACTGTTGATTAGGGATAAAAGGCTGTGAGTTAGGAGAACTAAAGAAAGGTTGTGGATAATTAAGGAAAGGCATAGTTGGAGTTGTCCCAACTTTACTAGGGATTGGAAAATTTGTTGGTGGAATTGGAATGAAAGAGCCCATTACTGTTCCTATTTGAATAGCAGTCATGTTGGGAGGCATTGCTATGTGAGGCCTAGGGATGTGGTTATTAGCATGTATGTTTCCTGGATTAGAGTGAGCGCTCCTGCTGGTACGTGCTTTTTTACCCTGAGTTGTTGGCTTCCTTGAATGACATTGAGGATCCATTTCTGCAAGAGTTAACGAACAGGTAGACAAATATCTATTACTACGAACTTTAGAAATTATAAGAAAAAGAGTGACATACGACACAACAGATAACAATAATACACTTGACCCAAAATGCCACAAACCATATGCATATAATCCACATGCCTTTGTGATACCAATCACAAGTTCAAATCCACTGAGAAAAGTTTATTTGTATCACATCGCTCCCAAGGTCTTTCACAACCTTCTTTATCTTTGTATATTGTCTGACCACACAATCAATAGAAGGGCTATGTCTTTGATTAATTGAACAACCTTATTGAAACAACTTTAGAGTATGTTATAATCAGAATTGATACTGAATAGCCTACCAGCAGTAGAATGTTCACTGTGCATAGCATACCGTTCCAACCAAAAATCTATTTCTAACCATTCTAATTCGATCCAGCCTTAGTATTAAATCTAAAATTTCAGATCACATTTTTATACAAACAGTATATTACCAATAAATTTAACAAACACATGTTATTCATCGTCAAACAATTATAAAAATTAAGGCATAGCGGTTAACTATGATTTATTCACTTCCCAATCCACAATGCACTTTTTACGTTCTAATCATACTACGTTTATCACATCTCACAAATTGAAGACTAATCCTAGAGTAAAAAGAGGACGGGAGGGCAAACTTGAACAACTATTTTACCACTAATTTTACCAGTTTAACATAAATACATTTCTAAAAATCAAAATTCAACACTTTCAATTTCATAAATTACAACTATAATCAAAATATGGAAGGCAATGGAAGAGAAAATACACGAATTTAAGATTTACCAGCGAGGAAGGGGCCAATTGATCGCCAAAAATGGTGGTAGCACAGTTAGGGTGCGGCGGTAGGTGGAGCAAGGGTTTCTCGCTCTCGCTTTCTCTGCTGAAAGAGGCCACAGAATGACAAGACGAGAAGCAGATCTAGATTTTTCAAGTGAAAACCTTTTACCAAATTAATCTGTCGCCTGTTTTTCAAAAACAATTCCGACGGCTTCTAATCCGTCGCTGAGTTTTAAACAGTACTTTTTTAGCACGTGGCTTTCTCCATGATATGCAACACCTCAGCAGCAGTCCCAAAGCAAAGCGCACGTTCTCTCTCCTCAACCCCCAATCCCCATTTTCAACATTTTCATCAAACAGAGAGGAAGACAAAGGAAGACGAATCTCCTTATTACCTTCGCCCCCTCCCTCTTCTTCCTCTGTCTAGGGTTTTTCTCTCTCTTCAGCCACTGCTGCTGTGCTGTCGTTGATCTACAGAGACAAGCAAAAATGGCGTATTCTTCTCTGATAAGATCTGCACCTTCGACTTTCCTCTGCGAGAACTCGTATTCTGAGTTCTCTGTTCGTCGTCCTTCCGATGTTTACAAGGTTTTTCCGACCTCATTTTGCTTCTTGCATTGGATCTTTTCGTCAGTCTTTGTCTCTCTGTTTTTTTGGTTTTTGTAATGTAAATTTTACTGTGGTGTTGATTGCAGCTTGTGTTTGTGAATTTCAGGTCTCGTTCGGTGGATTCAATCGGAATGTTAGTTCATTGAAGAGTGAGACTAGCATTTTCGGCACTGCTATTCATGGCGGCTACTCCTCGTCCCAGTTCAGTGTTTGCTCTCTTTTTCTTTTTTTGGGTGTTTTTGTGTATAATTCTATTGACCGATATTGAGGATTTCTACGATGAAATGAAATCGCATTTGTTTGAGTGCTTTTGTATCTGTTCTGTGTTCATCTATTGAGCTGTTGTCCAAAGTTTCTGTGTCATGAATTTGTCTACAGCAGTACAGCTAATTGTTTTTTTTTTTGGGGGGGGGGGGTTCCTTAAATTTTGAGTAGACTTTGTTCATCATATTGCCCATCATGTCTTTGGAGAAGTAAATTGAGGCCAAATAAGAATTGCGGAATGAGACCAGTACTTGAATTTTTGTTTGTGAATATGAAGATATCAGCAACTTGCCTATGCAAGACGTAAATTGTTCATCATATTACACAAAAACCACTATTTTATTGGAGGATGCATGATACATTTGTAGCCCCCCACCCTTTTAATTAAGTGTCCTGTTGGTTGTTTGTAAGTAAATTGTCGTATTTCAGTTGCTGCAGGAAATCAAGATCCACAGGCTTGCAGCCTATCAAAGCTACTGCCACCGAGATTCCATCAGCAGTTCCAAGTAAATGGCAGCAATTTTATAGCCTCCTTGTGAGCTCCTTTATAGGGTAAATTCAGATTATTGTATTAACTAACACTTACTGATGCCTTTGTTCATATTAGAATCAAGGAGTGGTGGGAAGATCCGGGTGGGAATCAATGGTATGCTCTGTTTCATTCACCTCGAAGTCTTTAATGATAATATGATTTATCTTCTTGTGATTGTTGATATTATTTATTAGTTCCTTGCCGATTCTTGATGCTTCCCTACTATCTTGCACATAAGCTGTTTTCTAATTATAAGAAACAACCCCCCCCCCCCAAGAGAGAGATAGCGAAAGAGAGAAATGGTGGGTTGATATTGCCTATATTCTAGGCACAACTAGTTAAGCTTTAATCTGGACAAGGTCTCTTCCATGTGATACCTGATTGGTGGGCTAATTATGAATGTAACTTCCTTGTCAGGTTTTGGTCGCATTGGAAGGCTGGTGCATCGGATAGCAACTTCGCGGGATGATGTGGATGTGGTGGCAGTGAATGATCCTTTCATTTATGTCAAATACATGGTAAAAAAAGGAGTTTGCATTGTTCTACATACTCGTCTAGGACATTTTGTTTATGATTTTGAGTTCGACTGGATTCTTGAATCCTGCTTTCCACTCCTTTATTCAGGCTTATATGTTTACATATGATTCAACCCATGGAGTCTTCAATGGGACCATAAGGGTTATAGATGATTCGACTCTTGAAATAAATGGGAAACAAGTCAAAGTTACAAACAAAAGGTAGTTTCCTGGCATTGATCATAGTGTCGTTCTAGACAGGTTGCAATTATTTAAATTTATAGAGTTGGCGTGCTGCCATCTTGTTCTGTATCCTGCTGCATAGCTACAGTATTGCCTTACAGGAACCCAGAGGAAATCCCTTGGGGTGATTACGGTGTTGACTATGTTGTTGAATCTTCTGGGGTGTTCACAGCATTGGAGAAGGCATCTGCGCATAAGAAGGTGCTAATCTTCCACTTCTGTGTATACATCTGATCAAATCATGTCTCTTTCCTCACTGTGACTATAATCGAAAACTGTTCTGCAGGGAGGGGCTAAAAAGGTGGTAATATCTGCTCCATCAGCTGATGCACCTATGTTTGTAGTAGGCGTAAATGAGAAAACATATAAGCCAGAAATGGATGTTGTCTCCAATGCAAGCTGCACCACAAACTGTCTGGCTCCCCTGGCAAAGGTGTCATTTGGTTTCTATTTGATTGTTGTCATCATATTGCATTCACCTTTTTTTTGGGGGGGGGGGGGGGAGGGAGGTTGGGTTTTAGACTTTCAGCTTTGGCTTGTTAAGGAAATCTTTTTGTGAGAAGAATTATTACCTTTCTTTTAGCGCTTCTTATAACTGTATACTTCCTATGCTGTATGCTCCAACTTTGCGAATTCACTTGTGGTATATGATCTGTTTTCAGGGTATATTGTTCAGTAAATCCCGGATGCAAAAATATTTTTCTCATATGTTCAGCATGAACTTTCAACGAACAATTTCTCTGTGTTTGTCCCTGGCTTGGCTTCATTCATAGTGGCATACACTGCCCACCATTGTTTTTTACTTCCATTTCTTGTGATGAATACCATGCAATATTTCCTTTGTTTTAAGTTTTAACTGGCCTTTTGAAGCATTCCTGGTTGCTGTCTTCTGTCTTCTAGGCAAAATTGTTTGGGTCATAGGGTTCACCATTCACGTCAGTCTGGTGACTAAGTTTTGATAACTTGTTGTATTCTCCATTCACTGTCTGCTATCATGGTGCAGGTGGTCCATGAGGAGTTTGGCATTGTTGAAGGTCTCATGACAACTGTGCATGCTACGACAGGTTGTTTCCTCTCTAAACTCATTTCGCATCCCCTATCATTTTACTCCCCAGCACCCCGGTGCATTCATGTCTGCAACCGATCCTCATGAACGGCTTTGATTATATGTGAGTTATTGGTTTCAGCTACCCAGAAAACTGTGGATGGACCGTCAATGAAGGACTGGAGAGGAGGCCGTGGTGCTGGTCAGAACATTATACCAAGTTCTACTGGTGCAGCTAAGGTATGAATTAGATTAATAGATGAATAAAAGGAGTTACTATGTCTCCATTCCGGGGGGAAAAAAAAAACGTTTTTCCATTATTCACCATTAAAATCTCCTGTTGAATTGTGATGAAGTCTGACAGCATTTGAAAAACAATATAGTTTTATTAGCTTTCAGACTATTGAAAGCGTAATTGTCAAGCAACTTTTCTTTTCCATATCCAGTTAGTAGTAGACTGAAAAAAAAAAAAAAAACGAATGTAGACTGTCTGCTGCTTCCGTTGTTATGGACTAGTTGGCTGTCAACGGCTTGTAAGTTGTAACTGTAGGGTCCTGCAGAAGCGGTTCCGTCTATTGCAAGGTTAAGGACGTGTACATCTAACCTTCATTCTGCAATCCAACAGCGGGTGGGCTTAGGGGTAGTCATGTGGTTTGGGTAATCGGTGGTGTTGTCCTTTATGACTGATTTTCAAAGCAATGCTTAAAATTTGGGGAGTTCAATTAGTTTCGAATTTATGAATGTCAGAAATTTTAATTTGAAATTGACAAGCACAATTATAATCCCAAACTGTTTGAAGAGCATTGTATAAAGTATACTTCAATTCATCTTATGCCACACAGAAATTCTGGGAAAGAAGTGTGGAACTGGACTGCAGTTTACATTTTAGTGCACTTAATTGTCAACGATACAATGAAACGAACCCAGTCTTGAAATTGGGAAATGTTTTCTTGGATTTAAAAATATATTTATGCCAATGGATAACTGTACGCAGCTCTACTTTCTTTCATGTTTGCTAACTGTATCAAGTGCTTGTAGGCCGTCGGAAAAGTTTTGCCGGACCTCAATGGAAAACTTACCGGAATGGCATTTCGTGTACCAACACCAAATGTCTCTGTTGTAGATCTGACTTGTCGGCTTCAAAAAAATGCCACCTATGAAGATGTCAAAGCAGCCATCAAGTATGTTGTCTCGTGCTCTGGTTATTTTGTTACATTCCTTGCTGTATGGCTGTACCCCCCCTTCTCTTTTGCACCCTTTAATTGGTTTGATCATGAATTAGCTATGTGTGTCTCATTATTATCCTTCTGGCCAATGTCTCTGTCCAGGTCTGCTTCAGAGGGGCTATTGAAGGGCATTCTTGGATATACAGAGGATGATGTTGTCTCGAGTGATTTCCTTGGTGACTCCAGGTAGGGCTGTTTCTGGTGCTCTTGTCCTAGATCTGAAAGTATAGTGGCACATGGACGAAATTATGGTGAATAATGTTTAGCTTATGTTAAATCGGATGAATTATTTAACCCCAAGTACACGTTTGCTGCTTGCCCTTTGGACACGTGTATGGCACTTGTCTCTTTGTTTCATAATTCATATGCTAAAAAAAAATGCATGCATTTTAGAAAATTGCTGTGTCCAAATCTGCAGAGACGCGTTTGTTGGACACATGTAGTAGATTTGAGAAACCAGATTATGTGTGGAGGATAGAAAACAATTGGATTCCCCTTCTCCAAACTGTTGTATCGTCCTGCTTCTGTGTGCTTGGAGTGCTTGTTGGGTGACTTTGGTGTAAAATCATGAGTTTATATTGATCAAGCTGTTTGTGCTATATCGCCATGCTTACTGTAACTAACATTCCATCTAGTTATGATTACATGATGCTCCAACTGAAAATTAATAACTATGTAGTCATAGATACGGAATATCTGACTCCGTTCAAGCTACCTTTCAATCTTGTAATCTGTCAAGAACCACCATGTCTGTCCTTTTAAGATGTTTGGTCATGATACCTGCTACTTGCCCACTTCTCTGCAGAATCCCTAGCTTCTAAACCATTTTCTGTTGCTTTTCTCCAGATCTAGTATATTCGACGCCAAGGCTGGTATTGCCCTAAGCCCCTCATTCATGAAGCTGATTTCATGGTACGACAATGAATGGGGATACAGGTACAGCTTCTCCTCGTTCTTCTATTTGCGGCTAATCTTGTGTCACGCTCATGGCCATATCCCGAGTGATTGCTGACAAATCTTTGCTTCTCCCCCTTGCAGCAACCGAGTTTTGGACTTGATTGAGCACATGGCGTTAGTGGCAGCTAGCTGACTCTTCCAAACCACAAATTGCGAGTTTTACCCATTTTCACAATTTTTTGGGGAAACAGGTTTTGGATGAGATAGTAGTTAGGAGTTTGATGCAATATTAGCTGCATGATATTTTGTTGTTCGTGATGCTTGCCACCCTTGTGGTTGTTGAAGCATCAAATATTGATAATAATGACCAGTGAGAGCTGGAACTACAATCTGCCCCAGCCATTATGGGCTGCGGTTCTGAGTGTTTTTTTTTTTTTTTTTTTTTTGTGGGGCTTCTCTTATAACGTGGCATTTCTCCGCTGTTATACGACCGAGTGTTTATACCATATGCTTGCCACCCTTGTGGCCTTGTGGTTGTTCGTGTGCTAGGGCTGGCAAATATTCTTTTTTGTTTTGTTTGGAGGGGACAATTTTGGCATTTTTTTTTAGAAGCTCATCGGTTGTATTTGTGATGGTATCTTGAAAATTTTTGGAGAAAATTTGAACGAGGACATACAACCCGCAAGTCAGAGATGATGTTCAAATGGTATATCGTGTCCACGTCTATGTCCCTTGACAGACTTGTTATTGTTGTGTCCCCTCAAAAAAGAAGAAACTCAGAAGAGACTCTCATTGCATCCCTGAAAACACGATCATTTGTTTCGGATTTGATTCGTGTTATTTTCCGCTCAAGTTGATGTTTGTTTGGTTGAAGTCTGCCCGGTAAATTTATCTAATAAAAGAAAATCAACTTGAGGTGAAAATTCAATTTGGATTAGGTTTAAATTTCCCGTTTGAATCAGCCTGATAGCTCTCCAGAAATGAATCTATTTATTATGGTTGAGTTTTAGGTTCCTCATTCCTGGGGGATGGGACAACTTTCCAAAGCTAACCCACTGTGCAAGTAATTGATAATTTCTGTAATTTTAAAATTGACTTGAAATCCTCCAAAAATCATTGCAAAGCACTGTACTCAATTTTAAATTGACTTGAACGTTTGAAACCCTCGCAAATTATTAAGCCAACTACTACAAGCTTACAATGAACTTTTGGTGCTGTATGACATATAAACAAAGGACAATCGCGAAATCCTTTCATATGGACAAGTTCTTTCATATATTAGAATAAGGATTTGTTCGAAAGTCAGTATCCGTTTTAGATACAGGAATGTCACCTTTTTAAAAATTAAATACATCAAAGGGTCAAAGACGAACATCCAGTAAGTACAATAATTTGCATGGTGTAGAAGAAAAGGCTAAAGGAAAAAAAAGACAGAAAAAAGAAAAGAATATGTTTCCTAAATGATTTGATTGCAAGAAAGTGTACACATGGTGAACTAGGACTAGCAATAGTTAACTCACGTTGTATGATTTACAGATCCTTCTTATTTTTGAGTTTGGTGATCCAAATTGGTTGGCTTAGTTCAGGTAGGTTAATATATGAGAACTGAGGAGAAGGTCCTCCTGCTTAATTCTTGGCCTATCAACTGCAGAGGACCACCCCCTCAACCGGTTAAAAAAAAAAAAAAAATCAATCTACAACAACCATCATCATCGAGTGTGGGTCACTTGAAACAAGGTTCAGGGCGTTCAAACTAAATAGGGCCTACCATTCTATAAATGGTTACAGTTGATCAGAAAGACCGTAAAAACACATCAGGGTCATAGAAATATGGAAGCGGAAAATAACTTTTCTTAAACTTCTTGATGATGTTAAGAAGCAAGTGATACCGTCAACATGAGCAGAAACACAAAATATTACATCACTAAGGGTCTGTTCTTTTCGTAAGTAAATTGTGGTGGGTAAAAAGGTGAAGTAGGTTGAGGTGGGTTAAAGTAGGTTGAAGTGGCTTGAAACTTTTTTATGTGATAAATTAAACTTGGTTAAAATAGTGAAATTGGGTTAAAGTAGGTTCAAGTAGGTTCAAGTGGGTTGAAATGGGTTGAGGTTGGTATTTTAGAATTGACCTACGAAAAGAACAGGGCCTAATTTTAGGTAGATTTGATTGTCACGGCAACATTTCAACTCTGTCTAAATGGAAGTTGCACCTATTGTGCAACTCTTGCAGATTCGGATGATAAAGGATTGCGTTGGATATTCGAAATTTATTGTTGTATTTTGTTGAATGTTTTCGAAGGTGGTGTGATTTTACTAGTCAAATACAGCAGACCTAATTTAATCCTATAACCATAAAGTTATGTCTGTTCTAGACAATAGCAGTACAAGAGGCAATGAATTAACATAGAATGGTCTAATGAATTAACATGAACTATTCTTGAGGATTTCTCTGAGGGCTGCTTTGCCTAGGCCGATATCTATTACTCTGGGTTTGTTTTCTATCACAGGTTGCATCATTTTCGCTGGCTTAATTGCCATACAGTTTGAGAAAATCAAAAGGCAATTATGAATTTATGATCAGCCTGTATTATCTTGATTTGTGATGATTTTTCTAATCAGAAAACTCATAAATTGACACAAGCTGTCGTATTTTTTTTTTTAAGGACTGTTGAGTGCTGACTGGTTTAGTGGTTTGATTGAGCTGCAGAAAGATAATAATAATAACAATAAAAATAAGAGAAAGTGCAAAAAGAAGAGAAGTCGGTCAGATAACCGTGTGACCATCCCGAACCCATGTGACCGGGTCAGGAACGATCATCTACTACCCCGGTGACCACAGGGGTCAATAGTTCTTGTTAATCATGCTCGGATCACACAGTCATGATTCATCCACCAAACTTGGTTTCCTGTCTCCTTAAAAATCGAGGACACAATCCTGTCTCCTTAAAACTCGAGGACACAAATTAAAGGCACAAGCCTATAGAACAGATCCTGTTCAACTAAGGTCGCACCTATCACTCTTGGGCTGCTTCTTTTCAGCATCCTTTCTGTTGGGTTTTATGGCCCAAAATCTTGAGTATCGGCACGGGGAACCCATGCTGCACAGACACGGGCGTGCCAAGACGAAGAGCCGAAGACGGAGCAAACAGCAAAGTGGCACGGGGGTGCCGTGCCACGTGGCACGGTCATGCCATGTGGCATGGTGGGGTCGTGCCACATGGCACGGTCGTGCCCCGGCCAATTTTTTTGCCGCCTTATTTTGGCGGTTAGGGTTTGGCGTTGAGGGTGTTTTCTCTGCGGCAGTTAGGGCTTTTCCAGGGGGGGAAACCCTATTTTTCAGGCCCTATAAAAGGAGGGTCAGACCTAGGTTCTAAAATACTTCATTACTCATAAACACATTGAGAGGTAAAAGTAGTTTGCGAGAGATTACAATAGAGAGAAATTGTAAGTCTGCTCTTAGATCGAATCACTGAGGTGATTGTGATCGTGGTGTACTTTCCTGCTCATAGTGATTGTTTTGGTGCTGTCGCCGTCCGTGGTTTTTCCCACATTGGGTTTTCCACGTTAAATTCCTGTGTTCTTGTTCTCTTCCTATTGTTCTGTTGTTTGTGATTGGTTGAATTTCTGATTTTCTATTGCATCCTATCGCTTCTGCTATACTGTTATTCTGATATTAATCCTAACAAGTGGTATCAGAGCCGATGGTGCGTTCGGCTAGGTGACAAAGGTGTGGCATGGTGGACCCCATGAATGAGCTTGGTGAAATGACACGCAGGTGTTGATCGAGCGGTAATACGTGTACTGCAGCGTGGCTCGATGGTATGGATAAACTCTTGATGGTGGTGGCTTAACACCTTGGTAAAGGCTTCCGCTCAAGGGGGGCTTGTGCATTGATGTTGTGTGAAAGAGACTCATGTGTGAGGGGGAGATTGTTGGGAATGTTATACATGAGTAAAGAAGTCCCACATCGGGAGTTTGAGAAGAAGAGTCATGGTATATAAGTCAAGTGGGCTACTCCTCCTATTGCCAATTGGTTTTAGGATGGAATCTCACTTGGGCTTGTTGCTTTAGACCTTGGTTGAAGTGGGCTCCTTCCTTGGATCTCCCCAACAAGTGGTATCAATTGTTGGGAATGCCACACATGAGTAAAGAAGTCTCACATCGGGAGTTTGAGAAGAAGAGTCATGGTATATAAGTCAAGTGGGCTACTCCTCCTATTGCCAATTGGTTTTAGGATGGAATCTCACTTGGGCTTGTTGCCTTGGACCTTGGTTGAAGTGGGCTCCTTCCTTGGATCTCCCCAACAAGTGGTATCAGAGCCCTGGTTATAGAATGTCTTCAATCATGAAGGTAGACATTTAGAAGTTCGACGGAGAGATTAGTTTTAATCTCTGGAAGGTGCAGATGAGAGCGGTTCTCATCCAGCACGGGTTGTGGAAGGTCCTGAAGGGACCTCATGTCAAACCCGAGAAGACAACAGATGAGCAATGGGCTGAAGAACAGAAGAAGCAGCGTGGGTCACTGACGGAAGACGAATGGGAGGAACTGGAGCTGAAAGCAGTTTCAGCCATACAACTGTACCTGGCACCTCACGTTCTGCGAGAAGTACTTGATAAGGTAACTGCTATAGATCTTTGGACTCGGCTAGAAGAGTTGTATATGACGAAAAGTCTAGCAAATAAGATCAGGCTGAAAGAAAGGTTATATACCTGTCGTATAGCTAAAGGGACGCCCGTCCAAAAACATCTGAATGAGTTTAATTCAATTCTAGTGGATCTAGAAAGCTTGGACGTTAAAATTGATGATGAGGATAAAGCTATCCTACTTGTTGTCTCACTACCCCCTTTCTACAAACACTTTAAAGAAATTATACTATATAGTAATTCAGATACTATATCATTTGAGGATGTCAAGGCTAACCTACTGTCTAAAGAAAAGTTTGACCATGATATTCATGCTGATTCGGGCGAGGGATTGGCGGTCAGGGGGTAGGACAACAGAGAAAAGGGGGAATGGTAACAGGAAAAAGAGCCGTTCTAAATCACGGAATCCTCATGCTAATAAAACCTGTCACTTCTGCAACAAATTGGGTCATATCAAGGCTAATTGCTGGAAATTAAAGAAAAAGAATGAGGAGAAGGAGAAAACTGCTGCAGCTAATTGTGTAGCAGAGTCTGAGTCTGATGGGGATGTATTGCTTGCTACTTCGTTAGCTACCACTTCTGGGAGAGGAGTGGATGCTAATTGGGTTTTAGATTCTGGTTGCACGTTCCACATGTGTCCTTGTAAGGACTGGTTTGTAACTTATGAACCTGTGAAGTCTGGGGTTGTACTTATGGGCAACGATGCTGAATGCAAGGTTGCAGGGATAGGTACGGTTCAGATTAAAACCCATGATGACACTATTAGAACTTTGTCTAAAATGCGTCACATTCCTGATATGACTCGTTGTTTGATCTCTTTGGGTACTCTTGAGACTAATGGTTGCAGGATCGTTATGGAGAATGGTGTCCTAAAGGGAACTAAGGGAGCCATGGTGATGATGAAGGGACTGAGGCAGGGGAGTCTCTACATTCTGCAAGGAGCTACAGTTACAGGCGTAGCTGTAGTGGGTACAGCAGATGACACGAGGTTATGGCACATGAGATTGGGCCATATGAGTGAGAAAGGGATGACCATTCTGGGGAAGAAAGGTTATCTTGGTAACGCCAGTACGGGTAAGTTAGATTTCTGTGATCATTGTGTTTTTGAGAAACAGAAAAAGATGAGTTTCTCTAAAGCAACACACCGTACTCAGGGGACCCTAGATTATATCCATTCTAACCTGTGGGGTCCCTCAAAGGAACCTTCTTTTGAGGGTAAGCATTACATGTTGACATTTGTTGATGATTTCTCACGTAAGGTTTTGGTTTACTTCTTAAGACATAAAAATGAGACCTTTTCTATGTTTAAGAAGTTTAAAGCTCTGGTTGAGAACCAGACTGGGAGAAAGATTAAGAAACTCAGGACTGACAATGGCCTGGAGTTTGTTGAATCAGAGTTTGAGGAGTTCTTCACAGTAAACGGCATAGCCAGGTACAAGACTTTGGTTGGGAAACCACAGTAGAATGGGGTTGCAGAATGAATCAACAGAACACTCTTGGAGAAAGCACGGTGTATGCTTTCAAATGCTGGGCTTTGGGATCGCAAAGCATTCTGGGCTGAGGCCATCTCTACAGCCTGCTACTTGGTGAATCGTTCACCATATTCCACCATTGATTTTCAGATTCCAGAAGAAGTATGGTCAGGTAATCCTGTTGACTATTCTAATCTTAGGATATTTGGATGTCCTGTATATGCCCATGTGAATGATGGGAAATTAGCCCCCAGGGCTATCAAATGCATGTTTATGGGATATGCTTCTGAATCTAAGGGGTATCGCATGTGGTGCCCTGAGTCTAAGAAAGTAATACAAAGTAGAGATGTTACTTTCAATGAGACTGTTATGTTGCCTTCTGGAAAGGATTCTGTTGTTCCTTCTACTGATGCAGGTAATCAGGAAGATACCACTATGGAGGTGGAGGTGGAGACCATTGCAGCTTAAGGTGAAACTGCTGAGGAACCCAATACGGAAGCCCAGGTTACTGAGCCTGGGACTATCAGTTCTGATCAACCTCAGGTAGAGGTTGAGCATTCTATAGCTCGTGATCGTCCTCGAAGGGAGATCAAGAGACCTGCCCGGTACAATGATAATGAGGGACTGATAGCATACGCACTTTCAGTTACAGAGGAAGTGCCTGAAGGTGTTGAACCTTCAAACTACACTGAAGCGATCACCTGCCCGAGTTCACCTAATTGGATGTTGGCTATGCAAGAAGAGATGGAAAGTCTGCAGAAGAACAGAACCTGGGAACTGTGTGACCTGCCTAAAGGCCGAAGAGCCTTAACTGCCAAGTGGATTTACAAAAAGAAAGAGGGAATTCCTGGGGTTGAGGATGCAAGATGGAAGGCACGGTTGGTTGTTCGTGGATGCAACCAACGGGAAGGTATTGATTACAATGAGGTTTTCTCCCCTGTTGTTAGACATACCTCCATTCGATTACTTCTTTCTTTTGTTACACTATTTGACTTGGAGTTGGAGCAGTTAGATGTAAAAATAGCCTTCCTGCATGGAGAGCTAGAAGAGGAGATTTACATGAGGCAGCCTGAAGGGTTCACTGTTCCTGGAAAGGAACATCTGGTGTGTAAATTGAAGAAGTCCTTGTATGGACTCAAACAAGCTCCTAGGCAGTGGTATAAACGTTTTGATACGTTTATGATTGATAAAGGGTATATACGCAGTAGATATGATAATTGTGTGTACTTCAGACAGTATGGTGATGGGACTTTTATATATCTATTGCTGTATGTTGATGATATGCTAATTGCCTCTAAAGATAAAAGTTTAATTAGCATGCTGAAATCTCAACTCAGTAAAGAGTTTGAGATGAAAGACTTGGGTGCAGCAAAGAAAATACTGGGCATGGAGATCCACAGGGATCGGAAGGGAGGTAAACTATACTTATCTCAAGAAAGGTACGTTGAGAAAGTACTAAGTAGATTCAACATGGGGGACTGCAAGGCAGTATCTACTCCACTTGCTGCACACTTCAGACTGTCTGCGGAATGCTGTCCGCAAACAGAGGAAGACATCAGTAGAATGTCTAAGGTACCTTATTCTAGTGCTGTAGGGAGCTTAATGTATACTATGGATTGCACTAGACCTGACTTATCACATGCTGTAAGTGTGATAAGTAGATATATGCACAATCCTGGGAAGGATCATTGGGAGGCTGTGAAATGGATCCTTCGATATCTGAAGGGTACTGCAGGGAAGGGGTTGGTGTTTGATAGAAACAAAGCTGTTACGTCTGATGTAACAGGCTTTGTTGACTTTAATTATGCTGGGGACTTGGATAGGAGGAGGTCCATATCTGGGTACATTTTTACCATGTGTGGAGGTGCTATCTCCTGGAGAGCATCACTGCAATCTATTGCAGCCTTGTCTACTACAGAGGCTGAATATATTGCTGCTACTGAAGGGGTAAAGAAAGCTACCTGGCTGAGGGGACTGGTAATTGAACTTGGAGTGCCACAATCTACCACTGTGGTATATTCTGACAGTCAGAGTGCCATACATCTGACCAAAAATGATACCTATCAATCGAAGACCAAGCATATCAGCGTAAAGTACCACTACGTGTGAGACACGGTTGCTGCAGGAGAGATAGTGGTGAAAAAGGTGCACATTTCAGAAAATCCTGCTGACATGTTGACCAAGCCTCTACCTATAGCTAAGTTCGAGCATTGCTTGGACTTATTAGGCGTCCACAGCCACTGAGGGCCCTGCGGGGCATAGCCCCATAGGGGGCATCACCCTTTGGGGTGAGACAACGGCGACGGAAAGTTGAAGATTGGAGATTTTGGTCCAAGATGGAGATTGTTGGGTTTTATGGCCCAAAATCTCGAGTATCGGTACGGGGAACCCATGCTGCACAGATACGGGCGTGCCAAGACGGAGAGCCGAAGACGGAGCAAACAGCAAAGTGGCACGGGGGTGCCGTGCCACGTGGCACGGTCGTGCCATGTGGCACGGTGGGGTCGTGCCACGTGGCACGGTCGTGCCCCGGCCAATTTTTTTGCCGCCTTATTTTGGCGGCTAGAGTTTGGCGTTGAGGGTGTTTTCTCTGCGGCAGTTAGGGCTTTTCCAGAGGGGGAAACCCTATTTTTCAGGCCCCATAAAAGGAGGGTCAGACCTAGGTTCTAAAATACTTCATTACTCATAAACACATTGAGAGGTAAAAGTAGTTTGCGAGAGATTACAATAGAGAGAGATTGTAAATCTGCTCTTAGATCGAATCACTGAGGTGATTGTGATCGTGGTGTACTTTCCTGCTCATAGTGTATTGTTTTTGTGCTGTCGCCGTCCGTGGTTTTTCCCACATTGGGTTTTCCATGTTAAATTCATGTGTTCTTGTTCTCTTCCTATTAGTCTGTTGTATTGTTGATTGAATTTCTGATTTTCTATTGCATTCTATCGCTTTCGCTATACTGTTACTCTGATATTAATCCTAACACTTTCTTCTTTTCCTTGTCGATGTGGGATAGTTCTGGAGGAGTTTGTTTTTTTTTTTTTTTTGGGGGGGGGGGGGGGCGTGTTAGTGTGCTTAGTAGCGGGCTGGCAAATATTCTTCTTTATTTTGTTTGGAGGGGACAATTTTGGCATTTTTTTTAGAAGCTCTTCATGAGTTGTATTTGTCTGGCCTCCATGTCTATGTCAAATGACAGATTTTTTTTTTTTTATTGTTTTTTGTCCCTTCAAAAAAGAATAAACTTAGAAGGAAAGAGAATCTCATTGCATACCTGAAAACACGATTGTTTGTTTTGGATTTAAGTCGAGTTATTTTTCGGTTAAGTTGATTTTTGCTTGGTTGAAGTTTGCCCTGTAAATTTATCTAATAAAAGAAAATTAACTTTAAGTGAAAGTTCAGTTTAGGTTAGGTCTAAATTTCGCGTTTGAATCAGCTTGGTAGTTCTCTACTAATAAATCCATTTATTCTGGTTGAGTTTTAGGTTCCTGGCGGATGGGTCAACTTTCCCAAGTCAAATTCACTATGTGAGTAATTGATGATTTTTTAAAATCAACTTGAAACCCTCCCAAAATCACTGCAAAGCACCACAATGAGTTTTAAATTGACTTGAAAGTTGAAACCCTCTCAAATTATTAAGTCAACTACTACAAACTTACAACGAAGAACTTTTGCTGCTGTATGAAATATAAACAAAGTACGACCGCAAAAACCTTTCAGATGGACAAGTTATTCATTCATGTATTAGAGCATGTGCAGTGGTTGGCCCGTGGGCCAAAAATTGAGGGGGCGGGTGAAAGGTTGGCCCGGCAAGCTGCAGTGGTTTGCTCAGGGGGGTGGGCTCGTGGGCCGGCTCTCTGCGGGAAGCCTTCCCCCTTCCCCTTTTTTCTTTTTTTTTTTGGTTTTTTTATTTGTTTTATTGTATTTTGTTTTTTTTAATTTAAAAAAGTAGTTGTGTATTGGGGTGTGGGTCCATGGGTATTATTTTATTTGGTGAGCTAAAGTAGTGAGCCAACCATTGGAGAAAGTGAGGCTTGTGAGGTAAAAAGTTGGAGAGAGGATTGATGTGGCAGTGGTAGGCCCCCACCGATGAGCCAAAAATTCCGCCCACCATTGTACATGCTCTTAATGTATTATCACAGGGATTTGCTCACTCACACCCAAAAAGAAAAAATAAAATCAAAGAATGTCAGTATCCAATTTAGATACATGAATGTCACTTTCTTAAAAATTAAATACATCAAAGGGTCAAAGATGAACACCCATTAGGTACAGTAATTTGCATGATGTAGAAGAACAGACTGAGGAAAAAAAAAAAAAGATAGGAAAAAAGAAAGGAACATGTTTCCTAAATGATTTGATTGGAAGAAAGTGTTCACATTGTTAACTTGGACTAGCAATAGTTAACTCACATTGGATGATTTAGAGATCCTTCTTATTTTTAGGTTTGGTCACCCAAATTGGTTGGCTTAATTCAGGTAGGTTAATATGTGAGAACTGAGGAGAAGGTCCTACTGCTCAATTCTCAGCCTATCAACTCCAGAGGAACCCCCCTGGCCAAAAAAAAAAAGTCTACAACAACCATCACCATTCAGTGTAGTCACTTGAAACAGGATTCAGGGCATTCAAACTAAGTAGTGCCTACCATTCTATAAATTGTTAAAGTTGATTAGAAAGACCGTAAAAACACATTAGGGTCATAAAAATATGGAAGCAGAAGATGTTAAGAGGCAAGCCATACCGTCAACATGAGCATAAACACATAATATCACATCACTAATTTTAGGTACATTTGATGTCACAGCAACAGTCTAACTTTGTCTAACTCGTGACACTCCTTGTAGAAACAGATGACAAAGGATAGCGTTAGATGTTCAGCATTTATTGTTGTATTTTGTTGGATGTTTTTGAACGAGATGTAATTTTAGGTACATTTGATTGTCACCGCAACAGTCCAACTTTGTCTAACTCGTGACACTCCTTGTAGATTCGGATGACAAAGGATTGCGTTAGATGTTCGGCATTTATTGTTGTATTTTGTTGGATGTTTTTGAACGAGATGTAATTTTACCACTTAAATACGCTAAACATAAATTGGCGCAAGTTGCCGTATTTTATTTTCTGAAGTTTTGTTGAGTGCTGACTGGTTTGATTGCGCTGCAGAAAGATTAAATAATAATAATAATAATAATAATAATGAAAATAAGAGAGAGTGCAAAAAGAGGGGAAAGTCTGTCAGACAACCGTGTGACCATCCCAAGCCCTTGTTATCAGGTCAGGAACGATCCTCTACTACCCCGGTGACCGCAAGGGTCAACAGTGGTTGCTAATCACGCTCTAATCACACAGTCATGGTTCATCCACCAGACTTGGTTTCCTATCTCCTTAGAACTTAAGGACATAGAGGTACGAGCCTATAGAACAGATCCTGTTCAAGTAAGATCGTGGCCCTTGGTCCGGAGCCGCTGCTTTTCAACTTCCTTTCCGTTTGTTCACTTTGTCAATGTGGGATAGGCTTCGAGGATTTTTTTTTTTTTTTTCTCATTTTCTAAACTATCTTGTTATATTTGCTGATTAACCGGCCAGTGGTTTTAGCAGATCCCAGATAACAGCATTTTCAGCAGGAAGAACTCTTTTGGCTAATTCATGAGCATAAGCTTCTTCGCAAACTTCACTTGCTGAGCACCCGCTTGACAAGCATCAACAACAGGAGCAGCTCCAGCGTAGAATATTGGGTTTGAAGAAGTTTGCCAGCATGACCTTTTCTTCGATCAGCAGAAGCCATTTTGGAGACAACTTCATCTAAACAATATTCAGACATTTCTGCAAAGAAACCATCATCTCTACATCTATTTAAAGTGCTAGAACTTTCTTTGTCCGGTTTCTGGAAAATTGTATACTGAAGCAAACTGTCTCATCTGAGGGTTTGTAAGTTTAAAGTTAGAATGCAATGGGGAAAGCCCCTATGTAAAATTGAGGTGTAGCGTGGCTAGAACTTAATCGTAAAAGTTAATCCCAAGTTTATATCAGACTTCAAGATTCTGGATTGGATAGATAGGCATCAGTCATAACAAAGAGTTCATAGCATGTTTAGTGGTTCTGTTGACTGTTTTGAGTCTGTTTCATACCAAATCTCTAATGTGCAGCATCTTCCTTGGAATTTCAGAACCTTTCAAGTTCCAATATGATTACAGTTGACAAAGTTCCTATGCCTCATACTACAATGCCTCTCAATGCAACTGCTTTGCAGGTAGGAACAATAATGGGCACTTTCATCCCAATTCCATTAGCAATATTTCGAATGCCTAATCAAGTAGTGACAACTCCGATTGAGTCTTTCTTTAAATTCTCCACAACCTTTCTTTAATTATCCTAACTCAAACTTTTATCTCTACTCAATATTTTGCACTCGAGCTACTCGTGTTGCTGATGCTTGTTGAGAGAGAGGTACCCAGAAAGCGAAATTGCGAAGAAGCTGCTGTTCATAGATTAGCCAAAAAAGTTTTTCCTGCTGGAAAAGCTGTTATTTGGGATTTGCTAAAAGCACTGGCTGGTTAAACAAGTATCCTCCGAGACTGTCCTCCATTGACAACGAAGAAGCAGAAACGATACTGAAAGGAAAGCGGCCTGGGACCTTAGGGTATGACTTTAGTTGAATAGGATGGTCACACATCTGTCTTACAGACTTCCCATCTTTTTGCTTTCATCTTGTTTTTCTTTCTTTTTCATGTTTTTAGCAGCTCAGGCAAGCTAATTAATTTGTCTGTCTTGAGATTTGGGGAGATACAAACGTACTTCAGGAATGCGGTGGGTACATGACTATTTAACAGTTGCTGCTAGAAGGGCTCTGGTTTACTTTGCAATAATACAACATATCCTTCAAAATGAAAAATTAGAACATTCAGAAATATCTCCTGTCAACAGTGTAGTACAAGATATCCTTCAAAACGAGTCAATAGTACTTTCCGAAATGTATAGCATTATCTTGTAGGGTTGTCTGATGAAGGTTTTGATTCATTGAAGAGAACACCCTGAGCTACAAAAGATAGATATGATGTTTTGCTAGAAAGACATCAGACTTCTGCTGTTTTCTTTCATTTGCAATCCAAAACTGTTACATCTTTTTTTATATCAATTTTACTGTCTCTCTTGCAAACTGATATACATGTGGGACAACACCCACTTTCATATTCTTTCATTTTATCAATGTGGGACAACATTGACTTTTATAGTCCAACAAGAACCATTATGATCTTACTGAACTACGAAGATTGGAGCTAAGACCATGATTCTTCCATTCATATTTTCTTGGTCTCAGTTGGGAATTGTTACTGTCTCTCTTGCAAACTTTTGGGTTGAAAGAAAATTTTATTTCCAACCATTGAGAGTTGTAAAAGTGCCAACTATTTCATATAGCTTTGGATTAACCGTGTCTTGATTTTGGAAAAAGTATTTGTGACACCCTTGAAGCAAGTTGGAGTTGGACCATTGATTGCTGTGTAAAACCTTCAAGTAGATGCTATGCAATTCTGACTAGCAATTGGAAATTGGAGATAGCAATTCTGCAGCATGCCATTGCCTCATAGAACTATGTCAACTGTAATCATATTGGAACTTGTGAGGTCTTGAAATTCCAAGGAAGGTGCTGCTGCCCATTAGAGATTTGGTATGAAACAGACTCAAACAGTCAAGAGAACCACTAAACTATCTTGTGCAGGTTATTCACGAGGAGTTTGGCACTGTTGAACGTCTGATCACCATTGTGCATGCTACTACAGGTAGGATCTTGTTCCCTCTGAACTCTCTTTTCCATCCAGTGCCAGCTTTCCTTGCTCCAAACCGCTGATTGCAGCGTATGGTTAGCAAATATCCTGTTGATGCATTACATCTTGTTGAGTAGAGATAAAGGGTTGTGAGTTAGGATAATTAAAGAAAGGTTGCGGAGAATTTAAGGAAAGACTCAATCAGAGTTGTCACTACTTGATTAGGCATTGGAAATATTGCTAATGGAATTGGAATGAAAGAGCCCATTGTTGTTCCAATCTGTAACACTACCGACGAATTGTTTCGTGAACCGTGTGGAAATTTTTTTTTTAATTTTCGGTGCACACGTTGTTCCAGTTTTACTCTGTCGCTTTCTACTTGATCCAAAATACACAATAGTAATCAGTCCCACTACATTGCACCTTGGGAAAACAGGCAAATAACGCTCTCCCCAAAGCAGTAATTCTATCGTACACACCTTTGTACAATGGCCCTGTTTGGTAATTAGCTGTTAGCTGATTGCATTAGCTGTTAGCTGTTAGCTGATTGCATTAGCTGTTTGATTTAGCTGATTGCATTAGCTGTTTGTGAAAAAAGTGTTTGGTGAACTTAGCTGTTTCTCATAAAGTTATTTGATAAAATTCCACTTATGCTCATTACTTAATGTTATTATTTTTCTAACAAAATAATTTTTCATTGGATATTTATTTTTCTTTTTGATATAAATTATGAATTAAGATTATGTGATATATAAAATTACATTTATACTTTTTCCTAATTTTAGTACTTATTATCAAAATATCTTTTTAATGTTAAATATTTTCCTTTTTAATAGCAATTGAAATTATGTGATATAGAAAGTATTTATATATCATGTAAGACTAACTAACATAAATTATTTGTTAAATTAAGCAAGCGTTAAAATTAAAAGCATTATCTTCAACATCATGACCATCCACAACTCTTGTCCTAAAAGAGAAAAAAATAAATTAAAAAATTTAAAGCATAAGCATCCAATATTCGAAAATATCATTTGTGAATGACATTTAATGTAAATTTGTCCAAATTATAAGGTTAGCATAGTCATTATAATAGTAAATATCAAAAAGCTCTTTAAAAAAGCTATCCCAAAGAGCTTTTTGTAAAAGAGTTTTTTTGCGTATAAAAAGCTAATCTAAAAAGCTAATCAACCAAACACTTCAAGGAACTTTTTGACCAGAGTCAAACAGATAATAGTCCAAAAAGCTCTTTTTGCACCTAAAAGGCTCTTTACCAAACATGGCCAATATTTGGTGGTAATGTATATATAATTATATATATATACACATACGAGTGTCTATTTCCTCTTTCCATGTATATATATTTTTCTAACATATATTTGTCATATAGATAACCTTTAATATGTGGCGTTGACGTAGTTTGTAAGAGTTTGTTCTCCTATGAGTATTATATAGGCTTTCATATTTGGTACATACCCTGAAAAAGATCCATCACATAATAGGAAAGATTCATCATTCGAAATATCAAAAAGTTTCACCTAAGTGCAAATATTCATCAAATATAGATTAAAGGTTTATCATTTATACCTAAAGAATTTGAAATTTAAGGTTCAATTTAAATGGGTTATTAATATAAAACTCACATTGTTATCAGTCAAAAAAATAAAAGATTTTCTGAAAATGTTCATTATTTAAAAGAAATGGTTGAACTAATCATTTATAACAAAAGGTTCCCCCCCCCCAAAACATCATTTATGACTAAAGATGTATTAAAGACATACAAAAGACTCCTTATTTGTTACTAAGGGCATGTTTTATTTCGCATTTTAGATAGATAGATAGATATAAGGAGATGTAAGGAGCTGTAAGGGGCTGTAAGAAGCTGTAAGGAGATGTAAGGAGCTGTAAGGAGATACAAGGAGCTGTAAGGAGCTGTAAGAAGATGTAGGAAGTTGTAAAGAGCTGTAAGGATGGATGTAAGGAATTGTTGAATTGTTGAAGATTTGTATACTATAATTTGTCTTACAATGAACGTTTTGGATGAAAAATAATAATATTAAAATAATATACTTATTGAAAATAAATAATTAATTAAGTTAATCACATAACAATAAAATATATTAATTCCCTTAAATTTGGTGAATAAAATTTCGTCCACTTGAGGTGATTTTTTATACGAACATTAGTTTGATCGAGTAAGCAAAGTACAACAAAAAAAAATAAATTTTTTTGATAAAATTGAATACAACTCTGCAAATAAATTCCTATTTTAAGTAAATAATTTTAAATATAAATAAATGTATGGTGAATATTATTCCCCAAAAATTTTATAAATAAACCATTAAAACATTATGCTTAACATATAAAAATTGATTTGTCATATAACAACCAATACTTCAAAATTATCTTTCAAACTCTTTAAAAAAAAAAAAACATAAAACCCAAATATTTTGGAGTCTTGAAGGGAAGATGGAAGATGTTGGCTGACAGAATGTCGAAAATGAGACAAGAGCAGCAGTTGGAGATAATTATTTCTTGTTGTACCTTGCATAATTTTATTATTCTGTACAACAAGCGCATATCAATCTCAGTAAGGGAACCAAATTTGGAACGACCACCAAATGTTCAATTGTATAACGATAGCAACAAAATTGCAATGGATAAACTTAGGGATGAAACAAATATAATACTTTCCTCGCATACAGTTTGACAGTTTTTATATATGCTTCAGACAAACATGAACAAAAGCTTTGTATTATAATTTGAAAAGTATGGTCATCTATAATAATATATATTCCATGTCAAAACTTAAATATAATTTACGTCGTTATATTATGTTTTATATTCATGTAAATATTATATTCATAAGATATTTATAAATTTTATATATTGGTAGTATCATTAAAAAAATATACATATTTCTGTAACTAAAATAAATGAATGTTATAAAAAATCTAGGAGATGTAAGGAGATGTAAGGAGATATAATGAGTTGTAAGGAGATGTAAGCTCTTAGCTAAATCCTAAAAAAACGCGAAATAAAACACGTCATAAGGATCAAGTGTTAAATTCACAACTCATCTAATCAAGAAAAATTTGGATGAGAGGGGGAAAATAGAAAATAGATCAAGGCTTTTGAAAAAATAATTTTTTGTAACACTAGTGGCGGATTGTTTCGCCAACTTGAAAAAAAATAATGTTTTTGGTGCACACGTTGGTCCAATTTTACTCGCCGTCGCTTTCTTCTTGCACTAAAACAGCCAACAGTAGTCAATCACACGACGTCGCATCATAGAAAAACAAAAAATAAAAATAAAAACCCAGAAAAAGCAGTAACTCTAGCGTGCACACCTTTGTACAACCCAAGTACATACCCCGGAAAGATTCATCACGTGATAGTAAAAATTCATCGTTCGAAATATCAAAAGATTTATCACCTAAGTGTAAAGATCCATCAAATATAGATTAAAGGTTTACTATTTATGCATAAAAAATTTACGATTTCATACTAAAAATTGATTCAATTTAAAAGGGTTACTCATATAAAATTCATATTTTTATCAGTCAAGAAATAGAAGACTTTATGTAGTACCCCGACCCCTCTTGGTCGCGGGTCTTACTAATAACGGCTTTAGGGATCGTCGACTGACCCCACAAATCACCACAAATCTTTTCAGCGTGTTTCGTCCTCATTCACACGCTGCCTGAGAAATTTCCCAGGAGGTCACCCATCCTAAGATTGTTCCTCATCAAGTACGTTTAACTGTGGAGTTCTTAAGAGTGAGCTTCTCAAAAAGAAAGGTGCACCTTTGATGATATAAGTAGTCACTTCAAATCCTTTTAAACCATACTTAGGGTGTTACAATCACCCCCACTTGAAGCACAATGTTCTCATTGTGCCTCACTAACCGACCGACTTACGAGCCCTCTTAACCGGCGGTCCACATCCAATATCTTTGCCTCGCTAGGTGACTGCTCATGGTTTCTCAATCCACTGGCGCAGTTCACGGTCGCAGGTCGGCTCTGATATCATCTGTAGTACCCCGACTCCTCTCGGTCGCGTGTCTTACACGTAACGACTTTAGGGGTCGTTGACTGACCCTACAAATCACCACAAGTCTTTCCGGCGTGTTTCGTCATCGCTTACATGCTACCTGGAAAATTTTCCAGGAGGTCACCCATACTAAGATTGTTCCCCAACAAGCACACTTAACTATGGAATTCTTAAGAGTGGGTTTTCCGAAAAGAAAGGTGCACCTTTGGTGATATAAGTAGTTACTTCAAATCCTTTTAAGCCACAATCGGGGTGCCACACTTTATTAAAAGATTTCTTATTTAAAAAAATGGTTGAACTAATTATTTATAACAAACAGTTTACTTAAAAAAAAAAAAATGATCATTTATCACTAAAGAGTCACTAGATACGTACAAAAGGCTCATCATTTGATGCTAGACCTGATCAATGGGTCAGGGACTCGACCGACCCGCCCCGTCCCTCGAAAATGAGGGTCAAGGTTGACTTTTTTGTCTGCGATCCGCCCCGACTCTCAAATCGAGAGCACCCGACTTTGATGAGGGTCGAATTTGGATAAAGGTTTTGATCCGCTGACCCTCATTTTTTAAAAAAATTTAAAAATAAAAATAAAAATAAGATACTTTTGATTTCACGTATTCAAAATTTTTTCACTCGATCCTCAAGTTGATCAGGTCTATTTGACACTAAGAATTGATGTGTAAAACTTGGAGGAGAGGGGGAAAAAAAGAAAATATTTTTCGTGTTTGTCACTTTGCATGTAATATTTTTTTTCCCCTTCATTTTTTGGAATGCCTACTTCTCAGATCTCCCCTCCCAGTCACCATTTTCAACATTTTCATTCAAAAGGAGAGAGGCGAAGAAAGACGCTGTTTGTTCTTGCTCTTTTCGGCGACATTCCTTTTTTCTCTCTCTTCTTTCTAGGGTTTTTCTCTCTCCTCCGCAGAATCCACTACTGCTGTGCGTGTGCTGTTGTTGATCTAGGGAGAGAAGCAAAAATGGCGTACTCTTCTCTGATAAGATCTGCACCTTCTGCTCTACTCTTCGAGAACTCGTGTTCTGAGTTCTCTGTTCGTCGTCCTTCCGATGTTTCCAAGGTTTTTCCGACCTCATTTTTCTTGTTGCGTTTTGATCGTTTTATCAGTCTTTGTCTCTCTGTTTTTCGGTTTTTATTTGTCAATTTTGTTGTGGTGTTGATTGCAGCTTGTGCTTGTGAATTTCAGGTCTCATTCGGTGGATTCAATCGGAATGTTAGTTCATTGAAGAATGTTAGTTCATTGAAGAGTGAGACTGGCGTTGTCGGCACTGCTATTCATGGCGGCCACTTCTCCTTCCAGTTCAGTGTTTGCTACCTTTCATAGCTTTTCTGTTTGTTTTGTGAACGTCTCTTGAGAGCCTGCGTGGAAATTCTGGGTCTCATGAATTTATTTGGTGTAATTTTTCCAAAATTTCTTTAACGAAATAATGTATCACTCGAATGGGATTTGGTTAAGGGCCCACCCGCCCATAGTATGATCCCACTAGTAGGAACTTGTGAGACTCTGTATGAACAGAGCAAGTTGAGTATGCTTAGTGCGTGAAATTTTTCATCGTGATTTTGATGAAATGAGGCCAGTTTGTGAGTTTAACAACTGCAGAATGAGGCCATTTAACAACTGCAGAATGAGGCCAGTTTGTGAGTTTTTGTTTTTGAGTTTACATCGTTTTTGAGTACTTCTATCGAGAAGTTTCGTTGATGAAATGAAATCGCATTTGTTTGAGTTCTTTTTGCCAGTTTTAATGTGTTATTGTGTCTGTATTGTGCATTTCGCTTGAGACATTGATTTTGTTTATCTGCTTTTTAAATGAATGTCTGTGGACTGGAGTTAACTTGCTGCATTTGCATGGGGATATGAAAATGTTGACAAGCTTGTATTCAAGGCTCAAGGGAATACAGCCATGTCAGCGGAGGATAGGTGATCTTACTATGGAACGGCTCTGGGTTCTCATGGAAGTTAAATATGGTTACCTTCTTTTGCTTGTGGCAGGAAATCAAGGTCCACAAGCTTGCAGGCTATTAGAGCTACTGCCACTGCGATTCCTTCAGCAGTTAGACGTAAGTGTGAGACATTTACATTTGTGGCCTGAAATAACATCTTGATCGACTGTACAGTTATGCAACTAATGCTAATGACCACTTTTGCTCAATTTTAGAATCAAAGAGTGGTGGAAAGCCAAGGGTTGGAATTAATGGTATGCCCTATCACCATTCGCCTGGATCATGGTGTCGCTTACATTTTTGTAATTGCAATTCTGAATAATTTTTGATGCTACCTACGTAAGATCAATATATGTTCTTACTTCATTTCTAAGATGAAGTTTCTTTTCTGTCGATCAATTAGCTGCTCTTTTGTGTTAATATTTTGTTTTTAAATTCTTTTGCTGTAAATTGTTAAATAAATATGGGGTAGAGTTCATTTTGTGACACCATGTCTTAAATGGTCATGCTGTTGATGAAATATGATTTACTATGACATTAGAAACGTGAGCAGTCTTACATGGGACATTTGCCGGGGGGGGGGGGGGGGAGCGGGAAAATTGAGGTGTCTTTTGTAGACTTCCTTAAGCTTCATGTGGCTTTCTAGAAATAACAGTACATCACTATATATGGAGCTGAGTACCGATACTTCTGATGAATTAACCTAGATATACATCTTGTGATGTTAACCAATTAGTGACAATGGAGACAGCCTACAATAATTTATGCCCATGCCTTGATGTTCGCTATGAAAAAGTTCTTTGTTGGCTCAGTAGCACAGCTTTTTGGACATTTGCAAGATTTTGTGACTGGCTGTTAAGGTAGGAAGCATCAAACACATCAGAGAATTGCTGAAGACATGAGTTGAAAGTGTATTCAATCACCCTTGCTTCCGTTTCCTCCAAAATTTCCCTCAAGCTTAGACACTTGGGGATGCGTTGAGAAATCTTAGTTTCTCGTAAAAGTTAGATGAGTAGTTTTGTGATTCCTTTTTCTTGGAGGAGAGGAGCTTATGTTGATTTTGTCCTTAAATCCAAAGATACATATAACTTTAAAGATTCCTGAATGATAATTCCTGTGACAAATGTATCTTGTCTACAGTTTATATGAGATGTCACCTATGGTTGGACGAATAGTGGAACTTATGTGAGACAGGTGTGGTTGATGATGAAAATTTTCTTGTGGTCATGAGTATAAAGCCTTGAGTTGATCTGTTTTGTAACATGTGCACTCTAAATGGGAAGTTTACATTAGTTTCCTGAGTTTCCTCACATACTAGATTTTATAATTATAACACCTCTGCCTCCCCCCCCCCAAAAAAAAAAAAGTTTTGCATGTGAAACTGGAAGTGCTCTCTGAGTAGCTATTTGAACTGTAACTAGGACGATGTTGAATTTATATCATGATTTGGGAGGCTAAATTAGTTATGTAATTTTGTTGTGTTGCAGGTTTTGGTCGTATTGGAAGGCTCGTGCTACGGATAGGGACATTGAGGGATGATGTGGATGTGGTGGCAGTGAACGATCCTTTCATTGATGCTAAATACATGGTAAAATAAAAGTTACAAGCTGTTTCTTAATCTATCTTGGACCTCTGGGTCATTATCATGAGGAGTGCATTTGAATCATGGAGTATTGTTTTTATCTCTTTGTTCAGGCTTATATGTTTAAATATGATTCAACCCATGGAGTCTTCAAGGGGACCATCCGGGTTGTTGATGATTCAACTCTTGAAATAAATGGGAAACAAATCAAAGTTACAAGCAAAAGGTATCTTCATGACATTGACCTGTCACCTGAGTATGTAATTTATTAGCAGTTATGAAGTTGTATTATATAAAGCAATAAATTGAAGTTATGCCATCTACTCTTCACATATAAAGCAATCCCTTACAGGAACCCAGCGGAAATACCTTGGGGTGATTATGGGGTTGATTATGTTGTTGAATCTTCTGGAGTTTTCACTACACTGGAGAAGGCATCTGCTCATAAGAAGGTGTTGTATCTCTGTCTGCGCCATTGTATTTGTCCTGTTCTTTTCCTAGTTGTCTAGAATGTGCTATGACTAATAAGTATGAGCTATTCTGCAGGGTGGTGCTAAAAAGGTGGTAATATCAGCCCCATCCGCTGATGCACCTATGTTTGTGGTAGGTGTAAATGAGAAAAGATATGAGCCAAACATGGATGTTGTTTCAAATGCAAGCTGCACAACCAACTGTCTTGCTCCCCTAGCAAAGGTGTGATCATCCCCTGTTACTTCTTTGCTTATCTATCCAACTTCATTTATGTTTTAGGCTCACATTGGCTTGTTTTGGCAATCTCTTTGCTCGGGTAATACCTGACGTTTCTTGCAGAACTTATGATAACTATTTGTTGTTTACTCATTCAATGGTGCAAATTCAATTGTTTTTATGCTTTCTTTTGAGCATCATTTCTTCAGGACGAACACTGCATGTATTCACCTTTGGGTGGCAAGATTTTGTTCTTACTAATATTGGTAACAAATGATTGGTAGATTGTGTTAGTGCTGGAAGTTCTGATGCTTTCTTTCTGTTGTCCATTATATTTTCACTAATACCATTATTCATGACTTGATTTGTATTTTTAAAAAATTGGACATATGTAAAGCTACTTGCTCGTGCTACCTTGTATGATCTCGATCCAATAATTGGGATTTGTTCAATGTGGAATTGATTGTGGGAGTTTGTTGGATTTTCCTTTTACCTTATGCTATCTTGAGCAGGTGGTTCACGAGGAGTTTGGCATTGTTGAAGGTCTAATGACAACTGTGCATGCTACTACAGGTTCTTTTTCCTTCTTGACTCACTTTTCCATCCAATGCCAACTTTCCTACCCAGAGCTGATTATGTCAAGTCTGCTTTTTGATATCTTGGGAACATACTTACATATGTACACAAATTTGATGGCATTTATGTTCCCAACTTTCAGCTACTCAGAAGACTGTTGATGGACCATCTATGAAAGACTGGAGAGGAGGTCGTGGTGCTGGTCAGAACATTATCCCCAGTTCTACAGGTGCAGCTAAGGTATGAATTGTCTAAATGTAATATAAAGTTGTAAACCATAAACCACATTTAACCCATTAACTCTGTTCAATTGGAGTGAAGTGTCTGGAATAGAAAATATGGTTCATTATTGGTGGTTTTCAAGGCATTGCTACAAGCCTACAAGTGACTAGAGAATCATGTCTCAATTATGTTTTAAACTTGCAAATATTACGAAATCTTAATCAGAGTTGAGGAATTATCTATATAGCCCTACATTGTTATGAAACCACTATATAACCTATGTTCGTCTTAGTTTCCCTCATAAATATTGAAATTCTGTGGAATTTAGAGGTGGACTAACTTTCACAAATTTGATGCGCTGGTTATTAATATAAATGAGACAGACTAAGTAATAAGTGATGAATTCAGTCTAATGTTCTCAACTCGAAACATGTTTATGAGCTAAAGGAAATCTCTACGCTCCACTATTTTCTTTCGTATGTGAATGTCATAATGTTTGTAGGCTGTCGGAAAAGTTCTTCCAGAGCTGAATGGGAAACTTACTGGGATGGCATTCCGAGTACCAACACCAAATGTGTCAGTTGTAGATTTAACTTGCCGACTTCAAAAAAGTGCTACATATGAAGACGTAAAAGCAGCCATAAAGTATGTAGTCTGCTCAGTATCTTTGCTTTTACCTTACCTATTCTCTTTTGTGCTTTTAATTGGGCAAGGATTTTATAATCGATGTCTCATTATTCTTTGCCAATGCTTATATTCCAGGTTGGCTTCACAGGGTCCGTTGAATGGCATTCTTGGCTACACAGAGGATGATGTTGTCTCAAATGATTTTCTTGGTGACTCAAGGTAGGCTGTTTCCACTTCCGTTGTCCCAGACTCCTAGATCTGCAACATAGGTGCCCATAGATGAAATTGAGGCAATTGATATTTTGCTTATGTTACTTGACCGGTCAGACCCGAGGTTCATGTGAGGTACCAGACTAACATAAACTGCGAGTTTGGCCTTCAAATTTAAACCCCCAAATGTCTATATTGGATCGTTTGTAGCAAGTTCAGCTAATTACATTTTGTTGTTTTTTTCCCCCCGGTTGCATATGAACATACCTGCTTCCTCCAACTACGACCTAACTGCTAGGTGATGATATTCCAACTTGGTAATCTCTTAATGATAACTATGCCGTTGTAAACATGAAATATCTAACTATTTTCAAATACCGTCCAATCTACTATGAAATTGTTCAAGGAATGAAACGGATTTTGCGTAAATATTTTTCATCAATTGTGAATTTCTTGGCCTTGAAGTTTATGGCTTGTCTTG
This sequence comes from Carnegiea gigantea, assembly GCA_029747015.1. Taxonomy (NCBI): domain Eukaryota; kingdom Viridiplantae; phylum Streptophyta; class Magnoliopsida; order Caryophyllales; family Cactaceae; genus Carnegiea; species Carnegiea gigantea. The sequence goes on from JAKOGI010000072.1 coordinate 1,232,483, forward strand.
CCGAAAGTTGAGCATTTGAATGGCCATGTATCTACTATCCTCTCAATGTGGTTGCCTTTTTCCACTGTTTTCCCTCAGATCAAGTATTTTTGATGCTAAAGCTGGTATTGCCCTGAGCTCCTCACTTATGAAGCTAGTTTCGTGGTATGACAATGAATGGGGATATAGGTACTTATTCCAATTCATGCTTCGATTCTCTTAATCTTGTGCCATCCTACTGTTTTGGCGCATTCTGAAGATTATCTAAATAATTGCTGACAAATCTGTCTCTTCTTTCAGCAACCGAGTTCTGGACTTGATTGAGCACATGGCATTAGTGGGAGCTACCTAATTGCACGAAAGGGTGATTTACCAATCACTGCAATTTAGGCGAATGCGAAATGTTTTGCGTGAAATGGTTAGGAGAGCTTGATGCTATATGCATTGAAATTTTGGTCTTCTTGATGCTTTGTACTCGCAAGGTATTGAAACACTGAATATCGACATCGAATGTCGATAATAATAATTTTGTGGGGCCACGTCAAATCTGCTGGCACCCTTATAATTGGCGGTTTTACGGATATTTTTTTTCCATCTGTTTACTTGGAATTTGCCTTGAGAGCAGCTGAAATTAGCACAGGTTTGTTAAAAAATTCAATAGAAAGGTTTTGATGGTATTTGTGTTTCTGATTTATGAAAAAGCTTGAACTTTAATTGTGACATTGGATTAGAATGGTTTCAAAGGTGTTAGTCATGTGCTGTTTTTGATGGAATTTCAAGTTGAGTTTGGTTTCAAGTAAAGCTGAGATTTGATATCACTTGGTCTAATAATCAATCTCAAAATTACTGAAAGTAATAGGTTTTGCCTAGAAGTGTGTAGTGGCTCAACAAAATAATGCATGTGATGTGATAACGAAAACAACACCTAAGACTTACGAGTCTATTTAAGGGTTGTTAACTTCACCATCACTTTTACGAAGAAAAGATACTTAGATGGTTTGATTTGGGCAGGGCTCCGTTAGTAATTTGCCATTTAATTCATGTTTTAAACACGTAGTAACGACTGTATGTTTAAAAAGATAAATATGTTTTAAAAGGTAGCGGCCATTTAAAATGCTTGAATTATTGGCACGACTGAATTAAATATAATATACGTGAACAAACGTATTAAAAGATAAAAAACGCTGGACTCTTAATGGAGAATTGATGATTATATCCAAGATATTTTGTTTGTCATTTAGATTTCCGACAACTTGTACTAAATGAGGAAGGTTCCCATTTTATTCAGGACCTTTTGTTTGGCATTTAGATTTGCTACATGATGTTACATTACTTATTATATATTAGACCATATAGAAAATAAATTTATATTCTGGTGTGTTTCTTCCTGTTGATTTCATAATATTGCGACAGTTTGCTACGTTCATGAATACTTGGGTTTGATTTGAATATCAAATGATCTGAAGTAATTATAATTGCAACATAAAAATCATATGTCTAATTATCTAATTGTAATCGACGTGTAAAAATATGAAAATAGTCCACAAATAAGGGCCAGATTTATGGCCCAAATTTTTTCAAAAGCAATCGTATAAAGACATGCATATAACTTTACATTTTATAAAAGTGAATGTTTGATCATATTTTTTTATTAAAGTTGCCGAACGATATGCATCTCATATCTTTTCTGTTTAAATATGAAGCTTTTCTCAGACAAACTTCTTTTAGAAAAATGAACCCGACGGTCATAGTGAGAAAAATGCTTCATCCAATGAGAAAACAAAGACAGTTAGCAGCAGAACACACCCAAACCTCGCTTCACTACCAAGGCAGCGATAATAATTCAATGTCTGCATGCGATGCCCTTTTTGGGTTTCGAGGGTTATGTTATCCTCAAGCTAGCCACAAAATTAGGGATCTATTGTTGATTAGCAATAAATCCGTTAATTCTGTAGCTATTTTTGAGGGAAGAATTGACGTTAGTTGCGCCAGTTTTGCAACATGTAACGTTGATTCAAGTGGTTAGGCATGTCATACAACCAGCTCCTGTCAGTACATATTGACTTGAGAATAAAAAACTAATTAAAAAAGTAAATAACTTGCACAATCCATATAGTTTTACAACCATGTATAAACATAGGGGTGGGTAACGGACCGGGTACCCATTGGGTTAAACGGTCAGCCCGTTTCAAATAGGGCTAATAAAGGGTCTGGTCAATAATGAACTGGGTCATTAATGGGCAAGCCCATTAAGGCATATTAACGGGCCGGACTGGGCAAGCCCATTGACGGCCCGTTTAGTGACCCATTATTTTTTTAACCTAATTGACACACTAGTTTACATGTTCCAATTAGTTAACCTCATTACCAACACTTTGTATATAACAATAATAATTATACACCGTTGTCTAGCGTAAATTCGTTCCGTTTTTAAACGGGCCAAAAGCGGACCGCCCATGGGCCGACTTGACCCGACCCGTTTATTAGTTTAATTATGCATTTTCTAACTTTGAATTTGGATTAGTTTAATTTGGTTGAAAAATTACAAATACATTAATTGAAAAATTAACTAACCGAAAACACTCCTTAGGTGGTAATGGGCGGGTCATGGGCAGGCCGGGTTCATTTGGCCCATAGCCCAGCCCAGCCCATTAACAAATATACTGGATCCAACCCAACCCGTTTAGTTAATAGGCTAGTCCAGTCCGGCCCAACCCAGTCCGTTGCTCACCCCTATATAAATATAACCAACTAACCACATTGCGAGGTAGTGGTGTTGTTGTATAAACATAACTAAGGTGACAGGAGTGAACCAACATAAGTTGGTTCAAGTGGTTTGACACTTATTTATGGAGTGAAAAACATACTTAAATAGAGTTTTTAACCAACCAAATCACACCATTTTCAAACAAACTACATCAAGGAGCACACATATAACAAGCCAACAACTTAATCATCTCCAAGAAGAGTCGCATGCTTATCCTCATCCTCATATTCATCCCCATCCTCATCGTCATCTTCATTTTCATTTGGGAACTGTGCATTAGGGGTAGAATCAAAAAGCTGTTGCGCTGGTCTAGAGTTGGAAGCTTGTTGCATTCTCACAGATGCTTGCATTTGTTGACTCATGCTGAAAATTTGTTGACTCATTTGCATTTGCTGCCTAAGCATTATTTCCTGAAAAACCTTATTGTTTTGACTTAACATTTGATTTGATTTCTCTAATTGCTTATACTTCTCTGCAAGCATATACTCTTGTTCTCCTATGGAAGTGAGCTCGCCCCCTACGTTGGTTACTACCCTCTTTAAAATCATTCAATTTAGCAATTGAAGGGATATGACCTTTAATTACCTGCTTGTTGGGAGGGAAGAAATTTGGAGGAATCCCTTAAGTTGAGTGCCTCATATCCAAGACCGTAAATACAACCTTTTCATTTAGATTGACTTTCACTCACGACTCATTTGGAGTGTTTGTGCTAATAGAATGTGACTCACTCTCTTCGGTTTCATTGTCTTGGGATTGTGTAAAGATAGGGTTGTCAGGGTTCATATGGTTAGCAAATGTGCTGTATGTGGAATGTAGTTTCCAATTTGTTGATACATCATATCTTGGTGATTAGGGATAAAAGGTTGTGAGTTAGGAATATTAAAGAAAGGTTGAAGAGAAGTAAGGAAAGACCCAGTTAGAGTTATCCTACTTAATTAGGAATTGGAAAAATTGTTGATGAAATTAGAATGGAAAAGTCCATTATTGTTCCTACTTGAAAAGGAGTCATGTCAGGAGGCATTGTAGAATGGGGCATAGGGATATGATTATTAGCATCCATATTTTCTGGATTATGGCAGGAGCACCTATTGGGACGTCAACACCTTGTAAGTTGTAACTGTAGAATCCTGTGTAAGCAATTCGACATCTATTGCTAGGTTCAGGTTGTGTACATCTGACCTTCCTTCTGCAATCCCACAGTGGGTGGGCTACAGGATAGTCATATGGTCTGGGTAATCGATATTATTGTCCTTTATGAATGATTTCAGGGCAATGTTTAAAATTTATTGAGTTTAATTAGTTTCAAATTTATGAACATCAGAAATTTTAATTTGAAAAGTATGAACATAATCCTGAAGTGTTTGAATTGAAGGGCATTGTATAAAGTACACTTCAATTCATCTTTTGCCGCACAGAAATTCAGGGAAAAAGTGTGGAGATGAACTGCATTTTATATTTTAGTGTACTTAATTGTCACTGATACAAATGAAACAAACCCAGTCTTGAAGTTGGGAAATGTTTTGTTGGTCTCAAAACATATTTATGCCAATGGGAAACTGAACACTCCTCTACTTTCTTTCATGTGCTAAGTGTATCAAGTGCTTGTAAGCCGTCGGAAAAGATTTGCCGACCAAAACCGACGTCGTTCATTTCGGGTTTAAATCGAGTTATTTTAAGCTTACGTCGATTCTAACTCAATTGAAGTTTTTGCTATTATTATTTTTTTTGGGTTGAGGAAAACAACTTTAGCTAAAAATTCAATTTGGACTATGTTTAGATTTTGCGTCTAAATCATGCAAGTATGTTTAACTATTTATATTTTTTGGCTAGTCCTCCTTGCCTTCCACGTTTTACAGTTTTTTATTATTTTTTGGCTTTCGTTTTACTTTGTCTTTTTTTCCAGAAAAAATAAGATTGTATGTTGTGAAGTAGGTCCATGATAAATATTTTATTTAGTAATCCAAATTGAAGTTTCATTGGTTGGAAAAAATGATGAATGTGAGTTCTAAAAACTTAAACTTATACTGATATGATATACTTGAGTTCCAAAGCATGGAACTATAAGTGGAGATGCTCTAAGGCCAAGTCAATTTATTGCGTGACTTTGAGTATTTGACAATTTTTATAAAATTGACTTGAAACCCTCCTAGCACAATTGCTAGTAGACCTGTCAGTTCGAGTGGACGAGTTAAATACGGGTCGGGTGTATTGGGGTTCGAGAAAACTATGAGTCGGATATATTTCGGGGTAAAATACAGGCTGGCATATTTTAGTTTTACGGGTTTCGGGTGACCCAGCGAGTCTAGAGTGCCTTTTCTGTTAGTTATTTCTTTTGTCAAAATTAAAAACTCTGTATATTTATTACTTAAAATTGTCAGTATCGAATAAAAAATATTATAATTGTAATTTCCTAAAAGAATATTAAAAATATTCTAAATTTTTATTATGAAATGTGAACGTAACGTATGGGTGGGCAAGCAGCTGAGTCCGCTTTGGGTTGGGTGGGTAGGTATGTGTATTAAAATAGGGTTAGTATTGGATCGAGTCATTCATAGTCAGCCCGTCTACGACATGTTAATGGGCCGGAGCGGTTCAATTTGCTTATAACCCTTTTAATAATTCAATATTTTCATAAACTAAGTTGCCATTATCTAATTGGATACAATTTATTAGTGGGCCGATCACAACACGAACATAGATCAGCCAATTGCCTGACACTAACATTGTAGTTTCAGATCAACTAAAATGAAAATCAAATTAAAGGATATTGGAGAAGTACAAGATATTGCAATTATCTTTTTCATTGTAACATCAAAACTTTAGATTATTATAGCGTAACGCTATTTAAAATACAATGAGGGATATTCGCTTGACTGAAAATAAAATGGTATGATTTTCGAACTTTAAATATTGTCTTGTTCTAAATTGATTTTCTTAAAACCAAATAATTATTTCACACTATTTCATACCTATTTTTTAAATTTGTACCATTTACAGGTTGCTTGTGATGTTATCTTATGAGAATGAATTTGGAAAAGAATGGATACTATTGTTTAATTTGCGAATAATGCAAGAATTATATAACGTCTTTCTAAATGACTCGAGATAATGAATAATTATTACTGTTAAGAGGGATAAATTACAGAAAAATCACAAAATAAGAATATAATATTTGGGTCGAGCGGGCGGATTTGACCCACTAATTTGCGGGTTTTCCCACTTCGGTTTATTTCAAATTCAAGTCAGAAAAACCATATTTAAAACCCAAAATTTTCGGACGGGTTCGGATCAGTTTTCAGATCGGGTCATTCACTCGATTTTAAATTGGCTTCAACGTTGAAACCCTCTCAAATTATTAAACCGACTAATAAGTTAGTACAAAGTGACAACAAACATTTGGCTACTCTTGTGAAGTATAAACAAAGTACAAACTCAAAAACTTTTCCAATGGACGAGTTCCTCATTCATGCTTTAGAGGGAACCAACCTTCCCTCCCGAAAGAAAAATATAAAAGATGAAATAAAGCCAGCATCAATTCTACATACAGAAAGATCACCTTAAGAACAAAAATTAATTAGATCAAAGGGGTTAAAGAAGAACCCCAGCAGGTATAATAATTTACATGGTGTAGAAGAAAAGGAAAGAAAAGAAAAGAACATGTTTCCTAAATGATTTGATTACAGGAAAATGCCATTTAACAAAGACTACCCCAACTATCTTCAGTGATCGGATCACAAGCTATTCTGTGAGGATTGAGTGGCACAGCAAAAGCACAAGAGGCCTTCAGAAGGAAAGGATAGAACCTCGTAACGGACAACTTCAGGCTGCCGATTGATCCTTCTGATTCCCATCAAATCAATCCCTTTGGACGATGCCATTCTCATTCAAGTAATCAACGAATTCATCGATGAGATAGGGCCAAGCACCATCAGGGTCGTAATTCGATAGGCTTGGCTCCACAGTCTGCAGAAAGTGTAAACAAGGAGTATGTTGGGGCCGTCCTGGTTGGAAGAGTGTCCACATGCTGAATTAGGACTAGCAACAGTCAAGTCATTTTACATGATTTAGAACCCTTTGATCAGGCTAAGACAGATTGATATAATATTGGGGTAGGATTATTTTGGGTTTGGGTGACCCAATTGGTGGATTAGTTTAGGTAGGTTGGCATATGAGAACTGAGCAGGTCATCGTGCCCAATCCTTAGCCTTAAATTTAAAAAAAAAAAAAAACCACCACCACCACCATCCAATTTAGATCAATTTGAACAAGGTTCAGAGAGTTCAAGCTAAATATACGGTACCCTTCCATAAGTTTTCAAAGCTGATCAAGAAAGACCAAAAATACACTTCATGGCATAAAATACGAAAGTGGAAAATAACTTTTCTCAAACTTGACGGTTATATGAAACAAGCCATGCAGGCAACATGATCAGAAGCACCAAATGTCACATTCCTAACGGAATGCTTTTCGCAAGGATTCCACATAGGGCCGAAAAGAGGGGGAGGGAGGCTATTGATACATTTGATTGGGTCATTATGATCCACAGCAAAAAAGCCCCAACGAAGGATGAGTACTGAGATTTTAAGTTCACCATAATTCAAAGCCACAATGATGATTCTTCCGTTTTCATTGAAATCTACCGTCATATTTAATAGCCAACACATGCAATCAAGAACCATTATGTTGACATTGTAACATTGATTATCTGCCATCTAAATAAAAGTTCCATAGCAAACAGCGTCGACCGAAATCCTAACTCCTAAGATGTTGCAATAATATATCCAGGGGAGACAGCTCTTAGAACAACTTAATCATGAACACTGCACAAAGTAAACGAATTCTTACGCTAACAAAATCCAGAAGTTGAGCCCAGGTGTCCCTTGAGATAGCTTTATTATGCCGTTCCTGGCACCAAAACCAGAATCAGAAATGAATCAGACCAAAATTAACATTCTGAGGCCCAATAATATCCCGCCCAAAAAGGCACAAAGAAAGAGAACAAGCCCCAGGCAATTAAGAATAAACAATAATACGTCCAGTACATACAGGCACTTCGTTCATCACCTCAAACCTAACAGAAATTTAGGCCTTATAGCCCGGGGGGGGGGGGGGAAGAAGATCTACTTCCTTCACCACCTCAAACCTAACAGAACTTGGGCCTTATACCCAGAACCCCCCCCCCCCCCAAAAAAAAGATCTTCAAGCGAAAATCTTTTTGACAGGTATTGGTGAAGAGATTGTTTGTTAGACATCCTGGAGAACAGAACTTCATTATAGGCACGGTCTATTTATTATAATCCCATTTGGGTTCATTTTGCTTCTTCCAAAATAGGAAAAAACTAATATTCAAAATCTGAAGTTTGAATATATACGGACGAATCTGCACCAATGAAGATTGAAAACTATACAAATACGTATCAGCTGAAGTAAACAGGAAGTCCTAGAATTGATCAAAAAGACTAACATAATATCGTCTCACAAATTAGCCAAGACCACTGATAACTGATCGGAAACAATGGGATTAAATTGGCACTTGCACCAGAACAAGGACAAAAATGACAGACCAAATAAGCATATAAAGATACCAACAAATTGATGGACAGAACTCCTCCACATCTTCTCCCCATTCATTTCCCATAATCTAATGTCCATTAAAATCATTGTTGCACAACAAAGTAAAAAAGATAAGCCGTTTCTCTACTCTACCTGCACAAATTGGCACCAATGACCAATTAAAGGCCATTGTTTTTCAGCGAAAAGTAGCTGCCACATGCCAACTGCTGTATCCAATGCCAAAGATTTCTGGCCCTAAATTGCCAAATGAATTTATTCTAATTAATAAATAACAAAAAAGGGAATTGCATAAGGAACTACATGTGGATAAACAAGAATAATTGACCATGACTGGACAAATCATATCAATGCCCAAAAATCCTACCTAGGTTGTTATATTCATGCAGCCTTATGCTTATAATTGAATTGCTAAAGGGTTATTTCCATTTGAAAAGCAATAATGCTACTCCATAACAGAATTAGAGACTATTCTATCATGAAACTACGAATTTGTTCTGTTCTATTGTAATCAAGGTGAAAACAGTTTTCTACTTATGACGCTTGGTTTTTCATCGAACCAATAATGACTTCTCAACAGCTTGGAAAATAGATGGAATCAGTATTACAGAAATGAATGACAATAACCAACACTAGTTTTATATATGTACTTATTTATTTATTTAAAGAAACCATTGCAACCTCAATCAGACAAGAATCATAATAGGACCATCGACAGCTCAATACCTTTTCCTTGGCCCAATCAAAAGTGAAGTTGTATATTTCAGAGAACTTTTCTGGACAATCACAAGAAGCCAACAATTAGTCTTAACAGAAGATGCAAGAAGTAATCAGTCCAATGAAAGCTGGAGATATGTTTTCTGTCACTGTGCGTACGTTCATCTTTCAGTTCAGCACGCAATTCTGGTATCTTCTCACAGAACTTCTCTATGGAGTCAACCCTGTTGCCAAATAAAAGATTTTCTAATGGGTTTGAAGATTTAGCTGAATGTTGAATGAGGTAAATGAGAAGCAGCACTGGAAAAATAAGAGATACTAGTAGATACTTGCCCTAATGACTCCATTCCATCAATGAACTCATCCTTTGAAAATTCGCACATTGTTGCAGCCTCGAAATGCCAGGATATAACCAACTGGAGCAGCAAGAAAATGAGAACTTCGAATAAACACAGATGATGCACCATCAAAATGATTGCTAAGCACATGCAAAACAAAGAGAAGGTCAATATCAATCCCAATGAAGGGATCAATCCCAATGAAGGGATGGCTGGCTGCATTAAGATAAGAATTGAAATATAATTAGCTAGTACTTTATTCCATAATTCTCAACCAGGTAAAAGCTCTGAACTAGCTGATGGAAATAGGAATTCTAATGTCTACAATATAAAGAGACTAGCAAAACGTATATTTCTGACAATTTCAATGCCACGGCGGGAATGGCTAGTACCTGAACATCTTAAACCAGATATACCCTGGAAAACTGGTCAAAAATAAAGACAAACACAATTCTAATGAATGAAACGAAGCGAGATATTTAGCCGTTGATATTTTACCAGTTACAACCTTTGCCCATTCAAAGATCATTAAGGGCACCCTACACGTCATTTCGTTTTATTCGGTATCAAGAGGAAATAGCCATTGCAATTAAATGGCGAGAAAAAAGCCTGGAGACGTGCAGCATTATCACCTCCATAACTAAATAGCACACCGTGTTACGTGATTATGGTGTTGACTAAAAAGTCTTCAACTTCATAGTTCATACCCTCATCAGAGGTAATTGGACAATAAGGAGATTAATAGATCTGTCAACTATTCAAATAGTTGGGAACATCAAAAGTAACACGAAGTTAGCACGTCCTTTTTTTGGGGAGGGGGGGTGGAAAAAGAGCCCCCAAATAGAGGCCCATCTAGGCATAGTGGCAGCCTATTGAGCAAAGGCATGGTGGAGATGACAAGAGAACTTCCCGTTGCCTCTGCTACGTTGTAAGCCCAAACCTGTTAGATAGGATTCATGTTTCCTTCCTTCTAAAACGCCATCTGTATGGTGGCTAAGTTGACCAGGAAGCATCAGAAGAGCAAGCGCCTCACAGTCTTAGTTAGAACACCAAGTTCCCAGAACATTTATTCAAGGCAGATGCAGGATCTTAAGCTTATTAGTCAAGAAAAAAGAATTATCAAAGAGATAGGAATATAAGGGCCCGATCTCTGTAGGACTTACTTGCTTGCTAAACTAAGCTGTCTAGTTTCTTATCATTTCTTCATATGTATAGTTTCTTACAGTTTCTTCCATTTTTCTAACGACACTAAGCTAAACTCATAGCTTCTTTCAGTTTAAGAGAACAGGATCTATGTAGCACAAGCAGCTTGACAAGCATCAACTTATAGGGCTGAATTTCATTCCTGTGATTAGACCCTCAATGGAAAAGCATTGATGTGCTTGCCGCTTCACCACAAATAAGGATATTCAAGCAAATCATATTATTTAGTCTATTGTGATCCAAAACTAATCAAATCAACAAACAGATACTCTTTCAGCCATATTGAAAAGGACATCTTACGCAGTCTCATCTTAAATGATAGACTTCACAATATAAACTAATCTAATGCTACTTTCATTTATGTCCCTAAATTTTATGGCATTTGTAGCAACTGATGAAATGATACAGATAAAGACTACAATACTTGGACTTACTAGGTAAGTGCCCATCTCACACATAAATGCTACATTAAGCTGTTTGGAGGAATTTTTGGGTGTTTTTCTTGGAATGCCAAAATACGTTGTCGTTTTTCAGATATATTCAAGTAAGCATAAGTACTTTGGCATGAATAAAGAATCTACATGATATAAGATACACAGCCAATTAGATCAGTCTTTTGTACATATGATAGAACAAAAGACGATGTGAAATTAGCGCTACAGCTTTGCATCTGTAGCCAAGCACACTCTCAAAACCATAGCAAGGATAAAGATTTAAGGGCACCATATGCAGAGTTTTGTAGTTACCATGACAATATCTTGAGGATCAACCTGCCAAAGAGTTCCACTTGTCATTCAACTAGTATAAATACAGAAGTAAACAAAAGCGAGATCATAAGTCGACAAAATATGGAGTTCCAGTGATCATGACAAAGTTAGCATAGATTCCCACATGTTAAAGAGTTGGCGAGAAATGTTACTGAGTAGAGAAGTAATGGTGAAACTGAAGATTCACCTGAAGGTCATTGCAGAGGAGAGTGATACCATCAACCAATATCATGTCAGCATGAGGATCTACAAAACAAATCAAGAACTTCACTGTTTGATAATGCCTCACATTCAGTGTTCTAAATAGTCAAATGAGAGCAAGTAGTCATGAGAATGTGGCTGGATAAGGCAGCTCCTAGATCATTTTGAGAAAAATATCTTTAAATTGCAGTTTTAGGAGTCACATTTAGAAGTCTGAAATTTCCATGATTTTTAAGTGTAATAAATGAGATCATTGTTGAATTTTAGAAGATGCAGTCCTGGAAGTCTTCCCGAAGCCTGATCTTTCCCCATCCCTCCCTCACCCACCCACCCACCCCACCCCCCTAAAAAAATTGAATTCACTCTTTCTAATTATGTATCCAAACACTTTTTTTTAGTAAATATCAGGATTTTCAAACATCATAATTTTGTAAAATCATGTTTTCCACCATGCCAGTATTTATATTTGTCTCGCAAGACATAGACAAACAAACAAAATATACTACGTATATACATACACACATACATGCAATCATGCATACTACTCAATGAACTTACATACATTCATACTTATACACAACAGTAAGAATGTAAGACTACCGCATCTTCTCAATCTTTATCAATTACATTATAACTGTTTAGCTGAACTGTTCGCTAGATCCTGAATCAATTCATTGAGACAGTACATAGCATCCCTCCCCCCCCCCCCCCCCAAAAAAAAAAAAAAAAACCCAAAAACAAGGGTCTTCCTTCTTCCTTTCTACCAACAGCCTCAGTTCCCCATGCATTACCTAAAGGTTCATCATGACCAATTTAAAAGTTCACTGGACAAGCAAAAATCCTTTTGAAAGAAAAGTTTTGCCAATTCCGGATGCCATATGGAACACAAGGGCCGAACATATGGTGCCAGCTGAGTCTGTGACTGCCCCCACCCACCTTTCCTCACTCATTCCTCTCTTGCCATTTTAGACCTCCCCCAAAGGCCCAAACTTGTAACGATGAGCCTAGGCCTAACATCAACGGCAGGACAGAAGGCTGCTCAGGTCTGTTATGCACTTACGCCCATGGTTGAACTCCAGCAACATTCCTTGCACCGTTCTAAAGTAGCAATAACCATCCCGCAGTCACTTTCTCCCACCTCTCTCTTGCCTCAACCCTGGCTAGAGTAACCTAGGTCTTTGAATGCCAACAATGAGGCAGGTAATTGGCAAAGCCTCATTGTTGTTTTCTAGCTACCACTCATCACCCGAGTGGCTGAAACATGCTTGGGCAGCAGGGATTGAAGAGATAAGAGAGAGAAAACAAACAGGGGAGGGGGCTCAAGGACAACAGATTTGCCTTGGGAGGGGTCAGAAAAGCTTGCAAGCTTGCAGAATGCCCATGAGCCTAACTGAGGAATCACCAGCATTTGCTGCATCCCTAGCTGTCAAGTGGTGTCAAATTGGTTCAACCTAGGGTTTGGGTGTATGGTGGCTTGGATCAGCACGAGGTGGAGAGTGCTACATGGCACAAGGCACCCCTCATTGATCTTGGAACTTGCATATGAATGGGTTGAGTGTTTATTGAATTGTACTTTCTTGACAACTAGAAAAGTCACTTTATGACAATCTTTTCCCTTGGATTATAGTAGACTACAACAAAATGCCTCGCAAAATTGTTCTGTACTTTTTATGCGGCATAGTCTATAGTGGAAAGGTTTATAATCTAGGTTCTTTGGGAAACAGCCTCATTGTACTGCGAAGTCCGGGGTGAGGCATCTGCCAGTCTGAAACCCCCTGCAGACAACTTCTTAGATGCGACTTCCGGGTTCGGATTCAGAATTTAGCCTAGATGTTATAATCTAATTATCCCAAAGTTGTCATAAAACTGGAGTGCTGCCATATACATTTATATGAGAATGAGTATGTTGTAGGCACAAGCACACGATCACAGGCACTCATGAGCATGTGCATGGGTGTATGTGCATCCAACACCCAGCTGAGCATTCATTTCATCCAGTCAGATTATAATTTTTAAGAAAAAGCTCTCTAAACACACCCTAAGTGATTCTAAAAATTATAAAATATGCAAATACAAAACAATTGGATGAAGAAAAATAATGCAAGAGCCAAAGGTACACAAATTTAAAAACAAGGCATGCCTTTATAACGGTCATAAAGAACCTCCAATAACGCACTGTCGGTAGTTGGTTCAATGTCAGGATGAGTGTAGAAATAATCAAAGGCTTCTTCTAGGTCCCATTCGCAAATCTTCAATGCCTTGATAGCAGCCTTCTCACTGCACAAGAAAAGGGAAATTTATTACAACCAAGACACCAACTTGTGCTTTCTGTCACTCAAATAGCGTGCCATGGAAAAGAACCAACGGGCTATGGATCTTGCATCACATCATACTGAACATGAATATTCTGTGGAACAGGAGAAATGCTTATTTCTACATTGTCTTGGCTTGATAAAATAGCTACCAGTGGTTTCGCGCCAGAAAGGAGGGGGTTTTTTTGGGGGGGGGGGGGGCACAGGGCTTCTTTGGCTGCAAGTTCCATCACTATTAGGACTGACTCAAAGACAAAAAGTTGTGCATCTTGCTTTTGTTCTTTCATCCATTCTTCAGTTGCCCATACAACTGATGTGGGACAAGTCCCATACCTTGCAACCGGTCCATAACAAACTGCTGTAAAAGCCATTGAGTTGGAGTCAGATTCCCTGAAACATTAAACCATGGACCATGGCTGTTCCAGTACAAACTGCTCATTTGAGAAATTCAAGGTTACGTCGATGCTCTGATGTCTGAAAGATATACAGGGAGATACACTTTCTGATAGATGTGTGCGTGACATGTCTAGAAGCAGTTATGCTTCTTTAGAAGGGTAAGAATGATGAGGTGGGAAAACATAAAAGCATGCTCAGGGGTAGTTACAATTTGGGTTTACAGAAAATAGGGGAAACCAGTGAACTAAGTTTCCTTCTGTAAAAAAATAAAAAAATAAAAAAATATTAAAGCATGGTATATCTCCCATTTTACAATTTATGGTGAGTGCAGAACCCAAGCCACGGAATATCCTTCATCTAGCAGTTCCTATTGAGTTCTAATATAATTTTGCACCTTGTGCATCTGTTCCGAGCAACGGTATGAAGAGGAAGGGATAACTACAGTATAGATGGAGTTCAAACTCAAGTTCGAGTATCAACCCAACAGACTTTACTATTTGATCTATGCTACAGTCACCTATAAAAGTCAAAACATCAAACCAAGTTATCATATGCAAATTTTATAGCTTTAATAATGATTATAACAACCAATATCGTAAAACAACCAACAAAGCGTGTCACAGCATGATTTTAAAGTTCATTTTACAATAATAGCCTATTTCATGACAATGAATGAAATTTGACCTGGTCCAATTCCCTCTAAACATAAAGCGAATGAATAAACAGCCTCTTGCCAATTGCTTTGAGATGGAACCTCACTTGGGTTTATATATATTGTTCATTTAACATAGTATCATAGCATGTTGGTCATTTGCTTGCTACTGTCCCCGTACTATCAATTGGAATATAAAAATGGTGTTATCCCACCTATCACCAGCTGATTTTGCCATGAACATGCAATTGCTAAGAGACACATAACCATCTTGAAACAAGCAAAAACTGCGGTGATAACTAGCCAACTACTTACTAACTTGAAACAACTAACTAAAACATGATTGACAGTGGCGAAGGTTGCACCAGTGTGAAGCCAATCAGAATTGGAATGGATATCAATAAATAAGAAACCAGAACATTACCTGCAACCAGTAATTAGCACAATCTGCTCAACTTTGCCGCGTTGAGCACTGCCCAATTTATTCTGCGAATTAAAAGACAAACAACTGTAACAGCAGCTAAAAATTTTCAAAAGGAAAGCATAAAATGTGCAAAATAATCAAAGAAGTAGGACAGAATATTCCCAAAAAATAGCAAATCAAAACCCTTTCTCTATTATGTTCAATTGATGGATACCCTGATTTTGAACGAGCAAATTAGGATTCCCTCCCCCCCCCCCCCCCAAAAACCGAAAAAAAGAGAAGGAAATCGAAACAAGAACTCACCATTTTTGAGAATTGCTGAGAATCTATCTAAGAAATAACCGAATTATGGCAGAATTGGAATAGAACCGTTGCTGCAGAGGGGAATGTGGGAGCTTGTCGCAACTTTTAGGGTTCTCTTCCGCACTCTCTCTCTCTCTCTCTCTCTCTCTCTCTCTCTCACTCACATGGCGTCGCAGCTGAATTAAATTGGGTGATGAATTCTTTGAGACCATCACCATTGGAGCAAATTTCGGGTACCTTAATTGGGATTTCCCAATTTCCTCCAATGGTGGGAGATAATTTCGCGCTTCTTCATGGGGATCTTCTCCTCCTCCTCTCTCTCGTAAGCTTTGCGTTCCATGAGGCCCGCCAATTTGAGAAGCACTTGGAGACTTACATATATACTTTCCCATTGCCTTATATTTAAAAAATATATATTGTATAAAATTTAATAGTAAATAGTAAACGGGGGTTAGCATTGCCATTTATATATTGTATAAAATTTAATAGTATTTTTATCAATTATTTTTTTATAAATACAAAATTACATATAAGATAGGGTGTGTTCGACAATAGTATTTTGAGTAGCATTTAGTGTGTTGACTGAGTGTTTTGATTAGCATTTCAAGCAGTGTTTAACATTTTAAGCAGGATTTCTGAAAAACTAATAGTATTAGCTTTTGGCATTCATAAGTACCGTTTCATATCTTTTTGCCAAAAAATATTTTTTGGAAATTTATATTTGAAAATTGTCCATATCTTTTTATGTCAATTTAAATTAATCAGATAACCCAACAGCTAAATTTACCGAACACATTTATTTCAACTGTTCATCTAAACAGCTATCCGCTAATAGCTAAATTAGAAACGTTATCTGCTACCTAAATCGTTATCCGCTATCTGAACTGCTATCCGCTACCTAAACAATTAATTTTGCTGAATAGGGCCATAATATGAATGTTTAAGATTGAACATACATATCCATATCAAATTTTTTCCCTATTTTAGGATGAAATATTGTCTTCGAAGTTCGCGCATCGTGACTTTTCTTTCTGAAATGTTATAATTATATATTTACACCTGAGTTCTTTTAACTCCTTGTTGCGTTATCGTAACTCCTTTTCAAATTCTTTCTTTTTCCTCACTAAATTTCAAATTGTTAATTATTCTTTTGATATGGCAACATTAGTTGTTTTAACTGTCGACTTTTTTGGGCATAAGTGAAAGCTCACCAGCCAAATGCAAGTGATGGATTTAGGGCCGATCTTTCACTCAAAAGAAGAATATTCTGGCACTTAAAACCGTGCAATACCGACAATGAACAAGAGGGGATTTGACTGATGGAAGACATTTCCTATATACAAAATCACATATTAACGTAACATAAATGGAAAGATGTTTCCCACAAACCGTGAAATACTCGTCAAAGCAAGAGAGAAACATCAAAAACGAATTCTCAAATAAATGAGATCTTCATATCCTTATATGAGGAGCTTTGCCTGCCTTCAAAACTAGCCCTCAAACCTTTGTTTTGTGTTCTGGCTGGTGAGTATACTCAAAATCAATGTGTACGAAAGCTCGTTCAACTTCTGGTAGCTGCTCGAGTTTCTCTTGAAGTGTTTCACCAATGTTATGTGCTTGGTTTAGCAGCATATTTTCCGGCAAAACTATGTCCACCTCCACAAAGTAATTGGAACCAAATGTGTAAGCTCTTACTGTATCAATGTGTTTGATCTCTTCATGGTGATTCCATATCAGATATGTCAACTTCGCCAAGAACTCTGGTGGAGCTGTCCTTCCAATCAGTGACCAGACGTTTTCAATGACGGTTTTTGCCCACGTACTAATTGTGTATAAAGCAATCTGCAATGCAAAATTCCAGTGAAACTATGATCAGTGCTTTTTTGGGGGGGGGGGGTTGTCTCAAGGGGTGCCGAAGCCTTGGCATTGCAGACTGTATGAGTAGTTTTTTAGAACATGTGATTCAGGTCCGGTAAAAACAATAACCGCTTTGGGGTCCGGTTGTGTTAATATTATGTTTGGGTAGATGTAACCAATCTCATAAAGCAAACAAATTTGTAATTATTTTCTCATTACCTTGTTTGGTTGTATGAGAGTATCTCAATAAAAGAATTATCTTGTAATTATGATTAACACAAACTAAGTAATCATGATTACATTGCAAATTTGATTGTATTATATTGTCATTACATTACGCCCAACCAAACATTACATAAGAGTTGTTGGTTTGTCCAATAAACTACTAAGTGCTGCCTACATGGGTCTGGCAAATTTCTGTTGGTGAAAGTTAGATGAGGTCGCAACTGAGAGAGTCTCTTTTAGGCAATATTTTTTAACTTGGACTATATTGAATTAAAGCTAAATCACACGTTAGATTGTCGTTCATGTATTCTATAGGGCAGTAAGCAATCACAATTTTTGATATAGAATCAAATCAAAGTGGTTTTTTTGGGAATTCAGATGTAAAGCTGCTACATACTGCCACCCCAGATAGAGGTTTGGCCTAGGCTGGACGCAAAGGTATGAAATTGAATTGGAATTTGGACTTGGGCAGTCTGGATAGGGGCAATTCCGATTATGGTGTTCAGTTTGGCAGGGGTTTGAGTTGTTCCTGTAGGGTAATGATTGTCCATGTCAATTCTGTAAGGTTGAAATGTTTCATTCTGATTTGCTTGCTCAATGTGGTAGCAGAGGGTAGACTCACTTGTCACCCACAGAGCAGTGTTGGTGAAGATGAATATTCTCAACCACAAAAAATCAAATTAGAACCAGATTGATGCAGGGTCTGAAAAAATATGAACCGTAAGTAACTTACTATGATGGCACCAGTCGGATCGATCCACCAGTAAAATCGAACAGCAAGAACTGCAGTCACCAGGCCAATGGAGTTTGTAACAACATCAAAAAAGTGATCTTGTGCATAGGCTCTGACAATCTCATTTTTGAATCCACGGCAGTAGACCATGAGCAGAAACTTCACAGCTGTGACAGAGACCATAATTCCAATCATCCACATTTCCTGTTGATGATCCATTTTAGGCCCTGTCTGTAGCATAAGAAACAAGTGAGCATCCCCATTGATCAAACTATCAACATTATCCTCATTGAAATGACACTAAAATGTCAATCCCTTTAATGGAAAGTAGGTTTTCAAATTTGAATTAAGGTCAGGTCAATTTCACTTTAGGACATAAATAGGTTAGTTAAATATTCGAGCTAATCCTTCTTAAATTCAGTTCACATCACATTATTCAAGTGGAGGTCAATATTCGGTTGCTCAATTTAGGTTTATCTAGGTTATGACAATGAGCTGAGTGGGCGAGTACTCTATGACACGGAGCTGCACAAATAACTTTCTTGCTCTTTTCAAGTTTGCCAAAAGTCTACGAGAAGCTCAATTTTAGATATCTACTCAAGATTCTGTCACTTCCTGATCCCTCCACTAGCCACTTTGTATATAATATACGATAACAAAGTCTAGCATTGATCCAGCTGAAGCAGACAGGCACCCTTTACTCATTCAAGCAAAAAAAAAAAAAAAAAAAAAGGTCATTCCTAAATCTTCATAAATTTAATCAACATACCTTAGTTATAAGGTCACGGGCAGACTCCAATAGCACTTGTAATCCGAGTGTAGCCATCACCGATGCGAAAACTATAATTCCCTAGATTGACAGCAAGAAATAAAATCAAACTTCTCAGGATGTGAAAATGTTCATGACATCGACAGGACATGGGAAGCCCCCAACTTCAATTACAATCATGTTTGGCATTTAAAGGATATCCCAATAGCTATATTGCTTAGACTCAGGTATGCCAATAGAAAACCCAAACCAATAAGGGGGGTCTAATAAAGGGATTTCACAGAAAGGTTATGCATGAGATTTCCTTTTTCATGTTGATATAAACAATGTAATCAAGAATTGTGCCAAAGTCAGTATCAGGTGTAAATACATACCACCGGTTGCATCCTCTTCTTTCCAATGGGGTAGTTGTACTGGTTTGGTCTTCTCATGGCATGGGAAGTAAACCAAAGAATGAATCCAGATAGAAGATCTAGAAGTGAATCCAATGTTGATGCAATGACAGCCAGTGACCTGCTTTCGATGGATGCATATATCTTTGCAATGAATAGAACTACATTGGCTGCGTTTGACACATTAATTGCCAACCGTTCACTCTTTGCAAGCTGCTTCATCTCATCCTAATAAAAACAGGTGCAAAACAGGTGCCCAGTTGAACAAAGGTGATTAACTTCTAAGGGGAAAATCTAACTCATGGTTCCTCAACAGAATTTGAAGAACTTTCATTAAGAAACAATATACTTTGGAAGAAAAATCAAAACATTGAAGGAGCAATCAACCTCGGTTAGACTACCAGGAAAACAACCAGTCTCATTGATGCTCTCCATCTCATTGAACCCTTCAAGCAACCTTTCTTGTTTCTTGTAATATTCAGCAACTTTTCCATGTTTCCCTACCAAGCAAAACAAGAAACAACCATCAACGTGGTAAGAAGCTAGGACTGACAAGAAATCTGGACTCTATCCCGACCTCATATCAAACCCATATGTGATAACAATCAGCTTGGCAAACACTTAGAATAACATAGGATTAACAACTATGAAACACATGGAATTCTCGCTACTGAAACAATCAAACGGACCACCAACTCAATGGCTACTTTGCCTAACAGTCATCAAATTAAGATTCATATTTCAAATTTCAGACTCCATCCATGTATGGAGTTTTTTGTAATTACGCAAGAAAGGACTACTTCCTCCAAATCTCCAAACTTAAATTTCAATTCAAATCCAACAACATACACCGTCACAACATACATTAGAGAAACTTTGAACTCTCAACCCATTTCAATGACAAACCAAAAAGTTTCTTCAAAAACAAACATCTCCTCTGCTCTGAAGTGATCGATTTCGGTAGCATTCAACATTACACTACCAACATTTCAATACCGACCATAACCTTCAGACAAATACTACCGGTAATCGAAGATTACAAACAAATCTTCAAACCTAGCCGTAAAAATTTTGAAATTTGAACAGTTCATTGACAGAAGAAAGCGTTAGTAACTCGGACTGACTCACCGCGAGTGCGGAAAAAAGGGGTGCTAGAGGAGGTAGACGAAGGGCGCGATTCAGGAAGACGGAACTCGGTGAGATTGAGTCGCCATGACTCGGCTTCTAACTCCGACTCGGTTGGAATCGGCGTCGACGCCATTAACGTAACCTGATCAGCTTAAACTTTAAACCTTTTTTTTTTCCCCTGGCAATCGCTCTCTCTCTCTCTCTCTCTTCTCTCTCTCTCTCTCTGCGTCTCTCTGTTATACAGTTAAGCCGTTGGCTTTGGCTTTATCAACAAGAAGAAGTTACTTCGATGACTTGGTATGATTTCGGATTTACGCCTTGTAAATAGGGAAATTTTATAATAACCGAGTTAGCTCTTTTAATGAATTAACGCTAATGTCATTTGATAAAAACAATAAACATTGAGATCTTTTTCAATAAATTTTTTCTGCAATTTTGAATGCTATTTTTATATTTTAAATTCTCTTAATGAGATACTCTAATTAATCAATATAAATTATTTTTTCTAAATAAATTTATTTTCATAATAAAAAACAATAACAGTGAGTGGCGGCCTAATCAACTTAACCCCATACATTATTTATTAAAAGAGATAACATTGTATATTCTCTTTTTATGAAGTTAACTTTCTAGACTTATCTTTATTAAAATAAAAAATATAAACCTTCTTAGACTTATCATGCAAGCTTTTAAAATTACATTTGTATGAAATGATTTTTTTTTTTGTGTTGTTTTTTTGGGGGGAGGGTATGAAATGATTTTACCTAATGTGAAATGATTTTTCTTAATAGAAGTCATATTTAATTATTATAAGAAAAAAAATGATATTGAACAAGCATTTTGGCCCTGTTTGGTAAACAGCTGTTAGTTGTTAGCTGTTAGCTGTTTGTATTAGCTGTTAGCTATTAGCTGTTTGAATTAGCTGTTTATATTAGCTGTTTAAATTAGCCGTTTTTAAAAAAAGTGTTTGGTAAAAATTAGCTGTTTCTAAAAAATATGTTGGTAAAATTTCATTTATACCCTTATTTATGAATTAGTTTTTAATGAGGTATGTGTAATTTTTTCAAACTTATGGACAATTATGTCATTTTTACAAAAAGCTCTTCTCAAAAGACTAATGAGAATAGCTTTTTCAAAAAGAGGTTTTTGAAGCCAAACAGCTATTGCAAACAGTTCTTTACCAAACACCCTTTAGCTGTTTGACTTGATTAAAACAGTTAAAATCCTCCCAAACAGCTATTTTTTCCCAAAAAGTTGTTGTTACCAAACACCCCCTTTATGAATTTATCCCCAAATCTCAACAATGACAAAAGGTGAAAAATAGGAATAATGGATGCTCTTCATATGTAATTGGGACACCTAGTCACCTCCTGTCACCTATGTGAGATTCTTGCCATTTTCCACCTTGGGATTTTTTATTTTAACCAAAAAAAAGTTATAAGAGGTCAGGAATTAAACACATGATCTTGATCGTCTCAAATATAAATTAATTGTAAATTGAAATAGACGCTATTTAAGATAGTATAATGTAACGGAGGAGTCGGAATATAACCTAAAATCTCAAAAACCTTGCTTTATTGCCGCTAAAGATCTACTTATAGCACGTTCAAGACGGTTAAGGGAAGAAATAAGGATCTACAGTATATACGGATTTGCTACATATCGTTAGTGCTCTTATCTCAGTTGTTAGGTCTAGGATATGTAAACAACGTCATCAAGCAAGCAATTTGTTTTGTCTGTCATTCACTTATTAACAGCATTTACTATATATTGGACGTCTTTTTATATTTCAATCAAATTAGCATCGAAATAAAAATTTAATAGCAACTTAAAGAAATGACTACTAAAAGCAATTAAGTAAACTATGATAAAACGTTAATGCTGATAGCAGTTGTTCAACCCATATATCTCAAAAAGAGTACTTTTCTGACAAATATATATATTCTCTTTCTTATATTTTGTTATACTGCCTTCTATCTTATTTTCTCCTCTTTTTTTAAAAAAAAAAATTTATTCATTTTTTTAAAGGTGATGCGTGCATCCTTTTCATTTTTGGAGGGACGGGTTGCTTCCTAACGCAATTGCAGTTCAGTAAAGTGGCGATACAAGTTCAATATTGGTTGCAGAAGTAACTGCAATGAGGAACAGGATCAAAACCGCAGTCCAAGGAGGATATACAAACATTCACATCGAAGGGGATAACAAAATCCTCATCCAAGCAGTGCAAGGACATATACAAGCCAGGGGCGAAGGTAACGTGGGGTCAGTGGGGTCACCCGACCCCCCTCTTCAAAAAGAAAAAGTATAAGTCAGAAAATTAAAAAAATTCGCAATTGAGATATGTATTATGTTTGTGGAAGAGGAGCATGAAAATTGGATAGCTTAGCGGTCTAGTGCTTGGCTTTGTGTGTTGCTGGTCACAAGTTCAAACCTTCCCCTTCCTGTGTTTTTGTTTTTTTCAATTCCGACCCCCCTCTCCAAATTTCCTGACTTCGCCACTGATACAAGCGCCATGGGAATTACAAGCTCTAATGCACGACAGCCACACTTACTTTCAATCATGTGATCATGTAATCGTTAAATATATTTTGAGAGAAGACAATCACGCAGCCAACTGACTAGCAAAGTTAGGACTCACTTTACATTCCACAGTAGTGTGAAATCAAGTCTCTCATAGAGACTTTTATTGTATCCTCTTTGAGGATAATCTAGGGAGACTCCTTGCGAGAAGAGTTGCCTAAATTGTATTACTTATATTTCTTATCCCCCCAAAAAAAAAGTGGGGATACTTCTCCTTTTTTTCTTCAAGAGTGTTGCTTTTTATTATGATACTCTGTTTTTGTCCTTTCAAAATTTAATTTCCTTTTTCGAGAATTTTGTATAATTGCAACCAAGTACTCCATTGTGGTAGGAAGCTTCCCTTTTTGGATTCATAGATAACATTATGTGTGAGAGGTTGTGGACATGATGATAAGGTACGCCAATAATTTAGAATATTCTTTTTTATGAAGTTAACTTTCTAGACTTATCTTAATCAAAATATCAAAATCTTTCTAGACTTATCACGCAAGCTGAACACAATTGTATTGTGTTTTAAAATTCATTTGTATGAAATGATTTTTTTTGTGTTTTTTTTTTTGGGGGTATGAAATTATATTACCTAATGTGAGTTGATTTTTCTTAATAGAAGTCACATTTAATTATTATAAGAAAAAAAGAAGATATTGAACAAGCATCTTATGATTTGATCCCCAAATCTCAACAACGACAAAAGGCGAAAAGAAGGGATAGTGGATGCTCTTCATATGTAATTGGGACACCTGGTCACCTGTCACCCATGTGAGATTCTTGCCATTTTCCACCTTGGGATTTTTTATTTTTACCAAATAAAAAAAAGAAGTTATAAGAGGTCAGGAATTAAACACGTGATCTTGATCATCTCAAATATAGATTAATTGTAAATTGAAATAGACACTAGACCTGGTAAATGGATCATTCGGGTCGAGTACGGGTTGGGTCTTAGTTCGGTTCGGATCAATTTCGGGTCAACTATGCTCAGGTCAGGTTCGGGTTCGGTTCGGGTGAAGTTTGGATTTGGGTCAATTTCGATTCAGTAATGTTCGGGTCGGGTTCGGGTTCGGTTCGGGTGGAATTTGGGTCAGGCATGTTTTGGATTGTGTACGGTAACCCAGTTCGGATTGGGTATGGATCGAGTTTAATTTGGGTCGGGTTGGATTTGGTTCAATGTTCGGGTGAATGTCGGGTCGGGTGTAAATCGGATTAGGCATAAATTAAGTCGGTTAATTTTGAGTCAGTGTATATTTTTAATGTTTTGAATGTCCTCAATTTTAATCTTAAATTATTTTTAAAAGACACGATTCATTTTAATTAGACAAGCCCATTTATTCTATATTCTTCTTTTAATTCATACGTTGACATTTATGCATTCGGATTTTATATATATATATATATATATATATATATATATATATATATATATATATAGAAGTTTTAAAGCTTAAGTTAAATTAAAAGGAACTTTTGTAATGAAAATTTTTGTGGGCTTAATTATACATTTACTATGAAAGTTAGTGAGTTACATTATTATGAGATCATATGCAAACATACATTCTTAAATATGATTATGTAGAATTAAAATCTAAGCATGCTATGAAGATAGTTTAGGATCTTAGTCTGTAGATTAATAATGCAGTATTTTTGACGGAATGACGGTAGTTACAGAATGATATTATACTTGGATAATCCTAGCATGCATTAAGTATTTAAGTCATTAAGTGAATTAAATACTATAATAATATTGCTAGATCCTAATAAATTTAATCATTTGTTAATTACGCTTATCTTTTCGTAGTTCTTATTTTAACCAAATATTATATCTCTTATATTTTTATTACATATTTATCAAATTAAAAATTAAAAACTATTAACTATTTTATTTTTCCCTCTTAAGTTTTCTTTGATTTTATTTATAAAATTTTCCTCTTAAGTCTTAAGTCAATTTTTGTTTCCCTCCTAAACAACTAAACTCAACTAAATGGATTTTCAAATTTCAAAATCACCCCCCCCAAAAAGCAAAAAGTGCAAAACAGACTAAATAGTATAAAATTAAACCCCCCCAAATAAATAAATATTAAAAATAATTTTATAATTTTAAGATTTTAGCAAAACAAAAGAAAAATGGGTTTGGAAAAGTGGAAAGTGGAAACCTAAAATCCCAATTGTTTATTTGCTTCCACGGTTCCCAAGTAAGCAAGGCAACCCAGCCAACCCTGAACCCTCAGTCCCGTAAACCCTTCAGCCGCGCTGTGCCTCTAGCCGTCTCTTCTCTCACACTCCAGTTTCTCTCTCTTACTCGGTCGACCATCTGCCCATCGCCGGTCACCCCCTAAGTGTCGATCACGCACGATCGACCCCTCAGTATCGGCCACGCACCTCTCTCCTCTCATCTCTCGATCATCTATCGATCTACTCATCTCCCACTCACAGTACGCAGGGACACCGACAGCCTCACGTCGGTCTGATGCCAGTCGCCCACAACCTCACCGGCCCTCACGTTTGACGCCACCACCGGTACTCACCTTCTACTGTTCTTAATTTGCCCGATTCGCCTTTTACTGTTATTAATTCTCTTGTTATTTACAAGATGACTGCTTCTCTGTTATTTCCTCAAAGTTGACAAATTTGGGCCTGTGATTTAGTTGTTTGTCCCCTGGCTCAATTGAAATCCCCTATCTAGAAATAATGCACCGCGCGTGACACCTCTGGATTTGTGAGTGGGGGATGGGATGTACATTTGTAGG
This sequence comes from Carnegiea gigantea, assembly GCA_029747015.1. NCBI lineage: Eukaryota > Viridiplantae > Streptophyta > Magnoliopsida > Caryophyllales > Cactaceae > Carnegiea > Carnegiea gigantea. Next base: position 1,258,538 of record JAKOGI010000072.1, read on the forward strand.
TACATTTAGTCCAGTAGTCCTAGCTTAGGTTTGTTGCTGGAAAAGTGGAAAGCTTATGTTTGTGAGTGGGGGATGGGATATACACTTGTAGATATCTCAACTGTGATTTTTGTTGAACGTGATTTTCTCAATCCCATTGGTTCATGGGCACTAGCATACTTGATTTGGGCATTAATTCCAACTACTTATCAAATGCATTTAAGAATCCGGGGGACTCGTTGCAAAAAGAGGGTTCGGGTTATATTCGGGTCGGGTATACTCGGGTTCAGATTTAATTCGGGTTAAATTGAGTTGGATAGGAATCAGATCGGTTTTAAAACGGGTATGGTTCGGGTCGGGTTCAGGTTATCCATGTTCGGTCATTTCGGTTCGAGTTTGAATTGGGTCGGGTTACTTCGGATGTGGGTAATTTCGGATCATGCTACAATTTAGGTTTCGTTCGATTATGGATCGGTTTACTTCATGTATTCGGGTCCAAATCGGTTCATCCCATTTCAGACGTCGCTTCGATTATGGATCTGGGTCGTTCGGTTTGGGTTTTGGGTCTCGGGTCAGCTTTACTAGGTCTAATAGACGCTATTTAAGATAGTATAATGTAATGGGGGAGTTGGAATATAACCTAAAATCTAATAAACCTTGCTTTATTGCTGTTAAAGATTTACTCATAGCACGTTCAATACTGTAAGGGAAGAAAATAAGGATCTATAGTATATACGGATTTGCTACATGTCACTAGTGCTCTTATCTCAGTTGTTAGGTCTCGGATACGTAAATAATGTCATCAAGCAAGCAATTTGTTTTGTCTGTCATTCACCTATTAACAACATTTACTATATATTGGACGTCTTTTTATATTTCAATCGAATTAGCATCGAAATAAAAATGTAATAGTAACTTAAAGAAATGGCTACTAAAGGCAATTAAGTAAACCATGATAAAAACGTTAATGCTAATATTAGTTCTTCAAGCCATAGATTTCAGAAAGACTACTTTTGTGATAATTTGATAAATATATGTTCTCTTTCTTATATTTTGTTATTGTTTAACCAAAATAAGCCTTCGAATTTGGAAATCTTAACCCCCCAGCCTCCAACACACCACCAAAAAAAGGAGCAAATGTGTGTCTTCAATTCCATGTGCATGCATACTACCTTCTGTCTTTTTTTCTCCTTTTTTTTAGGGGATATGACATTAATAATTTGAATTATGGAGATATTGATATTAATAATTTAACCTGAGAAAATTACAGTAAATAATATGACCTTTGATCTCATTTTTCATAAGTATACTAGTACAGAGTTTGAATAAGCTTGACTCGATTATAATCTATTCTGACATGAATTTTCTCACATTAGATTATTTACAAAAATAACATCAAAGATTAGACTGTTTGCTGTAATTTTTTCATATCAGATTATTCATGTCGATACCACAAATAATTCAGATTATGGGCGTCAATTTAACCCTTTTTTTAAATGTTTTTTATTATTTTTTTAAAGGTGACTGATGCATGTATCCTTTTCATTTGGGGAGGGGGTCGTTTCGTAATGCAATTGCAGTCCAGTGAGATGGGGATACAAAATCTAGCTCAAAGGAGATTCCAATTACCCCCAAAAATATATATTTTAATTAGCCTTATATATATATATATATATAACTAAAATTTTCACAAAATATTAGTTTCACCAGCTCTAATTGAGTGGTCTCTTTATTTGATACTTAGTTGTATCTTTATTGAATTTTTTCTATTAATAATTGGAAAAAAAAGATATTTAAGTTTCATTTACATTAATTTTCATGTATTTCTAAATGATTTTTTTACTTTTGAAGACACATATAGACAACAATATAAACAAAGCAACTTATGTCATATATAAGGTCCAAACACAAGTATGCACCTAGTAATATGACTAAACATTAATTCCTCTGATTAATGTTAAAATTATATATAAGAAATATGACTAGATATTGATCAATGCTCAATGCTAATCAGTTCTGAAAAGTGATAATAAATATTAAATATTAATAATAAACACTTATAATAAATTAAAAACGGCAAGTCCAAAAATTTCCATAAAATTTTTACCCCTACAAATTCAAAAGGTGGATCATCCTCTTGGCCCAAGAGAAACGTACATATATGCATCAATCATCATGAGCAAGAAGGCATTATAAACACCACCAAAAAAAAAAAAAAAAAGATGAGAAAAAAAAATCAACTCTTTGACTGCATTAGAAAAAAAAAAAATTAAAAAGGATGAAAAATATAGAAAGAGCTTACGAAGAAGACGCAAAAGAGGATTAACTCTTGGCGATTGGGTCTTTGGATCTGCAACTCGGTAATATTAAGTCTCCACGACGGCAATTCATCGATTATTATGGTGTCCACCACAGACTCTTCATCAGGCAACGGTGAAAGCAACTCTCTCCTTGAATCTGTTCTCACCTCATTCGCCATTTTCTCTCTCTTAATTTCTGCTATCTTTCTCTCTCTAATTAGGTTTAATTAGTTTGACTTAGATGAATGAAGAATTAATAAGGGCTAATTGAAGAGTGTATTGAAGGGAAATCAAAGTTTTAAGTATTGCATTTTTTATTAAAAAATTATTAAGTTTTATGATTAGATCACCCATTCGAGTTTTTAATAGATGGATACATCATATATTTACTTTTTGCCATGATCAGCAAAACTACTCCACTCAATCCTTATTTGCCGTACTGGCTTTTTTTTTCCCCTTCTCCATTGTAATTATTGTTCAAGAAGTTTAAGTTTAAGTTTAAGTTTCATTATAATTATTGTTCAACAGTCAACTCAATCAAAAGTTTAACCTGATGGATAAAGGCCCAATAATATGTTTATACTATAATACGCCCTCACGTTAATGCCCTTTGGGCTTGAAGTGTGAATGTTGCAAAGGCTCTTCTGCGCAATAAATCAATATGGGGGTTGCTGATATTCAAACTCGAGACATCTCGGTCAAAAAGGCTCTGATACCATGTTAAAGTTTTCATATCAATTGGGTCTTCAACAAAGAGTCATACATATAAGTTCAAACGAAGTTCTAACCTAAAATGAATTAACAATGAGTAGAGTACCTCACAAGTTTATATACATACTCAAGCCGTTCAATTTTATCAATGCATGACAAATTGTACTTTCACATCATTTCATTTTATCATTATAGGACAACACTTACTTTCATACTCCAACACGCCCCTTCACGTGTGGGCTACTAACAAGGCCTAGCACATGCACACAATTTTAATCAAATAGGTACAGTAACAGATAAAGATCGAGTAACCAGCTCTACTACCATGTTAAATTTTTTTGTATCAATTGGATTTTAAACAAAAATTCATGTATATAAGTCTAAATGAGGTTCCAACCCAAAACCAATTGCAAAAGATGGAGTAACTTATAAACTTATATATATACTCAAACCCTTCTATTTTATCAACGTGGAACAAATCCCACTTTCACATTCTTTTATTTTATCAATGTAGAACAACATTCACTTTCATATTCCAATACGCCCCCTCCCCGTATGGGTTACTAACAAGGCCTAACACGTGCACATAATTTTAATCAAACGGAAACGTTGGCACACAATTTAATCCGCTTCGAATCTGATCCGAATTGAATTGCATTCGATCCGACAGAGTCCAATTTGGATCAGGTTTTCAAATCCGATTATTAAATGGATCGGATTTGGATGCCTATACCTCCGATCCAATTCTGACCCATTATCATCCCTAATCCCAGCACACATGGTAATACGCCATGTCTTTTAAGGCACATATGGTCGGAAAAATAGGTAGTTTTTGAAAATTTCCAAAACACGAATTTCTTTTCATTAAGACTATCTTATGAGAGGTACCATCTAGAATATATTAATAATTTCGTAATGGTATGAGAGTTTGTTTAATTTTTGGATAAGCTAAAAAAACCTAATTGTGCACAACTTTTTAAATTTGAATTGTAGTAAACTGTTGAACTGCATCAAAATGTCTCATTTAATTGTCATGTTATTTACTTTCTATGCAATTATCGCTCTTAAATCTAGGATCTAACGTAATCGACTGTAATTTGGTGATCGATAAGGATGTCATATAATATCTTACTTTAGATGGCATTTACGAATTATATATTAGGGTTTGAGTTTAATAGTATAATAAGATGACAAAAGGAAGCATTCTACAAATTACAATGCTGCGTGGATACTCACTTAGTGACACAATTCTACGTCACATATCATTCTCTACAAAGACCCTTCATGCTTTGGTCCAATTAGATCCCTTGATTTTCCATCTTTGGTTTCTTATTTTCTTTTTATTACTTCCCTTTGCCACCTTGAGTTTGAGAAGGGAGACCTTTTGGCTTATATTAGCCATAGTTAATTTATTTTCAAAATGTCAACAGATTATTAGGTACTTTCTAGAGTATGTGTTCTTATATTTTATTTATATATGTTTTTCTTCGTATATATATCATATATTCTATTTTTTAGTATTTATTTACTAATATATCTTCTGATGCTTCTATGTATATAAGATAGGCTTTGGAAAATGTAAAATGATATAATTTTGTTGAAACTCGAAGCATCAAATAAAATTTTGGCACAAGTACGGGGGCATTCTCTCTTTTTGTGCCCTTTTCATGCCTTTCTTAATAAGATATTTTTTAAAAAGTATTGACTAAGTCATCTTATTTACCCACCCCTATAAGGTATTAATGAATATTAATATTACATGACCTAATTTCATGAGTCCAAATGAATAAGCAATTTTAATTTCAATACAAGGGAAGAACCTCTTGAGTATTGCCCAAAAAAATAAAATAAAATAAGCATTTAACTTCTATTGGGATGAAATTTGGAATATATCATTTGAAATAATTGTGAGACTACAAATTCCTTCTTATTTAATCGTTGCTCGTCTAGTCTCATAGTCACATGTAAGTTAAAGACGTTTATTACCACAAAAAGCTCAATATAATTAAGATCGTTTCATGTAAAAAGTAAAAATTAACATAATGAATTTATCTTGTTGGAGACCGACAACCGATTTTGATTCGAAATATTGCTACATTCTTAATCTTCTTTTTCTTGTGCTTCAATAATTATGCTATTCTTTTTACCATACACTAACATTCTGGGAGAAAATTACTGAACTTTGTGTCACAATAACTCACAAAATTGTGACTTCAGTAGTTAAGAACTACTAGCCTTTAAACCCGTATTACGCACGGGTTATTTTTAAATTTTAGCTACAATATTTTTAAAAATGTTATAATTAAAATTTTTAGAAATAATAATATTAACATATCTATAATTCATTTCATTTTTTTCTTAATCGAAGTACTTGAAAAGATACTATTCATTATGATAACTCTAAATCACATATTGTTTAAAGATTTTTTTAAAAATAAAATCTTAATAATTGTTTAACATGACACGTGGCACGACTGCAACGTTTGAACTCACTTTTATATATATATATATATATATATATATATATATATATATATGATACTTTCATCTATATTGAGGATAAAGATACGACTAAAGTACTACTGCATGCTCCAAGCCAAGCACAAGAAAGCCAATCCGGCCAGTTTCATTTCTTGTGCGAGGTTCATATATAATTATACGAACATTGTTTCCGAATAGAGGAAGTTTAACTTCCATTTTGTAGGTTTGAAATCTCTACAATAATTTCGAAAAAAAAAATATATTGGTCGCAATAATTCATCAGAAACAGGACAAGACAAAGGGTCACTACAAATAAACTTCATGTATAGTTCTATTTGAGTTGTAATTTTTATGTGTGGCTACTACTATGTAACACATTTGTACCACTAGGAAAGGATCTTGTTTATAACTTGAGTTGGAATGTAATTATCTTCATAATTCCAAAATATATGGACCATGCATCATCGGATACCAGGCCTAAATCATGCATGAAAGCACCTAATTAGGACACTATTATGCCCATATGATGTCTTAATCTATACATAGACCATGGACTACTAGTCAATGTCAAATGCCAAGATCGTGTATGACAATTGACATGCATGGATAATATTATGGTAATTTAAAGGAAGTCTTTCGATCACTTTATTATTTCTGATTTTTTCCTTATTAATCTTTTTTTTTTTAAAACTTATGTCATACTCCTAAGACAATGTACTCCTAGTGAAATATACTAGTCCCCTCATCCTCTCTCAAAAACCCTAGCCTCCTCACGAAAAATCCTAACTTTCATCTACTTTAACAAGGGGCTGCCGTCATCTGTAATCGCTATTGGTAAGCTCAAATCTTCGTACTTCTTGAAGTTTTATTTAGTTGTAGGGTATTTACTAATTTTTTTGGTCTCTTTTCAAGAAAATTTATTTCCAATTTGTGAGAGTTTGGTTATTTATTTTTCTCATCATTAGTGTGAGTTTGGTTGTTCTCACCTCTAGTATGAGTTAGGTTGTTATTACCGTTGGTGTGACTTTGAGTCATTGCCATTGTGCAATTTACCGTAGATTTAAAAATTTAGAGTGAGCTTTTTGGCAAGTAGAATTTGAAAACTATAGTATTAGATTTACGTTTTCGATTAAGGAATGAGTCAACAATGGAATTTCATATGGTTTTACTATGAAGATCTTTCTTTCAGGTGCAATCTATCACATCAATTGAACATTTGCTCCATGAAGTTATACTATAACTTGTCGATATTCGGAAAAGATGCATTGACATGAAAGAATTCGGTCAGTGAAAGAACATTGCTACAAGTTCAGAACCGATCAACAGTATATTTATCATTAGCTTTCTGGAGATAATGATTGAATTCGATATTTTAGATTTAGTTCTGTTAGGAGATATTCATTGTATATGCTATATGACTTTTCATTAATGAATTATTCCTTTTTCTTATTAAAAAAGACAATGGACTCTTGTAAGTCACATCAACACCATATATTAAAAATTATCTATATGATAAATATATATTCAGAAAATATGATAGCGAACTTTATTTAAAAATAAAGACATAAATGACTTATTTAGCAATATATACCATAGTATTTGATACATGAAATTAAAATAAAACCATTTCTTCCTAATTTAATGAATATTTCCAATGCCAACACAACTTGGTTCGAGTAGTTTGATACTTATTCCTCTTAAGTAACATATCGGGTTCGAGTCTTGTGAATGAAAATAATCTGTGATAGAAAAACCCTACCCCTTGTTAGACCAACAGTAGCTCGACTCTAGTAAAGTGGATGATCCAAGACCAAAAAAATTGAATATCTCCACTAGAACAAAAGTAAATTTAGCTCGTACGAAGCTAACTACTATAATATGGCAATCAACTACTTCCCTCTTCCCACCTCCGCCCCAAAAAGAGTGTTGCCTGAATCCTCAAATTAAGTAAAGTTCACGAACATGTACACTCTTTTAGCTTGAAGATACAAAAGAAGTATGGTAGATAAATCAATTTGATTTTTGGTACTGGATCCTCTATTTTACTAGAGTTGAGTTATTGTTAGCGCAATAAGAGGTCGAGTTCTTTTATTACAGATTTTCTTCATTCATAAAACTTAAACTCGAGACCTTACTTAAGGAAAACAAGCGTCAAACCACTTGAACCAATCTGTGTTGGTGATTTGATTAAATAACTAATTAATAATATCAAAATCTCTAAGTGCCCTATAAAAATTGTACAAACCCATTGTGAATTGAAATCCACAAATCACTATTTATTTTTTAAAACATGTACTTTCGAGTCCTTCTCACAAATGAGTAAATGAGTGATATGAACACGCAATCGTGATTTGTGTCACTCGATGAGAGTTTACTATTTAATTAATTTTACTTATTTGACTTAAGTGATAGTTCATCAAGAAATTAGGGCTAGAAAAAGGCATTGGGAACCGTCTTCAATCTTTCATAGAGGGCATTAATTAAGCCCTAGTCTCGAAATACCTAACTCCCTAGATTTGTCTCCTTTCTGACTTAATCTTATAGTATATCTTCAGCATTAATGCATGCACAATATCCAGAATGCCACATCAGAAGGCTATAAATTAAGCTAAGTGCCCCATAGATAATTACATATCTAGGTGACCTAAAAAAACCTTATCTTCATGTTCATTAATCCATAATGTTGAATTAACTATCATGAGTACTGCAATAACAATAATGGCCCTGTTTGGTAAACAGCTGTTAGCTGTTAGTTGTTAGCTGTTTGTATTAGCTGTTAGCTGTTAGCTGTTTGAATTAGCTGTTTATATTAGCTGTTTGAATTAGCTGTTTTTAGAAAAAGTGTTTGGTAAAAATTAGCTGTTTCTAAAAAATATGTTGGTAAAATTTTATTTATGCCCTTATTTATGAATTAGTTTTTAATGAGATGTGTGTAATTTTTCCAAACTTATGGACAATTATATCATTTTTACAAAAAGCTCTTCTCAAAAGACTAATGAGAATAGCTTTTTCAAAAAGAGGTTTTTGAAGCCAAACAGCTATTGCAAACAGTTCTTTACCAAACACCCTTTAGCTGTTTGACTTGATTAAAACAGTTAAAATCCTCCCAAATAACTATTTTTTCCCAAAAAGCTTTTGTTACCAAACAACCCCAATAATAATATTCAATGTGTGTCCTGCTTATATCAGATCTGTGAAAATTTAGATGTATCGTCTTATCTTTACAAGTATTATTTATAAAGATATCGATTTCAATAAACCGACAAAAAAATTTTGAGGAAACTGGTTTAGAGTAGGAAAACCAATTAACTATCATGAGTACTCCCTTTAATATGAACTCTGTGTGTCTATCTTCTTCTTGGATATAAACTTTTTAAAATGTACATATTGAATATTGATATTTCGAAATTTCCTTTAAATAGGTGTGAAGTACTAAGAATGTCAATCTTATACACCTGCAGTTTTAAATGAAAGTAAGATTTGTTCGATTAAATTTGGAATCTAAGAAGATCAACTGATCATCTACTAAGAATTTGCAAAAGAAGTAGAAAACACAGAAGCTAAGCCACATAAATATAATCCAATATCCCAAAAATCCCGCCATCAGGTGGCGTGTGGGAGGGTTATGTTTGATGAAGTAGTATTACCCTTGAATTGTAAAATTAAAAAGAGACTGGTTCCGATTGAATTGAACCTAAATTTAAAAACCGTAGATTATTTATTATTCTGCAAAAATAGAGTAGAGTAAGTTTAGAGATGCATTTTGCTTTAATCCCTACAATCTAAGCTACATAAATATTAGTGAGCTAAAAATTGATGTCGCCAAGCAGGTAAAAATTATATAAGATTCTAGCATCAGAAACCCCTAAGACTATGAAATATTTTTTCTCCGTCCTTCAAGTAAAACGGATATACACCTAATACTTTCGTTATCAATTAGTGATAGAAAGTTTACCTTAAAAATTCTAATTGCACTTGATTTATTCATTGATCATTCCAGAAAATTTTAGACAAAATCGTGAGACATACTTAAATTTCAAAGTTGCTGTATACATTCTATACATTTATCCTAAATTTTACTGATTTATTAAAATTTTATAGTGGAAATTTATCATAGGCATTATATACACGTCACTAACTTTTATTTTATAATTAATCAATGTTATAAAAAAATTTCGTAAAATTAAATTAATTAATGTTATGTGCATGTGTTAATTTATCCATAAAAAAGACGAATTTCTCGGTTGAGATTGGTATACATATGCCAACTATAGTATTATAAAGGTTAAAAACACATAAGCACATATTTTGAACTCGGATTTATATTATACGACCCTCAAAATCAAACTTAACAAGCTAAACTAATTAAAGAAGAAACGATATGCCATGATAAAGAAACTCAACAAAGGGGAAGGAGAGAATATGCACATACTTGTAATGGAGTTTGGGAGGTGGAAGTCATGGAGGTTGAGACGCCACGAGGAGGCGGCAGAGGAGGTGCACTCATGGTGGTTTTTGGCAGCAACAGCGGCTACGTGATGATCTTCTGTGGGGAGTAGCCCTCTTCCTTGGTTGGTGAGGCAATGCTCGTTATCCATGTTCTTGAATCAGTAGGGGTGCTTTAATTTGGTAAGGCCGGCTTGAATGATATATATGTATTGGTGCTTAGTTTGCTCCTCTTTTGGGAAGCAATTGCTATATATTAGAGGTCTTGAAAAAGGAGTTTCAAATAGGCCACAATGGGTGGTCCCCTTCCATCCCCACACTATTTGTTATTGTGTGAGGGAATAGCTCACTCCAATATAGGAGTCTGGCATTGTTTTTATGCAAAAAGTATATACATGTCAAATATCATTTATACCCCTATATGTCCTTTATTACGCCCCCTCAATCTAATTGGGAGAACGGACGGATTGATTGTTTCTATATAACAAAAATTGCTGAGTAGATAAGCTCTTGGTAAATACATCAGCAACATGTATACTAGTAGGGATATAACATATAACAAGATCTCCATCAGCAACGCGCTCCCAAACAAAATGATAATCTACAGCGATGTGCTTGCTACGACCATGTTACACAGGATTGGCAGACATGCAGGTAGCATTGAGGTTGTCACAGTATAGACGAACTGGGGAAGAGACAGGAATACTAGGGTAAAAAAGAAGCTTTCGAACCCAGATAGTCTCTACAACAATGTAGCCAAGAGCCCTGTACTCACCCTCAGTAAAGGATTTGGAAATAGTGGGTTGCTTTTTGGAGCGCTAGGCAATAAGGTTGGGGCCAAGAACGATAACATATCTAGTGGTGGAGCGACAGGAATCTCTGCAACATGCCCAATCAGCATCAGAGTATACAACAACCAAGGATGGAGAGTGCGATGAGTAGAACATAAACAATGCTCTAGGGTCCCCTGTAGGTAACGAAAGTACGCTTGGCAGCATGGAGGTGAGTGGTACGTAGAGTATGCATAAACTGGGAAACTACATGTACCGCATACGCAATGTGAGGCCAAGTCATAGTCAAATACTGTAAGGCTCCTACCATACTCTTATACTGAGTGGGGTCTGCAAGTAACTCATCATTTGAGAGAGAAAGAGTGGTTCGCGCAGCAGAAGGATCGAGCTCTAATAGATTTACATGTCTGAACCTGGAATTTGTGGAGTAAATCAAGGACACATTTCTGTTGGGTAAGCAAAATGCCTTTCGGCGAGCGAACCACCTAAATGCCTAGAAAATAATGAAGATTGTCAAGATCTTTCATTGCAAACTATTGAGAAAGAAGGACAACAAAATGGTGAAGCATAGCTTCAGAACTGCCTGTCAGAATAATGTCATTAACATATAGCAGAAGAATAAGAATGTGGGAGTCAGCGCGAGAAATAAACATAGAAAGATCAGCATGATTACACACAAAACCATGACATAAGAGAAAGCTGTTGAAACGATGAAACCAAGCTCTAGGGGCTTATTTCAACCCATATATGGCCTTTTTAAGTTTACAGACTTGCCTCAAAAAAGCTGAGTGAACAAATCCAAGAGGCTATTTCATGTAAACTTCCTTAGTTAGCTTGCTATAGAGAAACGCATTCTTAACATCTAACTGTCGGATAGGCCAGTTGAAAGAAACAACTAAGGATAATAATAAATGAACAGTAACAGGCTTAACAACTGGACTGAATATCTCATGATAGTCAATACTTGCTTGTTGATGAAAGTCTTATGCCACCAATTGTGCCTTGTAGTTCTTGACATTGCCATCCGATCGATATTTTATTTTATAAACCCGTTTACACCCAACAACATTTTGGTTAGCATTAGATGGTACCAAGTCTTAGGTGTTATTAGCAATCAAAGCCTTGTATTCCTCGGTCATAGTCGCCACCTACTTAGGATGTTTGGAAGCACTAGCAAAGGTGGAGGGTTTGGTCTCAGTGAGAGTGGAGGTAAGGGACAAAATTATGCTTAGGTTTGACAATACCGGACTTGGATCGGGTCTGCATAGGGTGGGCATTATGGGGTATGATGGTGCGTGGGATAGGTGGCAGGCCGGACTGGGTGAAATCCGAAACCTGGGCCAGGCATCGGTCACCAGTGGGGGACGAGGATTGGGCGGGGCCGAGGGCAGACGTGGTTAGGCTGAGAGGGGACAGTCTAGGGCTGGCACAGGAGCCAAGCCCGGATGGAGATGGGCTAATGTCGCAAGGCCCAATAGCCATAGGACGTAAGCTGGACGCAGGGGAGGGATCGGGACTGGTGCTTGGGCCAAGCTCGGAAGAAGACAGACCCAAAGAGCTAGCAGGCTGACAGGACGGGCCCGAAGATGTGTGGGCCATGGGACTTGAACAATTGGACCGGTGAGGTGCAAGAGGGGTACGAACAGCTGCTAATTGGTTAGTCTCGTCAATCCTAGCGGAAAACTCAAAAGAACTCATTTTATAAGTTAGAGTACGAATCGACTTAGGATCAAAGACATAAGGACAGGTCAGTTGTGGATATTTGCAAACCAGTTGTGAAAAGGGGTAATGTGAGTCATGAAATTGAACATGCCTACTTATATAAACTAGCCCTGAAACGGGATTAGGACACCGATAACCCTTGTAGTGAGCTGCATATCCAAGGAAAACACAGCATATTGATCAGGGTTAAAGTTTGTTTGCAGAAGAAGCTACAAAATTTGGAAAGCATGCATACCCCAAAGGTTTAAGAAATGAATAATCGAGCACTCCTCAAACTAAAACTTCAAAAGGTGACTTTTGTTTTAAAACCGGGGTGGGAAGCCCATTAATAGTGTAGATAGTTACATAAGCGGCATCAACCCAAAAATAGGCCGGCATAGAAGCATCAATAAGAAAGGTACGTACCATTTCAAGAATATGCCTCTGCTTTCGTTCAGCCATCCCATATTGTTGCTAGGTATCAGGGTAAGATTTGTGAAAATAGATGCCATGTTGATTAAACAAATCAATCATCGGAGAGTTATCAAACTCTCGACCCCCATCACTTTGAAACATTTTAATTTTATATTCAAATAAGTTTTCTACCAACACCTTGAATTGAATAAATATGCCATAGACTTCAGACTTGCGTTTCATGGGATATAACCAAGTAAAGCGAGAACAATCATCAATAAACAAAACATAATATTTGAACCCATGAGAAACAACAAGAGACTGCCAAACATCAGAATGAATCAATTGTAAAGGAGAAATAGTTTGATGCTCAGCAGAAACAAATGGAAGTCTATGTGATTTAGCTAAGTTGCAAATGGTACATAACTGAAAGAAAACTAATTTAAACTGAACAAAACTATTTTTCTTTAAAGTATTTAAAACGCTAGGTCCATAGTGACCTAATCAACGATGTCAAAGATTAGTAGACTCTGCCAAGACGACATTGGTAGGCATAATAGCAGGGATTAGGGGTGTGCAAAAAAATCCGAAACCAAAAATCGAACCGAAAAATCGGTTAACCAAACAAATTTTTCAGAAAAGTCAAAAATCTTTTTTAGTTTTTGGTTCGGTTACGATTCAGATTATTTGAAAATTCGATTAACCGCCGGTTAACCGAACCGAAAATAATTTTATTTTTTAAACAAATTATACATAAAAATAAAAAATTTCAATAAGAAAGTGCACTTTTTTATTATTTATAAATGGTAACCAAAGTTTAATTTTAAAAAAAAGAATTTAAACATAAAAAAATGACAAATTTAGATAAAAAAGTATAAGTTTTTTATTATTTGTGAATGGTTAACCGGTAACCGAATCGAAAAATCGGTTAACCGAACCGAAATTTTCGGTTCGGTTATGGTTCGGGTTTTGGACGAACCGAAATTTTCGGTTCGGTTAAGGTTTGGAATTTTTTGAACCGAAAAACCAGTTAACTAATTTTCAGTTAACCGAAACTCCGATTAATCGGTTTTGCACACCCCTAGCAGCGATAGCATGAACAGGAATGGTGTAGACAGGATCTGAACTAGAGGCATGCAAAAGGACATCACCCGTGATGTTGTCCTTGACACAGACAGAAAACGAGTCAAACACAACTGTGCAATTGTTATCCCGACACAATTATCTAACAAAAAGTAGGTTATGCTGTAATTTGGGCACATGAAGGACGTTCTTAAGGGTTAGAGGTTGACGCTAGGAAGCAAGGCTAGTATTACCAACATGCGCAGCAGGAAGAGGGGTACCATCACCAACTTGAACCAAAGCATTGCTAGAGTAAACAGTTTTAGAAAGTAAATTACCGTTGTCAGGCATCATGTGAGAGGCAGCGGCAGAATCAGGGTACCGGACTTGTTCATCAACAGCAGCAGGATTGAAGGCAGCATAAATAGGAGCACTGACTGAGATCGAGTGTAGCGGTTTGGACAATTGGATGCAAAGTGCCCAGGAGCATGATAAATCTGACAGACAATGTTAGGAGATAAATCTTGCAGATGATCGATTAGTAATAAGAGAAGGAGAACAAACAGTACCAAACAATGAGTCAATCGCATTACACATACCAGTACCTGTAGACCCACCTTTGGAAGATGTCGTGGAGGTATTAGCTAGGGAGGTTGTGGCACCTTTGCTCCTGTTGTTCCGATTACATTGCCCATTATCACGATTGTTCTGATTTCCCTCGTTGTTGTTCCAATTACTGGAACCACCCCCTGCATTGACTATCATCGGTAGTTGCAACAAAGGCCTGATGAATAGGCTGACTATGATCCTTTTCATATTTAACACATTGCTCAAAGAATAGCAATTTAGATTGTAAATCATCAGATGAAGTAGACCCAGGAAGCATGGAATAAGTTGTGATAAAAGAATCATAGCCATCAGGCAAACCAGCAGTAGTAAGTTGAATTAGTTTCAAATCAGATATGGGGGACTGAATGGCCGCTAAAGCATCGGCAATGGTCTTAATAGAACGTAAATAAGAATTCATAGACTGATCAAGTTCCAAACTAATATTCGTCAGCTTATGCTTTAAATCAAGAGCACAAGCAAGACTCGCCATATTAAATCGTGATTCAAGGCGCTACCAAACCTCAATAGAATACGGCAAGTCACGTACCTCACTCAAGGTGTCCTTGGAAATCGTAGCAAAGAGCTAGACATGAATTAATTGATCCACCTAAAGCCAATATCCATAGACCGGGTTAGATTGAGGTGTGCCAACAGAGCCAAGAACTTGAGAGGTCGGCTGAGGGATGGATC
This sequence comes from Carnegiea gigantea, assembly GCA_029747015.1. Classification (NCBI taxonomy): domain Eukaryota; kingdom Viridiplantae; phylum Streptophyta; class Magnoliopsida; order Caryophyllales; family Cactaceae; genus Carnegiea; species Carnegiea gigantea. The sequence goes on from JAKOGI010000072.1 coordinate 1,273,722, forward strand.
CATCAAGCATGCCAAACGACTGATGCATAATCATTAAACCGGTAAACGGAGTACGCCAGGATAAATAGTCATCAACCGAAGCCAATACCGTTGTCCCATATGTTGTGACGTTAACAATCTATATGGTAGGCGATAAAGGCAGGAGACCGGCTAAGGTTTCGAGCCCAAACCCAGCAGCGGCAGACCAGTTCTGGTTGGGCAAAGAGTAGGACCCGAAGCTAGCTGCAAAGGACGGGACTTTGCAAGGGGTGGTGACCACTGGGGACAGTTGTGGATTTCCAAATTCACCAAAGGAGATTGGAAGAGTGGGATGTGGTGTCGGGGTGCAGGTGAAGAATGGTAGAGACGACGGCGGCACTGCAGACGGAGGTACAGTGGAGGCAGGCGGGACCGAGGCAGCGGCAGAGAAAGATGGAGGGGGAGGAATCCTAGGGCAGCCGTTGCTGGTGGCGTTGCTTGAGGAAGAAGGCAACGAAAAAATTTAAAAAAAAAAAACAAACCTAGAGAGAGGCGAGAAAGGAGGGAGAGAAAGGAAGAGGATCAAAAGAGAGATTTTAGCACTCTTTTGGCTATGATACCATGTGTGAGGGAATGACTCACCCAACATGGGAGCCTGACATTGTATTTATACAAAAAGTACATACATATCAAATTACATTTATACCCCTATATGTCATCTATTAGTTATTATTATTATAATAATAATAATAATAATAATAATAATAATAATAATAATAATCATCCAGAATCCTGATTTTATGTTGGATAATTTCTTTTTTTTAAATAAAACAAACCCAACTTCAATTATAGTTTGACCTTTACATTCTATGATCGCCATATGATCATTAATCTTCTTCATCTTGTTCTTCTTCTTCTTTTTTAATCATTACTAAATTTCAATGAAATTGTGAAAAACAATGCAGTAAAATTACAACGGGGACATCTAGTACTTCCTTAGCCTAAAAATACAAGCTGAGACTACTGAAAACTCACCACCATCAACGTTATACCTATAAAGCCATCTTGAAACACACCGAGACCACATATCCAAAAACTTTCAACACCACAAAACTAAAACTAAACATCCACTCAGTCCATAAATTAGATACCATCCGTGAAATAATCCACCAAATCTATCCAATTAGATATCCTTATTCTTCTTATGTACATATATGCTCTTGTATGGAATGCTAATTTACAAACTAGTTGAAAAGAAAGAAGGGTTTTGATGTCAAAGTATAACAAAAAAATCCATGATTCACAATACTTCCGGACATAATATAATATGGGAAAGATTGGGATTTTATTGATTTATTTGCTTTTGCATGAGGGAAAGATTTTTTTTTTTGGGGGGTCTGTAGGTTAATGCAATTATAGCAAACATAATAACAAACGAAACTAGAAAAGTCATACGTTCTAAGCTAGAGACGGATTATTATCATCAGTCGACCCAGCCCACTTAGGAGTATTGCAATAATTCTTGTTGCAAACCCCATCGCTATCACACTGTGATAGAGCTCGCTTCTTGCATGGCAACGTGGTGATGTCCAACTATGTGACCTCCGACTTACCTTTGCCACGTTAGAGATCTAAATCCACAATTTGGAAGAGTCTTCTGTTTTCCTACTTCTTCATGGGAGGTCCACACAAGATTGGGCTCTCCCAGGCCCAACATGACCCAAAAAACCAAACCCAACCCCCCCCCCCAAAAAAACCGCATGCATGAAAATAAAACAGGGGGCTAATCTGGAAAAAAAGAAAAAAGAAAAAAGAAACAGAGGATTCAAAAGGCAATGTTAAGCGGGCACTTGGCAACGGTAACCATCGTCCCCCTCTTTCCAGTTTCTCCTCTTCTTCTTTAATTCAAACTCACAAATCCCAGATCGAAGCAGCTCAGAACCCAAACCCGCAGTCATTTCTACAGCGAGAGAGAGAGAGAGAGAGAGAGAAAGAGAGAGAGAGAGAGAGAGAGATGTGTTCATCTTGGATCCGTAACTAAAACCCTAAGCCCCAAATTTTCGATCTCTCCAGTAGTTTTTTTACATTTTCGCTTGCAAATCTGACTCTAGGATTGAAGAAATGGCGCCTCTCAAGGTCCTCGAAACCCTAATTTCTGAAATTAGTTTCATTTTTTGTCTTATGTTCGGAACTTAATTCGTTGTTCTTGATTTCCTCTTCGCAGGAGAAAGCGAGTGCTCGCGAAATCAAGGTTATGGAGTTCCGTAGACCTAGCAAGAGTAGTAATATCACATCTCTTTGATTTTCGTACTTGTTTCAGTGAATTTGGAGTTCTTTTCTGTTTATCTGTTGATTTCTTTCTCTGAAAACAGTTGGTCCGAGTAAATTCAAGGTTCTCTCCGAAAATGATAAGGTCAATCATCAAGGTCGAGAAAGCACTGCTCCTAATTCCTCGTAAGTATCTTCTGTCTTACATATGCCCACACTCTATATTGATGGCTGTTTTCCCCCTCTGGGTTCATGGGGGAAACCAGTTCAGTGGATGTTTTGGTTGAGAGTGTACTGCGCGCTACAATTCCCTCCCCCCCCTTTAAATTGCAAAGTAAAGGAGAGTTTTGTGCTTGCCAAAAGGTATGAGAATTCATTGACGTAATGAGGGGTGTGAAGTTGGAGTGATTTTTGCACGTGTAGATGAATAAGTGTGTATTTGAAATTCTAATGTGCCCCTTACGCAATTCTTGGGAAATTATAGAATAATAGGACTATATATTTGCATTTGGCCTGAGTAGAGTTTTGACCGTTGAGGAGACCTTGGGAAAAGTTGGATAATTATAAAAAATATAGACATATAAAAATGTGTGTTAAATTCCTACTGTCTCTGTGGAATGATTTTCACAATGTATAAAGAAGTGTTTGGTGATTTATTTCTTAGTGGAGGAAAACATTTTCGGGGGCTGGAGCGATGTAAACACTAACATAAAATGAACTACAAAGAGCATCATTCCTCAAAGGTGCTTTCTTGAAGGCATTCGTAGACCTCTATTTGAGGCAATACTTTTGTTTGTATTGCAAGAAAACAATGCTAGTTGATACATGGATGTTTGGATATTCCAAAGTCAGTCTAAAGTTAGTGATTCTTCCCTTGCGGACATTGTTTAAAGTACCAATGTAATTAGGCAATCAAATAAATGGATTTCTCCAAGATTCTTTGTGGATTCTGGATATTGTTCTAATTAATTTTATGATTTTGATCAGTCATGGTGCATTCTTCTAATTAATTTTATGATGCTCATAAGTCATGATGCATATGACATATTTTCTTTTAGGAGGACATCTCTTCTAGCGAGAAAGGGGACTTCATCAGTACATAACACTTGTTTGAAGGTAATCAAATTTGTCTTAGAAGTGGTGAGAGTTTTCTTGCTCAGAATGATGTTGCAATTGTACTTATCGGCTATCGCTTGTCTTGTCTCTGTGTATTATGCAAAGGATCTTCCAAGTGGCAACAAGGAGACGAAGGCAAGTTATCGAACCCTTGGTAGGATCGGATTCTTTGTTTATATAGCTTTAATTGTGTATGAAAAAACTTTGACATATGTCTCTTTGCGTTAGACAAGATGAGGACCCAAAGAAAAGCTTTGGCTGATGTAAGCAATGTTCGAGGGAACTCATCTAGACCTGAGAAACCAAGCAGCTCTAGGTGAGTGTGAAGCATTGTCACCAATTGTTCGTTTTACATGCCAACCTTGTTGCCACAATGAACCTTGATGACTTGTGGGAAAATGATTTGTATGGTCTTAATTAAGTCATTGCCCTCGTTGAAAGCGAACAGCTTCTTGATCCCATACAATGGTTTTGCAAAAAGCGTATCAAATCTCTCTCTGCTTCATCATTGTCAAATAGTAGGAACTAGGGAGGCCCTTTTGATTTAGGGCCTACTAGAACTAACCTCTCTGCAATTTAATTATAGGGTACGGCTGAGTACATATAACCCAAGTCATTCTGCAAAGAGAATTGATATTTCGACAAAGGCTGTTGCAAAAGACCATGCTGGTGTTTCCTTTTTTTTTTTTTTTTTTTGGGTAGGGTTTGCTTTGAAGATCACTCACTGTAAGCTAGATTAAGCACAATTCTTAAGGGGTCTCATCTCACACTTTGATGAGTTGAAAATCCATGAACTGTTGGTTGATTTCCTGCAAGCAGATGGATTTGGCTGAGCACCATATTAGTCTATTTTGTTGAAGATTTTTTAATGAGGGATCGTGAACTGCTGGGTATGGTAGATTAAACACAGCTCTTACATGTCTTGTATGATATCTCTACATCAATTGAAGTGTGTACGAATTGCTAGTGGACTTCCTGCAAATTCTACATTTTTGCCAATTTACTTGTCTTGCAATTCTGTCAACTTTGCTCTTCAAATTGCAGTGTTCCTTTATTCCAAGTCATTTTTTGAAATAGGCAAGTAAATGACAGGATAAATTCATCTATGTTCTTGGCTTGCAGTTAGTGATATAAATCCGGTCTCATAAGTGTATTTACATTGTGTGGAGCTCATCCGTTCTAGTCCCTGACTGGGTTCCTATGATAGTGCTTGCAGGAATTCGGCAACTTTTGGCACATTTACCTCTACTGCTTCCTCTAGTCGTCCCTTAGTGGTATGCTGAGTTCTGACCATCCATTTCATTTTTTTTGATCTCTTTTAATTCTTTTTAATAGTGTTTTTCACAATTGGCAATCTCAAATATTGCTTAACTAACATGGCGCTGTATCCATGCAACATTATAATGCTTAACTTTGTTATGTATTTGTTTCTTTTAGCTTTATTTGAACTTTGAGCAGCAAGGAGCTACACAATGGTGGACTTTGACACCACTTAAAATTTAATGTTAAAATAGAATGAAACTTAGAAGCAACTTCCTGGACCTTCTCTGACTGGTCAGTGGTAAGTGGTAACTGGCAATTATGTTAGAAAGTAGAAACTACAAGCATGCCAGCCTAGGGGTCGCCCGGGGGGGAGGGGGGGGAGAGGACTATATTGCAGGCTCCAGTGTCCACGACAACTCTTGGATGAAAAAGCCGCTCAAACTTTTGTTGAAATTTTTATAATTTTTTTAAGTGGACAACCGTAAATTCTGGGAAGCTCGAAGCTAGAGCCCCTTGAACAAGACTTTGGGATCTGCCACTCTTGTCTTTTTTTGTTTGGCGGGGGGGTGAATGGATGTCCTGAGTCCAGTAAACTATCTGAGTTTGTTGCATATGTTATGATGCTAATCAAGAAGCTGCTGCCAATAAACTCCTAGTATTGAAGAACTCTCCCCCCCCCCCCCCAAAAAAAAAAAAAACAAAGGGAAATATTTTCTCCACAAGATAATTGGGTTATTCAGCTCCCAAGTCTCATTGGAAGGGATGTTTTAGTTTTCGTTGATTCTCATAAAGTTGGCCAATCTAACTATAATCCCCTTGAAGTGGCCTTTAACATTGGACTTGGTTCAAAACTTAACATTCCAGCCAATAGTATGCTTAGAGGGGTCCCAACACTAATTTATACTAATCAAATTCTAAGAAGCTGCAAGCTAGACCTCCTTCTACCAGCTTTTTGGAGCTGCCAATATTGTCATGGGGAAGGGGGGGTGTTGGGGGGTTGAATTGATATCCTGAGTCCAGTAAACTTCTGAGTTTGTTGCATATGTTATGATGCTAATCAAGAAACTGATCAGTATAGATTCCCAGCCATGGACAACTGCTCCCCCCCCCCCCCCCAAACCCCCCCCCTCCAAAAAAAAGAAAAAATTGAAAGCAAAAAAGAATATGGTATCCAGAACTTATCGAGGAAAATCAGCTCCCAAACCTCATTTGAAGGGGTGTATATGTTTTCCTCGAATCTCTTGAAGTTGGTCAATCTAATTATAAGCCCTTTGAAGTAGCTTGTAACATTGGATGTGATCCGAACTTAAGGCTATAGGCAATAGTATGCTTTCTTTCCAGACTGAGGATATGCTGTATTAGGTTGCTATCCTTATCAGTTCGTGCTGTTTCATTAAATAACTAATGAAATCCTTTATCTTGAAATAGGGAAATAAGGCAAATTCATCTCATGTTGTTACAGTTTCCCGTACTTCTCTAAAAGGTAATAAAATGCGAGTCTCACATGCTGCAATGAGCCTGGCTTCTTGTCGAGACCTTATGCAACGTATTAACTTGCAGCTAGCAACAACGATATGAGGAAGTCTTCAAATTTCCATGAGGGACATGTTCGAGATACTGTGGAAAACATAGCCAGGTTTTGGTCCATTTTGTGCCTTTCAATATTTGCTAACTCTGCTGAACTGCAAGCCTACATATTAAGTTCAGTTCCAATCTCCATATGCATATGTAGAAGCATAACAGTGATGTCTTCATTTGCCATCTTTTGCCTTCAGGCAGACGTCCAGGGATAATAGTGCCGTCATAAGGTCGGTTGGTTGGTTTATATAATTCATGACTGGGTTACCTCAATTAAGTTTTTCTGAGGCCAGTGTAGCTACACTTATAGTTGATCCTTTTATTTCTGTTTTCTTCTCTGCTCTGTTTGTATGCTCTAAGGAAGTCCTTCCCGGTATTGGAAAGAACTAGCCAATCGGGCGCCAGTGGCCTACAGGTATATTCCATTAAACTGCTTGGATCATGTTATGTCAGTATTATTCCTGGAAATAAGTAGCAAAAAGAGTCCTTTTTATTTATTCATTTATTCAAATGAAAATTTAACATGCTTTCATTTACGCTTTCAGGGAGATATTATTAGCACAGCGAAGCCAACGAGAAAACTTGGTTTCACATGTGAGTTCTTGCCATTTTGTAAACCTATCTCATGTGAGAACCAAAGAAGTTTAAACAAACGAAATTAATATTTTTGGCTTGTCCTGTTTTTCTCCTTAACTTCAGTGAGAACCAGAGTTGGTGGAAAACCTGTCTCCCAAGTGAGCAATCTTAAAAGCAAAGCACCAAAGCATACGGTGAATGATGGCTTCATACAAAGGTGAGTGGTTCTTTCTCACTGGAAGGAACATTATCAAGAAGCCAAAGTGTAAAGGGCAATTACCTGTTCTAGGTTCTATGTCTCTACCTCTGAATGCTTACTTTGGGCTACGTGTGAAACTACCTGCTGCAATATCAGATAGTACATACGTCTTTTTTCTTTTCAAGATTCTTGTATTGATGCCTGCTATCATAAATGTCTGTTGCCCTACAAAATTAGAAGCAAATTGCTGCTGCTTCTAGCTCAATGCAATAGCAGAATTCCTATCTATGATGCGCAATAGTTCTTTTTTGTTTCCCTTTTTTTAAGATCATGGGACTGGCTGCATAGATTGTAAGTTGGGCTTTAACATATAATCAATCCCACCGTTGCATGAAGACCCCCTCCCCCGAGCCCACCAATATTGGAAAATATCAACAACCTATGTTACATAGTTGGCTATTCTTGTTTCATTAAGCATACAGGAACCCCCTCCCCCTAAGTTACCAACATAGGAAAATATCCAGAGTTTGTGTCCCATAGTTTCTTATTGTCGTTTCATCAGAACATACCTTTTCAATCTTCTTGTTGCCAAAGTCTGTTCTTTGCTAAAAGAATAGTCAGTTTTCCCGTCGGACAACATCTTAGCGCTACATGGCATTAGTTTTTTTCATTGAATCTCGTCTAGTATATCACAATTTAACACTGTTATTTACTAAGAATTCTTGGTAAGAGTGCCAATTGGCACTGTTTCTTAAATTATCGAGATAAAGCAGCTTAGGGATTGACAGCTGCGCTTAACAGTTTGTATTATCCCATAAAGAGTCAGAGATTGTTGCTAAGTTTAATGTATTGCTGAACGCAGTGTTGGTAAGTCGTCATTTCTCTAGAATTGCAGATAGCCCTTTGGAACTTCCCAGTTTCCCCCCTTCTAAAATGCATATATGAACTGTTAATGAGTGTAAAGACGATATCAGCATGTGAAAGCTTTTGCTGTGAAGATTCACAATGTTCAAATGGCTACCCTTTCTTGCCCATGTTGTAGTTTAATTTTGCAAACTCCAACTTCTAAGTCTCTTTACTCGAGTTCATTTGATCGAATGAGTAAAAGCATATCACCAAAACTTAGGACTGAGATATGATACTGACAATACTGATGATAAATATTGCTATTGGTAAGGTTTCAGTTGTTCAGGGATTCCAATTTATTCTTATTGAACCAGTCAGTAAGACAACAAACATCGATCAGATCCATACAATTGAAGTGTCTCACTTTTCAGATGCCAATTTTTATGTTGCAGGGCTCCACCGAGTCAGAGTGCCAAGGACGCTCTTCAAAGGTCCAGAAAATCAATGAAGGTACTTGATGCATGCTGCCGTTTTACATTAGCTAGAATGATCAGACTCATAAAAAGCTTTTAGTGAAAATGTACTGCATTGTGTAAGATGCCGACAATTTGCCTTTTTGGGTATTTTTCCTAGTTGCATTTCATGCAGAGTTGTTTGCGTCTACCTCAGAGTGCTCCTAGCTAAGTCGTCGATGATGGACCCCCCCTTGAGATAGAAGCAAATTTAAAATATGTGTTTAGATATTGCAATTGGAAATACATGGCATTGCAATGTTTTTCCTGCTTGCAAATCCATAATTAAAGGTCTAGAAACACAAGAGATCTGTACAAATGAAAGTAAAAGTCGAGTGTTCTTGAAACCATTTGCCTTTTCCATCTTTAATATGTTAGATATTCTAATTGGGGGCATTAGTTGCCGACAAAACTATGCCTTCACCCCTTTTTTGTTTCATACTTTCAGATTAAGTTACAATTGCTTCCAAACATTTACAAACTAATTGGTGTCTTCATGTTTAATCCAGCCACTTGTAAGAATGACTTTACACACTTCCAAAGCTCGTACGGACTCCAACTCCAACAGTGTCTCTGTGTTGAACAAATCCCTGGGTACAGCTTCCAGGAGTGCTAGAGTCGGCGCATCTTCTGTGACCAAGACTTCTGAGTTCAGAGGATCTCAAGAAGTTTCAGAAGGAAGAATCCTGGCTGAAGGGAATGACAGCTTAAAACCACATATATCAGAGATCACTGCCAATAAAAGATCAAATCGCAGGAAGTCATATACATCATCACTAATATCAAGATCAAAGGTAAATCATTTACTCACATCTTGTTCTAAATTCTTTTTCAAAAGCTGATAAGTTTCATGTATGATGCAGCTAGTAGGAAACGACGCAGAAGTTATAGAACAGAAGTTGCCAAATATTGATGATCATGGAAATCATCTTGAAGTTGCAGAATATGTTGATGACATCTATCAGTATTATTGGACAATGGAGGTAATTATGATCAATCTTTTCTCCATTGGTTTACTCATACATCACTTTCATTTTATCTTTCACAATTTACATTAGCTCAATATTGGAAATCCAGCATGTGCATGTGTTTTTATGCTTTGGTTGGATAGTTATTTGCTATTGTGCAATAGTGCTAGGGCGGCATCCTGACTTAAGTGGAAAATGCTTCCTTGCTATTTACATGCTTATGGGTCTAATTTACTACGAGTTGGGGTCCTGATTACGATATTGTGTTAATTGAAATTCTCATGGGTGATTGATTTCAAGACTCGTCAGGAGGCTTTCTGGTGAAAGTAAGTATGCCTTCATGTGATGTTAATGCAACATAGCAAAATCTTGAAGAACTCCTTCGAATCGTGCCTGTGCTCTTTTTTATTCTTGTTTCCGTTTCTGGTTTGCCAAGGTGCATGGAGTGCAAGTTAGCCTTTAGTTGGATGCATTTTTCAAGGCAGCTGTCCCTATGTACATCTTATCATATAGCTCTCACTTTTCGTGAATGATTAGAAACTTCTCAAGACTCATTTGCTAGTCCCTGAAAATTTGAAGGTTGTATTATGTTCTATACAATGTTTTTCTGCTGTCATATTTTTCTTGCTGTAACATGAGCTGAGCTTGACTTCATAACTAGTTGACATAGAAGTTCCATCTGCAGTATATTAGTACATCCTTGATTGGGGCCTCATTGTCACATTTAAGAAATGAAATGAGTTATACATAATGTTCCTATAGCAGGGAAATGTGTGTGGGTACCGCATCACACGTTGCAGAAAAGCTTCAATGTGCATTCTTGCATTCATGAAGTGGGAAACATTTTACATAATATTACTGTAGGAGGGAAATATGTGTTGGGTATTGATTTGTAATATCTTTGTTCCAATCTATTTGCCTGCAGGTAAATTTTTACTTATTAGTTTTTGTTTAGCCATTTTGTCAACTGTGCTTCAAATTGCTATTAAGCAGATGATACTGCAGGCTGAGAGTGCATCCTTGGAAAATTACATGATGATTCAACCAGACATTACACTTCAAATGCGGGGCATATTGATTAATTGGCTTATAGAGGTAGCTTCCTACAACCTGGTGACATCATTTCTTGTTTATTGTTTTTTTCCCCTCTGGATAGTCTTTGCACACAGGTCTAACAGCTTGCTTCAATACATACTTCAGGTGCACTTCAAATTTGATTTGATGCCGGAAACACTTTACCTTACAGTAGCCTTGCTGGATAGATATCTCTCTCTGGTTCCTATAAAGAAAAAAGAATTTCAATTGGTTGGTCTTGCTTCACTCTTGCTTGCATCGAAGTATGAAGACTTCTGGCACCCAAGGGTAGTGATCTGTTCATTTTATGTGATCTTCTGTATGTTTAGATTTGGACTTGCTTCTTATGTGGTTTATCTCACATAGGTCAAAGACTTGATCAGCATCTCAGCAGAGACGTACACCAGAAAGCAAGTGCTGGAGATGGTACATGCTGGATTTGATAAGCCCTTTCTTTTTTCTCTGTTTCTTTTTTTGGGGGGGGGGGGGGTTGTAACTGGCATCAACCACAACTGAACTACCGTAACAGTAATGTTCGAACATTCGGAAAATCTATGTCAGTTGTTCTGTATTCCTCAGGAGTCGTACAGCATTCTATAGTTTCCCACACCATGCCCTACTATCGCCCGCCTTCGACTCTGCCTGAAACATGCTTTTGATATTTTGTGAATTCACAGGAAAAAGATATACTCAAGAATCTGAAATTTCGGTTGAATTTGCCGACACCTTATGTCTTCATGCTAAGATTTCTCAAGGCGTCTCAAACAGACAGACAGGTTTCTACTACCGCACTTTGTTGTACTTTTAACTTCCCCGCCCCATCTTCTTTATGGTTTCTAAACTTGTTTGCAACTGGTTGACGCTTCTTTTTCCAGCTTGAACACCTCGCATTCTATCTTATCGAGTTGTCCTTGGTTGAGTACGAAGCCTTGAGGTTCAGACCCTCATTGTTATGCGCTTCAGCTGTTTATGTTGCTCGTTGCACTCTAAACAAGCTCCCAGAATGGACTCCATTGCTTGGAAAACATGCACAATATAAAGAATATCAGATGAGGCATTACTTCTTTCCCAACCAACTTTGTTTCTGGAACCTTAATGACTTCCGGAACATCTACTCACGTTAGTTCGATCTCATGTAGGGATTGTGCGAATATGATCCTGAAATTGCACAAAGCAGCAAGTACATCGCTCCTGACTGTCACGTACAACAAATACACGAAGCCAGAGTTTGGTGGGGTTACAGCCATTAGGCCCCTGGACAGTCTTTGAATCTTCTCCCTCCACCTCCTTCTTCTCTCTGTTTTTCTCTTTTTTTTTTGGGGGGGGGGGGTTCTTCTGTATATTTCATGTGTGTTTATGTATACATGGAGTGAGTTCTTACTCCTTACTAACTGGCATTTTTAGAATGGTGTGGATGTGAACTTGGCCACAGAGAAGGAAAGCACAAGTAAAATGTACTAGCTTTACTAGTTTTGGCTCTTAGTGCCCTAGATATATTGGTTCTCTACTAAAATGTATTAAAATTTGTACTATTTCAAATTTTAAGAACGTTTTAAAATTGGTATCTTAATTTTTTTTTTACAAATAATTTCTAGTTAATTGGTATAGGCCATGCAAATTTGATATTTGACCCTTACACATTGGTATTTATAGAAAATTTGACTGGTATGTTTTGGTATGATTTTGTTATGTAGCAAGGGTTTTATAGTTTGACTTTCCATTAATATGATACAGATATAGACAAATATTTTTCCGATAAAACCTTATGGTTTTTGCTAAAAATTTATATAAATAAAATATTACATTAAATGTTTGATGAGTGCCTTATATTTGAAGGTCTTGCTCTCTCCGAATGAATTCAGGCAACAAAATTCTCTAGCATACATAAGGTTGATAAGTGGAGCTTTATTCCAACCAAGTAAATCCTTATAATTAGGTATGTCCTATTTATTTCCTTTTCTTTTTAACAAATTGCATTTTCGAATTTTACAGATTACAATTATGAGACTATATCCTTGTCACTTCCATTGAAAAAAAGGACATTTAATTTGCAATTAACTAATATAGACTTGAATAACGTGTGATATACTAAAACAAAATGATGCTATGACTTAATGCATACAATCATTTATAATTAGCCCCAGTAGGTTAAATCTTGCATTCTTTTAACGGAATCATTATAATTCTGGTTGAAGGAATGATGTGTATCAACAATAATTCAATAATGTCCTAAAAATTGTATATAAAAATACAATCGGTTTAAATACACTAACAAAATAAGGCCATGTTCTTTTCGTTGGTAAATCCAAATTTACCAACCTCAACCAACTTTAACCCACATCAGCCCACTCCACCAACTTCAATAAAAAATATCAATTTAAACCCACTTCAATCTATTTCAACTAACTTTAACCTACTTTTTACTATTTTAACCAACTTCTACCCATCATACCAAATCCAAAAAAAAAATTCAATCCACTTCAACCTACTGCAATCAACTTCAACCCACTTCAACAAAAAAAAATACCCACTTCATCTTATTTCAATCAACTTCTACCAATCTCAACCAACTTCACCCATTTATCAACTCATATTTCCCAAAGAAAAAAACAGGCCCTAAATACTGAATTTACATTAACATAAGTTATAGAAAAAATATTACCATAAAAATAAGGAGATACTGATAATAAAAATTAAAACAAACCAAAAATATTACCATAAAAATAAGGAGATATTGATAATAAAAATTAAAACAAACCAATTACATAATATCGATATACTTTCAATTTAATGTATTTTTTGTCGGTGTAAATGTAATTCCTTATAAGCATATGGTTCTCAAAGCTACTTGTCACTTGGTGTTAGAAGATGGGCAGCACAATTTTAATCATTTTCATGTACTTACAAGAAGAATTAAAGCAATATTCATGTCATTTTGGAGATGAGAGACAGGTAGAGAGGGACCTTTTTGGTTTTTCCATTGTGGTGGGTTTTGAGTAGAAAGCAAGCAAGAGAAAAAAGAGGAAGGCAAAAACTCCAACTTTTTCCCTCCCATTTTAATTTCTTTGTTTGCAGATTCAAGCTAAGCATATATGCCCTTCAAACATGCACCAAATCCTGTAAAATTTCCCATACTATATGTGTTAGTTAATTTAATTGCTCCTATCTCCACTTTTGTAGCCTCGACAGTTAAACAAGTTGATTTCGTGTATAATGTCGACTTAATTAACTTATAGTGGATTAAAGTAAAATGTCTCTTTAAATTGTCTTCTGTTCACTAACTTATTAGACAATTAATAATTTATAACCTACGATTAAATGGAATTATCTTGTCTATAAATTAGGTTAACACTGTTATATGTGATCTCTCATGTCCATTGAGGGGGTCGGAATTTTTGAAGTGTAGTTTAATTTCAGAATTAATTTTAAGTATTCCGAGTTAATATAAATAATTAAATGCTACACTACACAGCAGCTTTAGTTTGTCCTAGCTAGATGTTTTTTACCTAGAATTTCTTCATCAACACATCTTCCAGTAGCTGGCCAAGGAATCAATCTTATTTGATTTTATATCAAAAGAAAAAAGGAAAAAAAAACCTAAGCATATATGTGCTTGATGTTGCTTGTCAAGCTAGAATCTCTTTCCTCCCCTTGGCTTGTGGCTGTGGCTTTGAGCACATTGGAGTGAGAATTGAACACATGGAAACCAGAAGAAAGCACTGCATTGGATTTTGGGTTTTGAAGGTTCAATATTTTTTCTCTGTGTTGTCTGCTTTGTTTCTACATTGTGGTAAGTACATATGCATATCTTTCTCTAAACAAACCCCCATTGTTTTCATTTGATCTTATTGATATCCTACATGATTCAATGTTATTCTTAAATGATAAATGGCATGGGTCCGCTTGGAATTGGTATCTCTACTTGCCCGAGTACTTGTAGGGGTGAGATCGCTTACATATCGACAATCTATACCATACTGATCTGTAGGATTGTTTACTTTCATGAACCTCGCGTCACCTTTTATCCATGTGTATTTATGTTTAACAATGTTGTTCTCTCCTGCAGATGCAAGAAGAACAATGCTCCTATCAAAAGACATTTCACATCCAAAAACCGGCATCATCAAGCATTTGCAAATACTAGAAGTAGCCAAGAACTTGAACATGGTATTGGATGTATCATTGAAAGATTCATCGAACCCTCAACCTTATGTAAGCTCCCCACTCACCTTACCTCCCTATGATTCTCTCTCTCCTACCCCTTCGCCTGACACCTCCCCTCCATTTTGTGTGTATCCACCCCCACTATCCCCTTCAACAACTATCCCAAGCCCAACACCACCTTTACCCTCCTATTCAAGCCCACCTTTAGGCCCAATAGAGACCACACCTCCCCCGTTCGCTATCATTCCGAGCCCACCAAGTGTTCTTCCTGGGCCCACTACATCCATCCCAAGTCCGTATAGCCCAATTCCTAACCCACCCTACTATGAGCCGAGTCCACCAAGTGGAGGTAACATTCCTAGCCCACCGGAGTCCCCAATAGGCGTCACCCCCGGTCCTCCGATATTTCTACCGCCGGTGGTGTTCCCACCGCCAGTAAAGCCGTTGACGCCACCGATGATTGGTGGTGGTGGTGGTGGAGAACAGCGGACTTGGTGTGTTGCGAAACCATCCGTACCTGATCCAATCCTCCAAGAAGCCTTGAACTATGCTTGTGGATCAGGAGCAGATTGTGGGCCGATTCAACCAAATGGGCAGTGTTATCAGCCTAATTCACTTTTGGCACATGCTTCTTATGCCTTCAACAGTTATTGGCAAAGGACCAAAGTAGCAGGAGGAACTTGTGGGTTTGGAGGGATTGCCATATTAGTGACTGTAGATCCAAGTGAGTTGATCTTCTTGTTATATGTTATACTACAGGCCTGTTCTTTTTGTTGATCTTTTTCAATTTGCCAATTTCAACTCATTTCAACCAACTTTAATCCACTCCAATAAAAAATACCAACTTCAATCCACTTCAACAAAAAATACCAATTTTAACCCATTTCAGCCAACTTAACCATTTTACCAACCCCAATTTACCAACGAAAAGAACAGCCCCTACTTGTGCAGCATATATCTAGATTCTTATCCAAGTTCGTTTGCTGAAATCACGTGTTCTTTTGTGTGCAGGTTCTGAAGATTGCCATTTTGTTGGCAACTAGCCACAAAAAGTGAAGATGAAGCACTCTCTGTGAAGTATTGAATTGGATGATTTCATTCATTCACAAGAGTAAAACGTACCAAAATGTCTGTGAGAGTTATAGGCCAGTAATGATAATTGAATCCAAGACATTTTTGTCAACTTTTCATGTGAAGTTGAAAAGGGCATCAGTTTTGTACTTACTATCATATTTTGCCATGGCAGAACTTTTTGTAGCCATTGTATTGATCATTCCAATTTTATCATATGTCTTTTAAAGGACGTAGCCATTGTATTGATGAAAAATTATGTGTTGACTAATTAAAGTACGAGTAGAAATTAGTTTTCCGTCTACTTAAATAAGATATGCTGCTTAGACCAAGAAAACCCAAAAAAAAAGTTCATTTTGATTCTATATCTCAATTTGGTAATTTTTATATTCGTACTTACATTTGGCAACTAAAAAAATTCAGTTGAGTAATTCTCGTTATCGATCTAGTTTAGTATCACCGTTAAGTAACCAAAATAATCAAGGCAAAAGGCACTAGTCTTCATTTGTATTTTATTGTAGTAGGTGTTGTGATTGTGCATTTGTTAGCAGTCACGTACTCAAAAGAAAAAAAAAAAAAAAATTGAAGCTTTTGAATTTCTTTCTGTGATGTGTGATGTGATTTAAGACTTCATCTACATAGTTCTTTAGGATTTTAGTTATCTAGCATAGAGTAGAGTGATAGTTTTTCTGGATGGTGTTTTTTTTGGGGGGGGGGGGGAATGGCCAAGTAAATCATTTCATCAATATGTTATATAAGCCTGTCATATTCATGTCATCCCTTTTTGGGGAGGGGGGGAGGAGAGGGGGAACAATAATGTTGTCAATTTGAAGCAATTTTAAGAGACAATGTATAAAGCATACAACATGTTAAAAGAAGTAGATTTGTACCGAAAATTTTCTCCGATAGTTTGAAGTGAAGAGTCCAACTTATGTAAACCTATAAGAGATGCTTACCATTATTGTTTGAGGGCCCTTCTTGGAATACAGTGAGAGGAAGCCCTTAGTTAAATTAGGCTTGTAACGTAATCCAATGTCTACAAGTCTAATGTAGTTAACTCAAAAGGAAGGCACCAATGAGCTCTTAGTCAAATGGTTAAGATTGATGTTTTCAGTATATTAGATCTTAAGTTCCTCCTATTGTATTGTATTGTACTGTTTTCATGACTCATTTGAATCCCCACTTCCCTCCCCCACAAAAAAGAAAGGCATTTTCTTTTATCGTATATTAAATTTAAAGTCGAGACTTCATTATAGGAAAACAAATATACAACAAATGGGTAAATATATGAATACTGAGTAATTGAACACCCTTGTAAATGCTAACTCCCTGTTCTTTTCGTAGGCCCTTTTGGATTTACCAACCTCAACCCACTTCAACCCACTTCAACCCACTTCAACCAACTTCAACCCACGTGGAAAAAAAATACCAACCTCAATCCACTTCAACCCACTTCAACCTACGTCAACCGACCTCAACCCACTTCAATTGACTTCAACCCACCCCTTCATAAATTTAATAATTTATAAAGTGTCTTGTGAGATTTAATTATTTTTGAAAAATAGTATGATTTGAAAATGGTGAAAATTTATAAGGAAATTGGGGTGGATAAAAGAGTAAAGTAGGTTAACGTATGTTGAAGTAGGTTGAGGTACGTTGAAGTATATTGAAGTGGGTTGAATTTTATTGATGTGATAAATTAAACTTGATTAAAATAATAGAAGCAGGTTGAAGTGGGTTGAGGTTGGTATTTTAGAATTGACCCACGAAAAGAACAGGGCCTAAAAAAATTAGACAAAAAAGTATTCCGTCTGCAACTATGAAATTTGATAATTTCTTATCATGTTCAAAATCCATACATTCGGGAATCTTTTAATTTCTAATTGCAATTTGTAAACGTGAGACACAGATGAAGACATTGAGATATGGAAATGATTACAGGAATGCATCGCATAAATTAAACGACGCAAAATATTTAAGCACGTATCAGTGCCACTTTTACAAATATTTAATTTCAGGTAGAATATATACCCAAATTTCATTTGCTATTTGATTCCTAATTTCTTTAATGGCATTCTTAGCATCCTGATCAAATAGGTTAACAGGTGGCCTTGGGTCAGCGCATAACGGCCTTGGTGAGATTTGCATCCCCTTCTCATGCAGATGAACGAAATTGTAGAGTGCACATACTGCAATAATAATTTCAAATTGTTATGCTAAACTCACTTGAGGCATTCTGTCATCCAAAATCTTTCAAGTCGCCTTCAAAACTCTAAATGTTCGCTCAACTACTCCAGGTAAAGACGAATGCCGATAGTTAAACTCTTCTTGAATACCTTGTAGCCCATGGCCGCATCTCTGTCCACTTCTGAATTTTGGAATGTGGTAGCGAGCGCTCTTCCCTGAATAAGGAGCCAAGTACCCCATCGTATTTGGATACGTAGAATCCGCCAAATAATATTTTCTTGTAGGAGTATATTAGAGAAAGACACGACATGAAATTTGCGTTATAATCAAGCAAACTACCGACAAACACGACAATGACTATGTTAGTACCTGATTGAGGATGAGGGAAATCAAATTTATGCTGACTCAAACTATCCTTCAACATAGGTAGATCGTGGGAACTTCTCGCCCAGCCAACATTCACATATGTAAACATCATGTCAAAAGAAACGACGCACACAAAATGTTCCAACTCTTTCACCTTTTACGATTTCTAAATCGTTGGCCATTATCATCTCCTACTATGCATTGAATATGCGTCCCATCTAAAGCCCCATTGCAGTCCTTCAACAGAAAATAACAATTCAGCATATTTTCACATTTGTGCATAACGATAAGAACATGTGAATGTGTGTAGGGAGGTAACAACCATACCTTAAAAAAAGGCCAATAGAAGCCCTTCTTCTGGAGAATTTCAGCAGACAATTCATCTTGATTTTGATACGGCCTAGTAATATCAGACGACAATTCACCAGGCCGTCGAGCACTTGTTCATGATATTTGCCTATTGTTGATAAGGAATTTGAAAGCAATTTTCAGCCTCCTGATAACTAGCCCCTCTTGCCAAAACAAACAAGGTAATTGCAACAATTTCAGTAGTTTTAATAAAATGATCCTCTTTCAATAAACGCTTCTCTATGAAAATGTTAATGAGATGTATGAAAACATGTTTGTCAAGTCGAAGAACTTTACGACATAAATCAGGGCGTACTTCGCTCCACTCTCCCCACCAATTGCTCTTGGCGATCTTTCTTTAAACGTGGGCTGAGGTCGGTCCACATGATTTCATTGTAGGGTGTAAGCAATAATAATGTCAATAGCATGGTCTTCCCCCGCATCCATTGCACAATCCTCCTCACCCATTCTACAATCATCCCCATTCATTCTACATGACATCGTCACATAACAATTAGCAAGATCAAACAAATTGAAATTACTCAAAGTCCCCACAACATGGTTTTGCTCCGCATACAGCGATATAGTGAAGTACACAAACAACAAAATCATAAAGCCATACAACGTACATGACATCCAGAACAAAGAAAGCAACATGTCCATGACCACCTAATGCTAACACAAACAACTTATTAGAAGAAGTATACACAAGAAAACTAAGACATACATACTCCACTCAGCATACACCGTCAAATCCAGAACCCTCTTGATGCCACGTATCTCACCACAAACTTATCATCCAAATCCTAGAAAAGACTTTCTTTATTTTTTGATGGATGTAGTCCATCACACTCCATATGAAATCTGATCCCATGGCAAAAATTTGGGGATGTTGCTTCAGCCGTGCCTGCACCTGCTTTGTAAGGGATGGTTGTTGCTTTGCCTCCTCCCTCATGCGGATAATAGCAAGGGCTTGGTGCACCTCCTCATCTCTTGATGACCAATTAAGAAGCTCTTGCCGTTTGCCATCACTAGAAGTCCCACCTTCACTTTTTCGCGTGCGAGAGCTGTGCACACTCTTAGGAGGAGATCGACTTTCCTCCGCACGAAGGCATTCCATATGGGCATCGGATCCATCCTCATTTGCTTTGTCAGTATCACCTACATGTTTGTCTATATCAAGCGCCTTCCCCGTTGACCGTTGGGTTGGATTGCTAGGAGAAGCAACCATCCCAGGAGCGAAGCTCATTTCTCCAGTGGCTTGCTTCCCGTAGAATGCCGATTTCATCTTTTCCAAGTTCACATGCACCTTCTTCCAGAATGATTTATACTTCCCGCCAAATCTCTGCACACCACAGCACACATGAATGTTTCACATTACAATTCCGAAAAATGAAGTCATGTATAATATTCGACACTTATTCATGAGAACATCATATACCTGAAGGAAGCCTTGCCAAGTTGAATCAGACACAACCACAGCGCCGATCTTGTAATCAACACCCACCCCTGTTTTGCCTATAAGAAATTCCCAAACTCCCAACTTCTTTCGTAAATCATTACAACGGTTTTTGATTTGGATGCTCTCCTTATTAATCCCTTCATTTTTCAACATTACTCTCACTAAACTCCACTTAAATTTAACTGCTTCATGTGCTCTTTGTTCGATCAGAATATCCAACAACTTCTCATCATCCCTGTTTGTCCAATTAGCAGATTTTTTCCGAGAAGCAGAAGCAGCCATCACTCTCAATTTTCTAAACCCATGAACATGCCATGGTCAGACCACAAAACACACAATCAAGGAGGATGCAAATTAACCTTTGCATTTTCACTGTGAAGGGAGTCACTTCTAATATAATAAATTAACAACCATGGATACATCAGACACTGACATGTTCAACAACAAAGGCATAAGGCATTTCGCTGCCCATAATCTCAGCAATTAACATTTTCAAAATATGAAAACTCATACGAATCTCATTCCGTAGTAATTGTAATCTGCATCAGTGGTGAGTATCACCCAAGAAACACTCATATAATTTCCAGAAACGCACCACACACGTGAACTAATGGCAACCGGAAATAACACCAAAAATCGAACAATTGCTCAACCCCCCAAATTTGCCCACCCACAACACCAACATTTGCAAACATTATCCACCACAAATGAGTAAATCAAATTTGGGTGAAATGAGGTACATACCTATCCCGTTAATGCCTTCAAGCCCCATCTGCACTGGCCGCCAGGGGCTGTGCTCGCCTCCAAATTAAAGGCCCATGCACCTGTCGGTGCCGTTCGAATGGTTGGCACCTCACTGCCGGCAGGAGCTTGCCATGAACACCGAGAGGGGGACTTCGTTTCTGGGTAATTGCAAGGAGGGCCTTCGTTTCTGGGTGATTGCAAGGAGGGGAGTCTTTGTTTCTGGGTAATTGCAAGGGGGGTTGCGTCTCTGGGTTATTCAAGAGGGGGCAGGTTGCGTATTTGAGGCAATGGAGAAGGGGGTTTGCCTTGTTGGGTAATTGAGAGGGGGGGAGCATGTGTTGTTTGTGGGTAATTCAAGGGGGGAGCATGTGTCGTTTGAGGGTAAATCAAGGAGAGGGGGGAGCATGTGTCGTTTGTGGGTAATTCAAGAGGGAAGCATGTGTCGTTTGAGGGTAATTCAAGGGAGGGAGCATGTGTCGTTTGTTGGAAAGGGGGACTTTGTGGGAGAAATAAGCAGGGGGTGTTGGGGGTAAAATAGCAGGGGTGATCTGTGCATGCAAAAGAAAGGCGTGAGATTCTCTGATGCATCAGACAGTAGTGATTGGATGCGATTCGATTTTAATTTTCAAATTATCATGATGCATCAGGCAGTATCGATTAGATACGATTCCATTTTAATTTTCAAATTATCATCATTGTATTTTACTGTCACACGCTTTTCAAATGACATTATTTTTTTATTATTTTCCACAACCTAATTTTTCATCTTTTATAAAATTAGGAAAAAGCTAATGTTATGTTTTTAACCAACTCCTATATTTTAAAATTAACAACAAATTTATACTACTGATATATTTTGTAACACTTATGATTATACTATTTTCTTATGTTACATCTAATTTTTCGAATATGGGCCTGTTATTTTCGTGGGTAAATTAAGGTGGGTAAAAGGGTGAGGTGGATTGAAGTGGGTTGAATTTTTTTAATGTCATAAATTGAACTTTAGTTGTTAGTGGATGTGGGTTGAAATAGGTTGAACTGGGTTTAAATATATTGAAGTAGGTTAAAATGGGTTGAGGTTGATATTTGCAAATTTACCCATAAAAAAAGGCCCGTGTATAAAAAGTTGTCATCAATAAATTTTGTAACCGAAATAGTTAAAAATAATTGACAAGTTGTGCCGGTCTCCAGTTTTTAGAAAAATAGTTACAAAAATTATGAAATTACCATTCAGCAAAAAAAATGCACTAAAAATTACAATAACTTCATAAATTATCACACATAATTACATTCTCATTATTTTAACCCATTTTAACCCACCATAAAAAAATATACTAATTTTGATTCACTTTAATTTATTTTAATCCACTTTAATCTACCTAAAAAAATATCAATTTTAATCCATCTTAACTCACCTCAATTCACTTTATCCTTTTATCCGCTCCAATTTACCGAGGAGAGGAAAGGGCCCTAAGTCATCTTGATATCCACTTCAATATTCAGCACAAAAAGAGTCTAGGCCTGAACTTGCCCGCCACAGCCATTTTCATGGTTGCAAGCTCAGAATCAGAAGAATGACCCTAACACTACTTCCCTCCCGCCTAGTCAAGTGCTTCTCTCTCTCCTCATCTGCTGCTGCTGCTTCTTCCACTGCCACTTCTCTCCAGGAAATCGCCTCAACCTGCCCCAAAGGTCTCTCTCTTTCTCTCCCTATAGTTACGCTCTCTGCTAGCATTAATATGAACGATGGCACTTCAAGTGGCTTGGATTTATTGTTCGTCAGACTTGTTGTTTTGGTTTAGAATTGATTAGGTTTTTTCTGGGTTACAACATTTGCGTTTCGGATGAATTTTTGTAAAGAGAGCTTTCTGGGTGGTTGTTTTGGTTAATTGGTCCCAATCATGATATGAATTTCGTGTATAGCACTGCACAAATTTACTTGCCATTCCAGCCTATGAAATGCATTGGTTTAAGACCATACATACTCTAAAGGAGGTCCTCCATGGTTTCAAGGGAAAGGGTTTTTTCCTTTTTTTGTGGGGGAGGGGTGGTTGGGTCGCTGTGCGGGAAACAAGTTGCAGAAAACCAATGTCAGATTTGATTGTTTCAGAAGTAAAATACATGTCTGTTCTTCAAGTAGCTGAAAAGGGTACTTTGAACAATTTGTTGCTGCTTGGTGGACTAAAGTGAAATGACTTGCCAAATCGTCCTTGACTTTTCTGATCATAGAATAGAAGGCAATTGA
Organism: Carnegiea gigantea; assembly: GCA_029747015.1. NCBI lineage: Eukaryota > Viridiplantae > Streptophyta > Magnoliopsida > Caryophyllales > Cactaceae > Carnegiea > Carnegiea gigantea. The sequence goes on from JAKOGI010000072.1 coordinate 1,296,667, forward strand.
TGCTTCAAAGAATCTAGGGTCAAAACCTGTAGGGCAAACAGTCGTAGGTGGGGTAAAGTTGCTTACATTTGCTCTCTCTCCCCCTTTTACCCTCCTCAGTCCTCCCCCAACCCTTCTACCACTAAAAAAGGGGATACAGACACCTTGCCTTGGTTGAATTCTGGGTGTTGATTTAGTGTGGTTAGATAGGGGGAAAACAGCTTTCTCCTTGTACCATTTTGAGCCTCAAAGCAGCCCATATACGAAACTAATGCAATTCGTTTTGGTTACCCTATCAGAAATGTTGCCGTACTTCCATGTTGAGGATATTACACAATAAATACTTTTCAGTGCGTCGGTTGCCAGACTGTTATGAGCTCCCATTGGATTCAACGGTATCCAAAGAACATATCCAAGTGGACAATTGCACGCATTTTTTGGTTCACGCTAATTAACCTTAGGAGACTAATATTGGCATGCAAAGGCATATGATTGGTCTTATCCATCGCTCGATTGGACCAATTGCCAGAAAATCATCTGGTTTCTACATATTAACGTTGAAACAGATTGATCAATCTTTATACTGGAGTATTGCTGTGACAAACACATCAATTTATTGATGAGTGATGAGTAGTGTCAATTTTGTAGGAGTTGCAAAGGTTGTCTTAAAGAAAGGAAAGACTCAACTCTTCAAGAATGGAAGTCCTATGGTTTACAGTGGGGCTGTTGATAGAATAGTTGGGAGACCACCACCCAACACTGGAGATGTCGTATTGGTTGCTGATCAAACAGAAAAACCAATCGGCTGGGGCTTTTACAACTCTGTTTCTATGTTTTGTGTCCGCCTTATGCAACTAGAGGAGGAAGCAACAAGGTATGTTCAATGGGCGATTTTAATTTCTTGTTTTTTTTTCTTGATCTCTTGCGCCAGGGATAAATCCCATTTTTCAAAAATGATGCAGAGATCCTGCTTCTGCCTTAAATGTAGAGAGACTAATTGAACAAAGGATTGATGCAGCCACAGAATTACGGAGACATTTGGGGCTTCCTTCTACTCATACAAATGCATACCGTCTCGTGAACAGTCAAGGAGATAGGTTTGTTTGTCAAACTTTTCGGAGACCCACCCCCCAAACCCCAAAAAAAAAAAAAGAAAAGAAGCTGTTGTACTTCTGCAGTCATGGAAAGAGAGTACCATACTCTGATCCATAGGTGATGCTAGATGGGACGCTTCAAATTTTTATTTTACTAGGAACCCTTTGTGCATTTACTCTTTTCTTAGTCATCAAGCATTTTCATAAGAAATTGTGTAGTTTCTTAATCTGATGTTGGTCCCACTATTGGACTTCAGGTTGTCTGGATTAATTGTTGATGTGTTTGACGATGTAGCTGTTGTTGCATCTTCTGCTGCTTGGGTTGAGAAATATAAGCCAGAAATAGAGACTTGTCTAAGTAAAGTCAATGTAATCAGTTATATAAACTGGAGACCTTCACTTGAAATTCTAAAGGAAGAGGGCATAGATGTTTCAAAATTCAAGCACACGCCTTCTGCCGCTCCTTCTGCACGGGTAAAGGTAGGCTGTTTTGCGAGCTATAATTTCTTGTTCCTGTTGTGTTACAATGGACATATTCTTATCCTTCTTTTTACTTTTGGGAGGGATGTAGGGGACTTCTTTCATCCTGCTATAGGGTCACAGCTTGACATATATTTTGCCTTCCATATTGGATGCTGCTTGGCATTTGTAGCATATGCTGATCACAAACTCGTCCTGTTAGGCTGCTATTCAATAGCTGGTCACTTTCGTTGTTCTTAATCAATGTCTGAGTACTGCAGGGGTAGGGAAAAGAGAATAAATTGGTATGTTAAACCTTCAGTCAGTGTTTCCTGTTGTTGGTTTTGAGATTTTGAGGGTGGTGCCTATGAGAGGTAGTATGACCATTTTCAATCAATGGGAATGGAGAATAAGCAGTGTTGGCTGGTCTACAAGAAACTCTTTTGGAAGATTTTGTCTTATAGAACTAGCTCCTTAAGCCTTGCTAGTAGAATGGGGAGTCACCTTTGCTGTATTGATGAGTGCTGCAAGTCAAGCATTGAGAAGCTGTCTTTGGAAAATGCAATAGACTCAAAATTAGGTGACTAAGGCCCTATTTGGGAAGGGGTATGGAGGAGTAAAAGAGAGCAACAAATCCTGATTGGAACTGGAAGACTTCAATCTAGTCATTCCAACCCAGGTCAAAGATTCATCCATTTAATACGAATTGTAATTGTGTTCAAGATACATCACAAAATACACAATCTAGTCATCTTATGCACCCAACAACATTTGTTCATTGGCTAACCGGAGACTAGGGAGACATTGCGTGCTTTTGGCTCAGTCAAGTTTAATTGGGGGACTGATTTTAGGTGTGACTTAGCTTTCATGGCAATGAGTCGACACTAAAGCGTGTGAGGCAGTGCATGTTGATAGTGATTATATGGCACATCATTTTCTTCGTTTGCAAATTTGCAACTCATTTAGCCAGTCTGTTCTTGGATTTAAATGTAGCCGTTATACAAGATGGTTAATGATAGGTTTACTAATTGTAGCTGTTGGGAATGCCACTTTGGCTGATGGGAGTATAGGTCAATGGATTCAAACTTCAGTAGGCCACTGCGTATTTTGTTAGTGACTAGTTGACAATCATTTCTGGGAGACACTACTTGTATAGTAGATGGTTATGCTGATGTTGCTTGTAATCAGTTTATGGATTGATCAATTATCATTCTGAGTGTAAGCATCGAAATGAAAAGCTCCCAGTTTCAAAGAAATGCAAGGCACTACCTTCTTATATTGTTTTTAATCTGAATTTTGAAACAACGGGAAAGAGTGACTTTCTTTCATGGTGTTTGATTTTTGTGAGGCTGTTGCATGTATTTATGATGACATTGCTTAGTTGTATCTGACTATCTGTGCCGTCTTACCATTAGCAATCTTTCTCAGGTCAAGGAAAGTGGAATTACCTATTCCATTTCACTTGACGGACAGAAGACTGGGTTCTATGCTGATCAACGTGAAAACCGTCAATTCATAGCAACAATTGCACAAGGGAAGACAGTCCTTGATATGTGTTGCTACAGCGGCGGATTTGCTCTTAATGCGGCACGGGGTGGGGCTGCATCTGTGACTGGTATCTCTAGATCTATTTGCATTTTGGTTATTCAGTAGTGTCCATCATCTTGTTTATAACCATCTTAAAAATCTTCAGTACTATGTGTGGCCTACAGGTTGCTTTGATCTATGAGGCATAGTTTTTATGTGAAATTTCATTGACAGGAGTGGATTTATGCCATAGGTTAAAGCAAGTATGAGGCATGTTGGAAGCTATGGAAAAGGACTCCATCTTTTTTCCCCCTTGCAGACTGAGCCATCTTTTCCATTTAGAAAGAAATTGTTTTCATGCAAGCAATTTAAAATATTTCATAACCGGTTAATAAACTAACAAACCGACAAATAATGTAATTTTGGTAGAAAGAACTTGAAATCTCACTCAATTCTCAATCCACAAAATGCGGAGTCCCAAGCATGTCAAGAGTAGCCATAGGAAATCTTTGATATCGCATTTCCTCCAGAAATAGAAATAACATTGTTTTTGCTTCTTGTTTCTTGCATCACGTCTTTTTTATGAATAATGATTTCTTGTGATCAGGGATTCACTTTCTTTTTATTTTTTCTATAGCTAAAAGTGATACTTGGAAGATGCCAATTGCATTTAAATCTAGGTTTATGAAAGTCACGTTTAAATGCTGTTGGTCTTAAATATCTAGTTCTCTTTCTGCAAATTTTTCCTTGATGTTTTGCTTGAAGGAACATGATATCAGGAGTATTTGGACCCCCCCCCCCCCAAAAAAAGGAATGATATCAGGGATAACTCTGTCATGGTTATTCTTTTCTTGTAAGAATGGTATGGAGCTTCCCCCCCCCCCCCTTTCTGGGCTTTCCAAGCAGTAAACCAATCTAATGTTGGTGTTTATGGAGGAGCTTAAAGCCTTTTTTTTGGGGGGGGGGGGGGGCGCCTTTGTAAATGGGAAGCTGCCATAAGCTATCCATTAGATTTTTGCCCCTCCTTTGACAAGCTCTGAGCTCCCCAAGAAAATGAAAAAAATAAAAATAATACATTAATGAACTCACGAACACGCAAACTGTTGCAAAAGCTGAATACCTGACCTACCTGTAAATCCTTATCAAAAAAGATAATTACCTGTAAATCATTTGCCAAAGTAGAAAATCCCTTCAGCATGCGTATATGATATTCACTGAATGAAACTTAGTCATGTGGTGTAGTGCCTTTAAGCATCATTGCTTCACATAGATGAGTCTTTGTACTGGAATAATGCTCTCTCTTGCATCTATTGCAAGGTGTCGATTCATCACTGCCTGCTTTGGAGCTTGCCAAAGAGAATGTTATTCTGAATGACCTAGATCCTGAGACAATATCATTCTTGAAGCAAGATGCAACTGACTTCATGAAGAGTGCCGCTGCTAGGAATGAGTTCTGGGATATTGTCATTTTGGATCCACCCAAATTGGCTCCTCGGAGGGAGGTTAGTCGCTTATAATGTTCTAAAATTATCAGAATGTAGGATGAAACTTAATCGTATTTTGGTATTGCTGACATCATTGACTTGATTCGGGGAAAACTTAGGTCCTTGTGCTCCTTTTTATGGGTCCCAAGGGTGAAGTAGTTGTCACCTGCAGATGGCCCTAGGTCTTCCTAGACTTCACAAATTCTTAGATGAGACCGTCTTACATAAGATCTATGGTGAGACGAACTCCTTTAGGGGTGACCTTTTGAAGATTTTTGGATTACTGATAATTTGTATAAGAGTGACTTCTCAATGCAGGGTGTCTAATAATCCATCTAGCAATTATCTAGAATTTCTTTTTTGTTCCCCTTTCTTTTGTCTCATACTATCTTCCCTTGCCGAATTGCTAGTATATCCTTGTTTGCATTCAAGGACCCTCTCCAAGCAATGTAGGAAAATACCATCTTGCCTCCGAAACATAGATTAAGAGTGTGTGAAGATGAGTCTATGATGCCTGTGTATGGGGCACCAAGAGCTGTGTACTTCATGAGCCAAAGCTCTACAGAAGAGCTTAGTCTTGGATACCATTGGGAAAATGATTGCATCAATTACTTCAGCACATTTACATTAGGACTCTGATGTCTTTGATGCTATCACTTCTATGATGCACTTTCAATGTCAAGATAGGGATGTTGTACTTCTCTTTGCACCTTTTCTTTGCCTCTGTCTGTTGATCATAACATTTTGTTTTATCCAGGTCCTGCAAAATGCATCCAAAATGTATAGAAATTTAAATGCATTGGCTATGAGACAAATAAAAAAGGGTGGACTCCTCATGACTTGCTCTTGTTCTGGTGCTATGACTCAGAGTGGCACCTTCATGCGTGTCATTCAGGTAAGATCCCCTTGCATTTCTGTTCTTAATTTATGCTAGTGAAAACTTTTGGTATTTTTGCTTGTGACGGCCAACTCAGCAATATCTGTTGGAACTTGGAATATCGGAGTAGCTTGGGTTACTGGAGTCACACCCACGGAAGTCCCTCCCATTTTACAACTTCAGAGATCAAAAATTGTTTAAAAAAAAAAAAGCGATAAAACGTTTTCAATAACATTACTGTTAGATTGTTCCAGACCGCTAGAATCTAGATGCTAATGGTTCCACCTCATCTCATCAAAGGGCTACATTCTGCACTGTTTGCTGCCAGCCTAATGAAAAGTGATGGTTGAACCCTTGTATTATACTTTGGACTCATAGGGCTTGTGGAGCCTGGTTAATGCCTATGGGATCATTGGCATTTTGCCTAGTTTCAACAATGGAAATTGCATTACTATTGGTCTTCAAAGAAAAAGGTAGGATTTATGGAAACCATTGTATAAACTTTCTACCTTCAACCTAGCTCCACAACAGCAGCTTGTAAGAGGGCATTTTCTGCTTTGAACGACAAATATTCAAGCTGTTAAGGTTTTTAAACTGCAGTCATTAGCTCAATTGCATCAAGCTTTGTTTCTCTTTGCTATGAACCCTTCTTGCAGATGAATGAATATGAATATGGAAACTATTAAACAGTACCATTCTCCATTCTCAGTTACAGGGTGCATGTTGCAGGGTGCAGCGGCAATGGCAGATAGAAAAGTGACTCTATTAAGGCAAGCTGGAGCAGCAAGTGACCATCCTATTGACCCTTCCTATCCAGAAGGCGCTTACCTTTCCAACATCTTGCTCAGAGTATTATGAGAAGAGTCCATTCATGAAGGAAAAAATTTTCAACATCAGATTGAAATGTATAGATATTCTACTTTTGAAATTTTAAATTTATACAGAACATGTTCAACTTGGTTTTACAAAAAAACAAACAAACAAAAAAAAAAAAAAACCCAAATACTGGAAATGACACCTCATATGGCTGGACAATTTCTAGTTTCCAAAATCACCAAGTGCACAGATTTACATGAACAACATTTCCCTAATGTTCACGTAGTAAGGAGCGCAAAATTTATTATTGCCCCCCTGGATATCTATTCCATGACAAATAAGAGGGATCTCCAAGTTGCCTGCAAAAACAAAAGTTAAGAAGGTTAGTGAATTTAGACCTGCAAAATTAACCTGAACCTAATTAACCTAATTACCAACTATGCATGACGTAAAATTAGATCTTAGAGCAACTGGATTTGAGCACAATCCATGGGAAAAAAATTTACTACCCCAATAATGGTTGTATTACCTCAACAGGTTGGAAAACAGCATAAAAAATCGATAGGTTGTAAACAATGGCCTGACTCAAGTCCAAACCGAACTATTCCCTAGAGTCCCACCTCGCATGGGATGGGGCTTGATATAAGCAGTCTACCTCTACAATAAAATTAATATTCAGGCTATTTCCAACTGAGTCTATATTGAAGCCATGACTATGGAGAAAAATGTATGAGACAATTTAATGGAACAGAGTTTCAGTCTACCGCAATCCAAGGTTGGAAACTCTTGCAGCTGTAAGGAAAGCAAAAATAATAGGACAGTAACTCAAGGCTAGGAGGACCAAAATATTAAGTGACTTGTTTGAACCCATTTGCTATGTCTAATATTATGGAAGATAAAGCTAACAATTTTAGGAAACTTGTTGGATTTAGTGCAGTAACCAACCCCAAACCTAGAATAAACTGCAATGAACAGAGCAAACTAAAACAAAATAATTAATTTAAGAATGGCAAGAACCCTACCTTGGTTTGAAAAGATATATAAGAGAGAACAGCATGGCCACAAAGAAGCACAAGCCGCCTACAGTGAGATAGGCAATACCAAGGAACTCATTTTTCCCACCAAGCCAGCTGGTGGTTGAGAGCACCAGCATCTTCTTCCCATTGAAACTGTATGTGTTGTAGTTGTTCTGCAGAACTACGTTAATGGTGTCATTTGGCTGGAGATCTTGCTCTATCCTCCCATATAATTTCCTAAATGTTGGAAGAGCTGCAGTTCGCATCCATACAATTAGGTCCTCTTGCTCGCTAAGCTGTTAACAGTAAAAAATGAGACGTCAAGATTTCCTAAGATCCAGAAAAGTTGATGCTACAGCTCCAGACACAATTTTTAACCATATGGTATTTGCAACCTTTCTTTCATACCTTAATCTGAATTCAGCAGAAATAGCCAAATTAATAACACTAAATCAGAAGCCACGAAACTTACTGGGATAGATTCATTCAGATGAGCACCGCCGATAAGAGTACCATTCTGAAAGTTCTTTGGGAAAACATCTTTCCCAAATTTGTGATCCCTATCACTCTTCCATGAAATGTCCTTCTTGTTGATGGACAAGTTCTTGCTCCCCATAGCAAAACTGTAGGTATCATTGAATAAACTCCAGGCTATGAGGCCACAAGGCACAATCGGATTCCCATTGCCTGTTACATCTTCTGGTTTACAAGCTTTAGTTTCAGATGCACTCTTGTTATACCTCAACTGCTCATCACTTCGACTTTTCACATACCTGTGTCGGCGAACCAGTAATTGTTAAGTAAACCAGTGGTTAAGCAATGTCGAAATCCATTTATCTTCAGGAACCCCAAAAAAACAGTGATTTCTCAACGACAAGGGGAATAAAAATCAACTTTTTCTTCAGGATAAATTAGAAGAACCAAGTATTCAGGAGCCTTTGCTGCCGACCAAACATACAGCTATATGGAGAACAATATGACCTAGAATCCATGCCTAATCTACCAACGAGATTATGAAGATATCATTCAACAAAACACTACGAGGGACCAAGACAACTGACTCATCCATCATAAGGATAGTAATAGAACTCAATGGCACCTGTTGTCTCCTGCAGATCCTTGCAGGTATAAAGACATAATTAACATCTCTAGATACCAAAATCAGAAACCGCAACCCAAAAACAGAAAGAAAGAAAGAAAGAAAGAAAGAAATAGCCAACATCACCATAACCAACTCCACATACTTTGATTCCATAATATTAAGAACTGTTCATTTATGGGATGCCCTACTAGAGGAACCAGAATAGAGAAAAGGGGGAACGAAGCAGAAAGCATGTCTATATACATTTTCGTTCATGGGAAAACAAGTAAAACAAAATTAAATAATAACAACAAACATACGTTTTATCTCCAGCACCTCCGACCAGCCAAAAACTATCACAAACCCACACTTGCTGTCACCGGCGGCCAAAGCTCACCTAGACCCAATTTATCCGCCACTGAGATCTATCATTACAGGCAATCATACACAACCATTCCAGCACCCCTCCATCACCTTTGCCCAAAGGGCCCACACCATCAAAGCCTTGACACCACCAGCAATCGGTGGCTAGCATGCAAAAGGAAAGAGATAGGAAAGAGATTGCACCAACCTACTTATAGCCAAGCCAATGAACAGCCAACATGCCGGGGGTGCTCGCCCACCCAAATCTAACTACAAGCTAGCATGGACAAAAGGTACATCATAATTGCTCTTCCACCCGAAAGTAACCTCTAGGTGCCTTCATATCACAATACTGCCCCCCCCCCCCCGGGGGGGGGGGGGGAGAATGGAAAACCCTCCAGAGGCTGTTTGGAGGTCAAATCCAATGACTAAAATTGCAAATTCAGAACCTTGCTGGCCACATTTAAGTCTCTAAAGAGCCAGATTAAGCCCCATATTTTCCTAGTTGGTGGACATAACTAGAGAGACGGAAGACATAAAGACAGGTGGTGATGATGAATGGGAAGAGACAAAAGGACAGAACAGAGGGCGGAGGTGATGGGGATACAGAAGGCAGTGGGGAAGAATGGGAGGTGGAACAGCACCTATGGAGGTTGTGGTGGGGAGAGGACAACAGGTGATAATGTGATATTTAAAGGATGGAAGTTTATATTAAGTTTTCAACCTAACATATGCAAAAATCCTTTCCCTTTGTGTACATAAACTTAAAAACTCCCTTTCCTGATTCCTCTTCCCTTCATTGATTCCTTTCTATTTTTCTTCCTTGAACCCATTATCTCCCAAGGTATAACTGCAATCAGCATTACAGAGAACAGGGTTGAGCAAAAATTCTTCAGAAGATAAAATATGTACCTGCGATGGTTCTGGTAGAAGTTGTCAAGCTGGTAGTAAATATAGATAGGCGCCTTCATATGCTTTTGCACCTAGGAGAGATGCAAAAATTGTCAAATGAAGAAGCAACACTTGAGCCAGTAGAAGAACATAGCAGTTCCAATATGAGCAGAATGGTGCTTCTAAGGTGTTAAAGCCACAGGTAGGTATATATTAGAAAAAGTAAAATCATTGCAAAGAAACTCACTTTCAGAGTTCTCTTGCAGGTCTTATCCCCAGGAGTCTGGATGTATCTGATCATATCACTTTTAGAACCTGATACACATGCATTATCATAACGGTCGACAATCTCAACAACCTTATAGCCAAAGGAAAATTGATCATCAGCAAACACAGTATGTTTATATAAGGACAAGAATCGTAAGTTGATCTGAAACATACATCACGTGACGCGAATAAAGACGCAACTCCAATAGGAATAAATACAACACTGACAAGCAGGAATGCTGATATCACCTGCAGAAGACAAAAGGACAAGAAAGTGAGATACAGGGAAGGAAATTTCCAACAAGAAATAATATTCTGAGGGAAGAATTGATCTTTCATACCCAACGGGGAGTTAAGATTGGTTTGCAAGCTGGAAGTTCCTGTTGAGTAAACTTTGAATCTGAAAAGGTTTGAAGAAATGAAAAATTGAGGTAATCTCTCCATAATAAATTCATTCCAACATATGAAAATTGTTCAAAAACTAATGGAATGATTTTTTTATTAAAAAAATCATCATCATGAAACAAATTCCAAATTAGAAAGCTCCCCAATCTACAACCTCAGGTGGCCTAACAAATGCCTCAGAAAGATCTCAAAGTAATCCATGGTGGCATCACTTTTTTTATTCAAGTTTACCTCATCAATCACAAAAGACGGCCATCCAATGCGTCTAATAATGACATTTAATATCATCACGCCCTCCAGCCTCCATAGCACTCACAAGAGCATCGACCATGGTGTCAAACAAATCCCAATACTAGAGTCCATCTCTAAAATTCAGATCGTCAAAAAGAACAAATCCAATTGTGATTTCATGGTCATGACCATAAAAGTATAAAAGTCCATATTAATCAGGAAGGGAAATTCGAAATGTCCAAGAATGCAAACAATTCCCACACAGGCAAAGCAAATCAAGCATTGGTGCTTAAATTTCGAATCAAACAAGGGGGAAAAGCCATAGTGAGTGTATTAAGGAAAGGTAAACCAGTGGTAGCAGTTAATTTGGGAAAACGCAGTTGATGAAGATCGGCTTCAACATTGTGCATCGCCAGAAGGATGATCTTCAACATATTTGAGTCGATGGTAAGTGCATCTCTATCGCTTAGTTTTAAAAAGCCCGCCTAAGGCACGTCTGGGCTCAACTTGGGGTGAGGCTACTAGGTCAACGCTTCGGATGGGATGAGAAGCGCCTCAAGAATGCAAGACTATATCTTGGCCCTTTTGCTTCTTTTTCTTAGCCTTGTATTTACCTTTTTTCTTCTTTTCTTTCCTTGAGAGCTAAAAGGTGAGCTATACTTTTACAGTAAGTGTGTGCATTGGGAACTACAATGATAAGGTAACATATTTTAAAGCTATTGGCGGTGTTAGTAATTGTATTGACGTCTAATCACTTTTTTTATGCATTTATCTAACTTGTTTCTGTAAAATATGCTTTGGGAAATGTGAAAGACTTCTAAAAATTTTTGCATAAAAGTGTGCCTCGCGTCCATGATGTGTGCACCTTCTCCTTCCATGTAGTGCTTTGAAACCCTATGTACCTCAGTGCATCTCGCGCATTTTAAAACTAAGCTCTGTCGGAGCGCATTGACGGAAATGGATGAAATTTCCACCCTGGGTAGAAAGCTTCAAAATGAGTGTGAACCCATGCTTCTGTCATGGAGTAATCAGCAACGAGGTATGGAATTCGTGTATCAGGGATTGACAAAAGGAGAGATGAGCTCACATTCAACTCCAATATGTCAAAGCCCACCCTTCTGACGATATATAACGTTGAAACCGGTCTTCGCCAACTGTTGATACCCAAAATTCTTCTTTCCACTACTTCCACTTTCCTTAATACACTCACTATAGTTTTTGTTCCCATTCTAATTCGAAGTTGAAGCCGTCAAGTCTTGATGCGCTTGTGCGAGAATTGCTTGCATTCTTATACATGCTCAATTACCCCCTTCTTGATTAATATGGACCTTTATGACCGTTACAGTGATGACCATGAATCACAATGGGATTAGAGATGAGCTTGTGAGTGACACCAGGGGTGATGCACTTGTGAGTGCTATGAACGTTTGTTAGGATGTCTTCTATATGGAAATTGAAAATTGTTCAAAAACAAGAACGTCAGCGTGAAGAAAAAGGACGGCCATACAAATTGAGATCACGTTGATAACCCAAAAACTTGAAAAGCTCCCTAATCCATAACTTGACTGCTAGAATTCCTAGAAAACCCATATGCACTAAGAAACACACCAAAACCACAAATTTCACTACATAAGAGAAGTTTCAAACATGGATCCAGAATCAGTGAAACAGCAACCATATAAATTAGGCCATCAAGCAACGACTCCAAGATGCAATTAAACCAACAAGCAAAATATAGATGGAATTAGGAGCTGGTTAAGAGAGAAATTACACTTGGGTCGCTTTGAATTCCTCCTAGGTGTGGTGGGATCTGTTGATCCAGCCCCTCCATAGCTTGATCTAGGGCTTGAATTCATCAGAAACGATTGAATGAGCAATACCAAGAAAGAAAAACGAGCGACCCAGATGAGGATTCAGCACAAAGAACACTTTTTGATCAAATCTAGCTATCAACTCACGAAAATGAGCAAGATGAAGATAAGAACTCACGCAGACGGAGGATTGGGAATGAGGGTTTTAAGTTATAATTGAGAATGGGATTCAACACGCTTTTTGTGTTTAAAAATCTTGTCTTCGAAGAAGCTTTGACTTGGAAAAGTTTTACAAAATTGGAGTTGGAGAATGAATGGTCGCCCCTTGAACGGCCGTCGATATGGAGAGATGGAGGGAGGGATGAAAGGTAAAAGAGCAAGACTGGAAGTCGACGCCAGTCAAAGTACAACAATTAGTTTGGGGCAGATGAACGGGGTTGGACTTGGCAAATTTTTAAAATATTTTCTATCTTGATTATTGAGGTAAAATTATTTTATTTTATCGTTAATAATATATAATCGAAATGATAACCCATAATATAATTAATTAGTCCCTTTGGACATTGGGGATAATTTAGGTCCGAATTACTAATTTACAAAAAGAAGATCAGAGTTTAATTCTTTCTAAACTATGCGTAATGTGTGTAAAATTTATTGATTAAAAAATAATATAATATAACTAATTAACTAATTAAGAGTAGGATAACATTTTAATTTTTGGATCAAAAGGCCCTAAAGTATCCTTGTCTCCAAGCGTAGAAAGGTCAAATTAATGAGCTGCTTGTTCAAACATTCAATAGTGTTATTATTCAATTAAGGCTCAATCTTACATGTATAGAAAGCATGGTTTGCAATTTAAGTAATGCGCGCAAATTAGTTCAATTCATACAATTTGCGCATGTTACATGGGTGACATCACTTGTGAGTTATGAGGTTAACACAAATACGACTGTGTAAGTATTCTATTTTAAAGTTTTGATTGGTATTTAAATATTTCGTACTTCTATCATCTTTAAATTCTTGGATATTTGAGTATATTTATGAGTAATGTTCTAAGTGTTTTTCGAGTACATAAATTTATTTTACTTTTTTAAGATGGTTTGAATAGAGCTAATATATTATAACAGATTCAAGTTTTTCCATCAATTTGAATGTGATATCCTAAAAAAAATATATTGCAATTTAAAAATAGGAAAAACAAGTACAACACTACAAGTGGATCGTGCAATTTCAATGTCTTTATTGAATAATATTAATTTTAGTTCAACATTTTTAACGTAGAAAAAGAAAATTCTGGATTCACCTATAAGGAAGTCTAATTACAGTTTTAACTCTTTGACGTCCAGATTTTATAATTTTTCCATTTATATTACTTATGATTTAGTACTTGTGATTTTGAGTCACAAAACTTTAAATGCCAGGTTGCATAATAACACCTTTTTATTTTATTTTTCCGAATTATGGTTTTTCAAACAAGTTATAAGAACAACCCAATAATATATTGACAAAAGACCACTCCCACATATAGATAAGAGCTGCAAATGTAGTCAGAGAAAAACTTAGTGCCGCTTGGAGTATTACAGGTTGTGAACAAAATATTAGAGATTTGGTAGTCTAGAAAGATACTGCAAATGTCATTAGATTCACCTGAATAGAAAGTACGGGTTTGCAAAAGTGATGTCCAACTCGCCACAAATCCTATTTGCTTTAAATTATTATATTTTATTATAAATGTTAACACTTATCGTTGCCCTAAATATCTACATATCACAACTTAAACAGGTTATCTTTTTCTTGATAATTTATAAGAAAAAAGTTACTAAAATTATTAGACTACAAAAGAAACTAAAAAAAGGGGTAAATACCAATTTACACCAATAAAATTTTTGCAAGTTATTATCAAGATGACACATTAGGACACTGATTTTCTTGCAGAGTCTGACATAAGCCATGGAAATGAAGAAGTGGGCATCAAAATTAGCTGATCTTTTATTGAGCAAGGGCACCAGGCATGACAGCCAATCCAAAACTGATACCCAAGCAGATACAATATTCTTTCTCGAATAGAGGGCAAGAACATCAAGGGAAATTACAATATGCATAAAGCATACGACATATTTCCAACCCTCGCACCCCGCCATGGGATATACAGATACCTTCCCTTTGTGTTCTGCCCTCCCAATATAAATATAAAAATTTATAAACAAAAAATGCCAAACACATTACCACAAAACTGCAAAGGCCCACTGTGATCTACTCATTCATCGGAAATGGATTTATTTATCCCTCTTCAACACAAATCTGAATCACAACCTTGATGCCTAGTGTACAAGGTTGTGCTGCTTCCCTCTGCCTCAGTTGTGCCTTCTTCGTTTTGCTTTCTGCGTCGCAACTTCTTGGAAGAGGTTCGGTCCACCAAAATCATGTCTTGGCCCTCTTACCTTTTTCCTTTTACCAAGGTCGTATTCCTCATCCCTGCAAAAATTGTATAGAGCCAACCAATTATTAAATAACAACAACAAACAAACCTCAGTGTAGATCCCGCGAAAGGAGATACAAATGTAGGCAGTCTTACCTCTCTTCAGGCATTTATGCCCTTAGAAAGGCTGATTTCGAGAGACCCACATAAGCTAACCAATTAATCAATAAGTGCTCGGTATATTTTATAATGCATCTCTCCAAGGCAACTAATCCTAAAATGACATGGTTTTCCAAGAAACCCAAATAAATAGGCAGATTATCCCCCCCAAACTTTTTTCTATCTGGTTGTGTGGGTGTGTTTCTTGGGCGGAGGGGGTGTTCCTTCTTTTGAAGCCAAGTCCCACCTTATTTGGATGTGACGTTGCCAAGAAGCCAGACCTAGGGCCCAAGGCATGGCACTAAGATTAGGACATCGGATGGACTAGACCTGCAATTAATGAGACCTGACACAACACCCAATGTGGATACTGTCCTAGGTTTGGAGAGGATTCGTACATACAAACAAGCAGCCTCACCCCTACAAGCAGAAAGGTTGATTTCAAGAATTATGATGACAACAAAAATGATCTAAAAATCCACTCAGATAAAATCTGAACAACCTAGCTTCCAATCAGCAACATAGTATAATGTAAAAATGCTTAATCCTTCTAGTGCGGAATACCAATGCATATCTTTCTCCATAGCAACACCCCAAAGGTAAAGTTCCACTTAGACAGGGTATCAAGAGGATTTAGATGTAGCAGCCTTACCAAATGTAGACTGAAAATGACAAATATGCATTTGCATTTCTTTTTTTTTCCGATAAGTACAAAAAAAAAATGACAAATATGCATTTGCATTTGCATTTCAAGCAAACTAATGTTTAAACCCCCACGAACTCATACCATAAAAGAAGTAAAAATGTGAAAGAGAGAACATGCAAAATAACTTACCACTCATCTGCTACATAGCCAATGCTGAGGGTTTTGTGACTACTGGAGTCCACAATTTCCAAAGTAGGGTCTACTCCCTCCCAACGTGTAACTGAAAGACAAAGCACAAATGCCATCAATTCAACGTATTGGAACATTGTGAACAGTTGCACATGGGGCTGAAATACTTAATTGTGCAGCAGCAACAATTATTCACAATAACAGAAGTAATAAAACTACATGAAGAAAAGGAAATGTCTGACAATATATATATATATATATATATATATATATAGATATGTCCACTTCATTATCACAAGTATCGTCATCTTTTCACTTGTCAGAACAAGTTCGCTAATTACCCATGAGTCCATGACTACTCTCCGCATTTAATGCAGTCCTCCACTAAAAACCAACTCTTATTCCTTCATCAAGTTCCTTAACCTTTGTGACAGCACAACTGGCACAGTCATCCAGAAACAAATGAACACAAGAGTTGGAGCTTCCAAAACTACACAGAATCATTCTTGTCCAATATAAAACTTCTAATGGTTTGACAACACAGGCAAAGTATATCAGAGACCAAGGAATATGAGACTTTTGATACTGCAAACACAAGAAACAACTGGCACCATTAAGTTACTCACCCGTAGTTTCCTCGAGCACCCTGGTGGGAGCACCAATTACTCCATTTTGTGGTTGAGAATAATTGGAAGAACCAACACCCACATGATTTACAACTGTGGAGCTCCCACTTGCTTGTGGGGGCTCATCAATCACCAAAGCTTCCAGCTTTGTCTCCAATGTTGCAGGACCCACATGTGCAGAGACAGGACCTTCAGCAAGCATGTTATTGTGCAGAACATTTTTCTCGCTCTGTTTTGCGGTTTTGCATCTTCTCCGCTTCTTCAAGCTTAGAGATGCTCCATACAACATCCTGGTGCTAAGGTGCATTCCCACTCTAGTCGTCAGAATCTTCTTCATTAATTTTCGGCGTCGATTGCAATCAGGGTGCTTCGAAGATCCATTCATACTTGACAACTTAAGTCTTGATTTGACTGCAACTGAATGTGCATCGCCCTTCGGTGTCATAGTTTCCTCCTATCAAATAGCAGCCAGTCCATGAAAAATCAGGCACCTAGAATAAGCCACTTTGGTCCCCTCATTTTCCTTTTTTTTGTTGTTTTCTTTTTTCCCCCGGGGGGGGGGGGGCGCCACACAATAAAAGTTACCTTGCAGATTCCACTTTCATTGTTTGCTTGGGCTGCTGATCCACATGGGTTAATATTCTCCAACTTACAATCATTATCACCACAACGTATGCCATCTTGGTCCTTTGTGTCTGCAGCAACATTGATCTGAAGACACAAGAGGATCAACAACTTCGAACAATGAAGCAAACAAAATGCTTAAGCTACCCCATGTCCAATCTAAAGCACAACATTACCACGAGATAACTTTTGTTGCCTCCATCACCAGCAGCAGTTAATGAACAGTGAAGGTCTAATGGTTTGGTGGCTAACACCTGATCCTGGACCTTATCCTTGCAGTCAGCACTAGCTACATCACCTGTCACTTTAGGGCTGTCCCCAGCTTATCAGCATAGTTCAATGCACCTCTTCATCTAAATCAAACCTCAAGAAAAACAAATTTACCTTTTCAGAGCCAAGGGTTCTGAAGAGTTTGTGTCAGTCTTTTTCTGACTCACATCCTTAGAAGTTTTAGTGTTATCAGAAGTTTTCAAAAGTGAACTGGATGGAATTGTTTCACTTGGATTCCTGGGAGTACAATCATTCTGAAACTCCTTAACATGGGGAGTGGTGCAAGAACTTGAAGACTTTCGCATAGTTGTGATCAAGCTTTCCTTGCGAACAATATCCATTGCTTTCTTAGGAACAAAGTTCTTCCTATCACGAACATAAAACAGCATGTATGCTTTCTGCTCCAGGACAGACTTCTCACTAACTTGAACAACCTGAATTACACAACGACAAGCAAGAGAGTCAAGATAAGTGCACGTTACTACAAGAAAACATAATGAACTGCAAATCTCTCCACTTCTCCCCGCTTTCTTTCATTCTTTTTTCTTGTTTCGGTGTTGTATTGGGGGAAAGGGGAAGGTCAAGATTAGCAAGCAATATTCTTGCAGGCAGGAAGCGGCCTTTTCTTTTGGGGGAGGGAGATTGAACATGTAAAAGAGGAAGAAAAATGAATTCTCATGGGAGTTACACCCATAGCATTCAATTGCACCACATGGTGATCCATGGTTACCAACCCATTGGCTTGACTCACATGGACACTGACAACACAATTGTGTGACAAACTAACAATGGTCAGCACCAAATGTGCTCAACCCCCCCCCCCCAACAACATTGTCCACGTGTTATTGATAAGAAAGTGTCACATCATAGAAACTCAAACAATAGCAAGGACGCAAACAAATAGATAACGCATGTAACAGAAGCAAAGCGCAACATGTGATGAGGTTGATGCAAGCAGAACCTTCATCAGAAGGACGGGCAAACCCTTGCCTCTTACTAAGAAACCCACAGGTGTAACAATTCTACTCAAGGAACTTCATGCCTTAGAACATGGAGAAGATGTGATGTGAGCCTAGTAGGGGAACCACAAGATTATGCTGAAGCAATTACTATAGACGGTGATTAAAATTATTACCTTCTTTTATTAGCAGTCAAGAAATGATATAAAAGACACCAAGGGGATGTAACCCATATACAAAAGGAGCAATCCAAAAAAACAAAATCAAGAACATAGCTTTGTCCTCAGAGATCCATCATCTTTTTCCAAACTGTTACTGAAGATAAACTTTCACAAAAACATTTGGCCTAACTGTGAGAAGAAATTTTGAATAACAAGAAAAATCATGATCATTGCAGTTGCTTAAGAGGGTGGCACCTTCAAAAACAAATATAGCGTCCTACTCTAAACTCAGTATTAAAAAATATGTTGCACCACAAAATCAGCTACAGGAAAAAGAATAACTTCAATTATGCAAGAGTTTTTAGGTAGTTAGTCAAATGCACAAGAACAATACAAGATAATATCATCTGTTAGCATAAATTATGATATGAGGATGATCAGCTAACCAACTAGTACTGTCGCAAAACTACAGACCATCTGGGGAGAAAAGTCAAGAGAAAGGGCTAAAAAGCCTACCCTATTATCATCAAGCAAGTACCATAATCCACTTGACGTACGGACGAAGCAAAAATAATGACCAGAATGTGTGCTCCAACCAGCATGAACCAGAACTCCATAGAGCGTATATTTCAGATCACCCTCCTGTGATAGAACAAGGCAGTCAAGTTTGACATAATAGCAACATCAATTACTTGAAGATGTCTGGAAAGCCAATTGATAACAAAATTTTATATCAGTCTTCTTGGCATTCCCATTCTCTGTCTTAGAAAGAGGGGGGAGGACAAAGCCTTCAATCTAAAGCCCAATTAGAGAGGGAAATGCCATGTAATGTCATCGTTTTTCCAGCCAATCAGATACAATAAGTATACAGCAGCTATCAGCTAAGTTTTCTACTCATCAGAAGTGAATCCATGAAGAAATGCTGCCTACAGTCTATGAGATGGATGCTACACAAGGGATGCAGAATGTGAGGCTGGAAGAGATATGATTTCTTAGGAGCTTCCGAGTCCAAACAAGCAAAGGAATGCAACAGCTACTCAGTCTACCTAGCATGAATATAGAACTTCACTGAATAGCTCAAACACATCTAAACAACACTAAACTGAACAGTTCTCAAGCTAAAGCACAGAAGTGAAGTCCATGAATCATAAAAATTCTCTAAAGGGCACCAGCAAAGCCCCCCCTCCCCCCCCCCCAAAAAAAAAAAAAAAAGAAAATTGGCACCAACTTCATGTACTGCAAAAATGAAAAGTGCTGGTGAACTTACATAGGATCCACTGACAAAAGGTTTTAGATCCAAAGTAGAACCAAACTGAACTTTCTTGTCAATCTTTTGCCCACCAAAGTGAGAACGAAAACGCTTTAGATGGATCGAAAGGATGTATGGTGCTTTGTAAATTGTAAGCTGTTTGAGTGCCCTAACTTTATGCTTGCATCTTTCACACTTGTACTGTCTCTCTCCACCGTCCAACTGCTCCGCAGCAGTGAAATGCACAAGAGCCTTATATAGAGAATCAGCCTTTGCTATTTCAAGGCTCAGATCCAAAAAAGGATCAAACGTATTCGAACAATAGGAGCACTGCAAGCATTTCACCTAAAACAAGGCACCGGTACACTAAGCATCATAATTGATACCAGGTTTGATACGTTTCAACGCCTCCAATTAGGAAGTTTCCACAAAGCTTTCGAACTTATTTACCTAACAAAAGTTCATGTAAATGAAATTGTAAATAATCCAGAGGTTGAATATTAACATTCTAACCTGACTGCGAAGGCGGCCCCCAAAAATCCTGTGAACCAAACTTTTTTCATAAGCACTTGGAGATTGGGCAGGAACCCCTGAGGGTAAGCAGCATTTGTGCATTGATTCCAGCAGATGTATCATGTATTCATGTGCATCCTCTTGTCTTGCATTTCGAAAGTTCCGGGATATGCCTTATTGTAACGTCAAGGAATAGAAACAACACCCACAACTTTAAGCATACATTGATGGAAAGAAACAGTTTTTTATTGTTATATCCCCCAAAAAATATCCAGCATGTACCAACGAACAATAGCAAGTTTGACAAGCAAGCACTCCAACCATCCAACTCCAAAAGTACACTCCAATTGCAATAATGTCTCCAGCAATGTGCCATCATTGATGCATCGGTTTAAAAACAAATCAAAGACCAAAAACACTATCAGAAGAACCAATGATTCAAAGTTACAAACTATGATGAAAGGAAGTCTAAACAAACCTCGAATTGAGGCAAACATTATATCCTACTTGCATTTTAGCCACACACAAAAGGAATCACACAAGCATGTGAACTACAATGTCAAGGAAACTAAGAAAACCTGAAGCATGACACAGAATCCAACCGTATGAAAAACGTGCGTCATATATATATATGCCAGTAAGCAGTAAGCAACACATCCCACCACCCAACCCCCACGTGGCACTAACTTTCAAAATCTGTACATGGGGGAAGCAAAAGAAGACAGTGACAGAAAAAGGTACAGTCATGTCCACAGTAATCCATAACGCAAACCAAAATAGTCGCCACATTTCTGGAAGGATACACCTCAGATTTGAGACAAGATCTTTGGGTGCCACTATTCTCCCTGTAGACTGTAGTGCACGGCTTACATGTCTTTGGATGGCACACAGAGCACAGAAACCAGCTATGTGACCTTCACAAATCAATCAAGGGAGCCTCATCATTATAAAAATCACCTTGCAAAACTGTGCATGGTATGATATTATGTTTTAAGTTCAAGAATAGGCTATCTTTGGTACACTAGGAGAGTCAAACTGCTTAAGTAATTGAGATTAGAGACTAATTTTTTTTTGGGGGGGGGGGGCGCATGCATTCCAAGTATTTCAATCTTTCAACCGGGAAGATGTAAACCCTGGAAGGAAATTTCATTGTCAAGACTATATTATTCTTGGTTGCCAAGAAGACAAAAACTAAAAAGGAAGCGAAAGATTCCCAACCATCCTTTCAAATTCATCGTGTTCTAGACCAGCTTTTGGAGGTTTGATTCAATAAATCTCATCATCATGGGAGAATCTATGTTCCTTTACTGAAATGTCAAGAATCTCAAGTGCTAATGGGGTGCACATCTACAGCACCGAATTGACTTCATTCACCTAATAGCCGATGGGAATCTCCACCAGAATGTGTCACATATATGGTTATACATGGCCGTGAACAGAGTTAATCAACTTGGAGACAAGCATAGAGACCCTCAGAGTCCTTAGTTAATGACTTGGAAGTAATTTTCTGCAATGAAAGTAAGCCCAAACAACCAGCCATTGACTTAAGTTCAAAGAATGTTGTTGATAAGAATTATGATAAGCTAGCATGTCTGAAAATCACCCTTATCAGTTTTAATATGCACAAGTAAATGTGATTCTAAGATAAAGCTTATATCTGGCTAAGAACAGATTTTTTTACACAAAATACTCTCAAAAAGATATACAAAGGCCAAGGAAGACACTAAAGTTATCTATAGGATGTTCTACTTTGCTAATAAAATGATATTCTAATGCCATAGCACTAGTAGAACATTCCTATTAAACAGCACGGGGAGCACTAACTGACAAGGGCGTCTCATACATTATAGAAACATAAATATTCAGAAAGTGGAGGAATCGAGCCTTCGACAGATCCTTCATCTGCTGCATATTTTTCCCTTTTGATTTCATAATGCGGACCGATCACTAAATGGTCCTCAATCTAGTGATAAACTCCTCACAACCCCTATCAGCACTCCTAATCCCTAAATGCAACAGAATTCAATGCAATACCACTTCTGCTCTCCAACTTTCTGATATATTAGCTAATAAAACTGCCATGAAAGCAAGAGATGCTGGTAACCAAAAAGTTAGCTCAGAATTATGTGCCATAGTATTCATTTCCTAAATTCCGCATGGTTGGCAGAATAACTCAAGCAAATATATAAGATGCAATGAGATGGAAAAGATTAAACCAGTTTCAGGTGCCTATATTGGTAACCGAATGCTTAGATGGAAAAACACATGCTTTTATAAGTCTAGTTTCAGTTGTCGCATTCTGCTAAGAATCCATAATGGTAGATACCCAACGGGGGCAAAAGAGAAGGTGGTGGAAGGCTCACAAGCAGTTTGGTGCTTGCCACTTTGCAAATATGCTACTAGCGGCTCTGTGTACGTCAGGCACTGAAGCACAGAGTTAAGGAAACATGTATTCCCAAGATTTTCCAAACCAGCACCCTGTCATATACAATACAGTATATCATTTAACAGTATTGAGCACAAAACAAAAATAAGCACTTAGGCTAATCAACATGGTAAATTCAAAAGGGAGTTGCCCAGGGTGCTCTATACATTAAGAGTAGTTATGAAAGACCATACCCCACGCATATTGTGTCAAGTTCAAAGTACAAAAACAAAACAAAAAAAGTGAATAACACATGGAAACAAGGAGGCAAAAATGCGAAATTGCATGAAGCATGGAGCAGAGACCACGATAAAGACAGACAAACAAACAAGAAGCACGGTTCCTGCCTATGTGGGCTAAAACATAAACTACAACAACCAAAAAGGCACCCACCTCAAAGAATACGGATATTAATACAAATCAGATGGGAAAAGAAAGAGCTAAACAAACAAAGTAGAGGGGAAAAGCTTACAATCCTTCGGAAAGGGATTCTGAAAGTGAGATCAGGATCAAGCAGGCTGTCAAGGAAATCGGATACCTCAGGCTTTCTAGACGAAGAGTGAGCGTTGGGTTGTGAAGAATTAGAGGACGTGGAAGGGTTCAAAGTTTCAAGCTTGAAGCCGGAACTATTGGGAAAAGAACTATAGGGTTTCTTAGCCAAATGGAACTCAATTTCACGGAACACGGAGCTCCCTTCTGTAGTTATGCAACTTGAAGAAGCAGCCACGGCAACTTCCTCTTTATTGCTCATTTTTCAGAAGCAGCAATTGTCAAATACTCCAAGACCTGCCTCTGGATGTTTGGCCCTCCTTTCTCAAGGCCAAAAGCAACGCATTGCCCTGCAGACTTCATTAAACGAAATATTACTAAATTCTGGATGAAAATGGAAACCTAGTCAACACTAAACACCATACAACAGTCTATCCTAAACATGTAGTGTAATATAGACATCACCCAGCAGATTCTTTAAGGCCTAGTCACTGATCATCCGGCAAAACAACGCAACCAAACGAAAAACAAGCATAAATTTGATCTCAGGTTAACAATGCCACGGAAGATTCCTATTGTCCATAGAATTACAGTAAGGTTTAGAGATGAACAAATCTGCATCACAAAAAAAAAATTAAAACCACCCTCAATATTTTTGATTCAAATTCACCATTCGCATGTAGAAAATAAAAATGAAAGCGAATGCGAGCGCTGAGAGAGGAACAGAACAGCTAACTGACTCAATCACACCGAAAAATGGGAATCCCAGAACCCAACTTTCTATTATACCAATAGAATTTAACAACTAGGCAGCTGGCGATGAAGAAAACATCTCCGATTCAAAATCAATCTGAGGTGCAGTTTCTGCACTCAAAATGCATATTCAGGAATCATACAGCTTGGACACTGAATCCATACAAGTAAGAAGAGCGACACTTACGGAGATTTGTCACAGTGTGGAAAAAGACAGGATGAAGATGAATGATGATGACGATGAAGCTGACGGTGGTGAAGACGGTGGCGGTGGCGGTGGCGGTGGCGGTGATAGATCGCTCCCGCCGTCACGGCAAAGACAGAGAGAGAGTGTGTGTGGCTTGTAAGTGGAGTTGGGAGGGTTGGGCTAGGGTTTTGGGGAGACGGGCAAAAGGGTACAGCTCCGCGAATGCAACCAGCGTTACGCGACTGGAGTTTCCAGCAGGTATTTATATATTGTTATATTGGTCACCTCTCTCTCTTTCTGTGTGTTATTGTCATATTAGACCGTATTCGATAACAGCGTTTTGAGTAGTATTTATAACTCGTTTAGTTCTGTGTAATCAAAGTAACAATACAATTAAAATAATAATGATAATTTTATTACTATATTTTGTTACTATTAAGAAATGTAATTAAGATTGCATTGTGATCGCATTTACCTCAATCTATGTAAATACAATTAGTTGACACTTTCTCAACATTGTGATTGCATACCTCTGAATCAAAGTCAACCTCACCATAAGCTATTATATTTGGAGACCTTCTCTGTCCTCTGTCTATTGTCACTCATCTGCTTCTCAACTCTTAGTACTACACCATGACGTTTTTAAATGTTTAAAGTGCCCTCACTTCCCATTCTCTCTTCTCTCCATATTAAATATGGTTCAACGCATACTTTGATTATATTATTGTAACTATATTTTCGTATATTGTTGGCATCATCTCTCTCTCACACACACATCATCATCCTTATCATCTTCTCTCTCAACTTACAAAACTTGAAAAATATTACATGGTTGTAATTTAGAATAAATAGAGTGAAGTTAATCTCATGTGAAACATCATAACCATGATAATAAGATATTAGATTATCATTGTCAACAAGACTACAAATAATTAAAATATGCAAAATAAAATGCGAAATGAATTACAAATACTTCACATCACATGTAAAATTAAGTATTGATTGTAAATGTACTCATCTTATTACAATTATAAAAACTTTATAACCAAACATTATAATGTAATTATTATCTTATTCATTACACTAACAATTACATTACAAGGCTGATTCCATTGCCAGTAATTGCATTACTTTCAATCAAACGTCATATTAGTGTTTGATCAAGTCAATACACTAATCAGTCAATTTTAAGTGTTCGGTATCCTAGTGTTTTCAGTAGCATTTCAAGTAGCGTATAGCATTTTAGGTACCGTTTCTGAAAAACTAACAATATTAGCTTTTCGCATTCAAAAGTAGCATTTCATATTTTTAGCTGAAAAATATCATTTGGAAATTTTATATTTGAAAGTTATCTACATCATTTTATACTAATTTACATTAATCAGCTAACCTAACAGTTAAACTTCTCGAACACGTTTATTTCAACTGCTCATTTAAATATCTATTTGTTAATAGTTAAATTAGAAATGTTATCTACAACCTAAACAGCTATCCACTACCTAAACTGCTATTCGCTGTCTAAATAACTAATTTTGCCGAACATGGCCCACATTGGAATCAAGTGCCATGTTGAGTTTTTTATCCAACCCAAAAAAATAAAAAATAAAAAATAAAAAAAGTGTCACGCTAAGCTACTCATAGTCATGTTGTTGTGTAAGTGTGATGGTTTGTAGATTAATCACCATTCAAGTGCAAATAATGTCAGCATTCATCGGACTACTAATTTTAACAAATTTTAATTACTGATTGAATCTAACGTCTATTTTTTATATAAAAGACTAAATCTAAGATCATATATTTGATATTGTAACGTAGAAGTTTGAATTGTCAACATTGTAATTTTTAATTGTGGGCTTTTAGTTGAAGTTATATTCGTAAGGGATGGATACTTTAGTTTCTGAATTTTGCTTTTGAATGCTTAACATTATGGATTAAAATTATACCTCAACACGTTTGACCAATTATGCCAACTTGAATTTGTTTGTAAATTTTAAAAACATGTGCTTGAAACCTCAAAATCAAAACTGAACTAATCTATAATTGGACATGAAGGATTGTTGCATTTTAAGTGCAAATCAACACTTTGTGATGGGACCTGATTTTTTAAAATTTTTATGTGTCACGAGATTTTTTCTAAAATTAAGAGACTTCTGACTTAATTTTTACTTCGAATGATTTTTATATGCTAGCAAGGCCAGTGTCAAAATATAAGGACACGGATGGGAATTTTTATTTGAATAAAACATAAACAAGTAATAAATTCGACATGTTTAACAGACTACGTAGATTATAATGCGACCCACTCCTTATTTTTTGTCAAAAACATCGCTCTTCTTTTTGTTTGTTTCATTTTGCCAATAATCCTTTATTTCACATTCATAACTATCACTCTGTCCAACATGACTGGGTATTGTAGGTTTTCTTAATTCTTTTTCTTTTTAAGAAAATTGGCATCGCCATGTCCCTCTCTATCTCCCTCCCTTTCTTCTCCCTTCGTTGTTGTCAATTCAAAGCTGCCCATATCACAAAGATAGCAAGAGCTTCTCTCTCCCATCTATCCCTCCCTAATTCGTCAATTGGTCTTTGAATTTAGGGGTTGAGGAGAAAATTGCATGGAGAAATAAGCCTTAATTTTCCAACCTACTAAAGAAAATCCAGCTGCAAATTTAGTCTGTTTTACAATAATAACCATAAACCTACCAATCTGTCTTCATGCCCAAACGATTAACCCCACCTCCACCTCCTCCTCATTCGCAACTGGTCTTCCCCACTATTCTCTTCAATTTTGCAATTCTCTTTCCCCACCACCATCACCAATCATCATCATAATCACGGCCCTATAAATGGTCGTAATGGGAGATTTGGATGGTGTTGTTTGCAAACCTATCGTCTAATAGGCATTGACTTGCCTTGAGGATTATTAGTCACTAAACTGCTACTTTTTGCAATTTGGTCAGACAGTGATGGAGGACGAAGAAGTTGAGGGGAGGGGAGGGGACGACTGCTACGATGCTACCAATTAAAAAAAAGAATAATTATTAAATAAATGTGCAATAGTGGGACATGTAGAGTTGAAGTGACAATTGTGAACATAAAATAAAATTTGAGTGGCAAATTTGAACAAAAGAAAAGATGGGTGGTATTTTTGACGGAAAATGAAAGGTAGGTGGCATTATATAATTTAAGGACTCATGTTTAACACAAGTAACTCGCAATAAATTTATCTAAAAATAAATGAAATAAGACGGATACAAAGAGTATTGTTGTAACACCATCTCATGTTTTAGGTTTTGAATATACACACACACACACACATACACATATACACACGCACATTGACAACAAAGCATATATCACACTCATAAGAGTACATACTTTCACAAGTCACGTCAGTACCACATATTAAAAATCATCTATATGACAAATACATGTTGGAAAAATATATATACATGGCAAGTGAAAATACACACTCTAGGTGTATGATATACCTTATCCATTGACAACCTTGCTTTAATTGCATGTGAAAACTATATGCCTTCTTACCCTCCATATATTAATGTCATGGTATCTGCTTGTTTGTGCACATTGAAAATCGATATAATTTATTGTTTTATTCAAATGACAATGGCTCTTGTTTCGTAAGTCACCTCATCTTTAACGATCGGACTGACCTTATTTGTTTAACATGATGCTTTGGCTTACCCAATATGTTGCCGATACGCATTCAAATGGGGGGAAAAAACTTTTCAAAACTACTATTGTTTATATATTTCTATACTTTTTACGATGTTTAGTACTTTGATCATCACGTATACTAGTTTAACAATCATATGACAATCTTTGCCCTTTCATTTTTATCAAAACCTTTGCTCATTCAAGAATTCTAGAAGGGTGATTGTTCACATTTACCACACAAGCTACGTACTTCAATAACGTTTTTATATGTTTCCCCTTGTAATTTTGTATGCTTTAACCCCAAATGTCCCAAATAGTCCCGGCATTAGTAACTACAGTTCTTAATGTAAATAATGACCCCCTTGTGTCACAAGCATTCTATTTGTTTTAACCTTGGGTAATCCTATTTCGAATACTTTTGTAACTAACATGATCAATCTAAAACTTTAAACACACTGTATACTAATATTTAAAGCCTGTCAAATAATTGTGGCATGTTTTGAATTTGAAAATTTTCAAAAGATAGTGACATCATACTCCAATATTTGAAGTCTGCTAAACAATTGTGGTATGTTTTGAGTTTGAAAAATTTCAAAAGATAGTGACATCAAAATGGAGATATGCATCACGATGTAACTGTTGAGTATGGCTACAAGGATCTCGTGATGTACACGACCACTCGGGATAAAATTCCAATTGCTACAACTATGCAAATGAATAAGAGTTTTGGGCTTTGAACTACAATCGAGTCATAGACTCATAGACAATGTTGTTGATCCTCCAACTTTGCAACTAACATTATGAACCTATCATTAAGCCTATTGCAAGGGCTGCACTTACGACAACTTACTTTTTTTAGCTCGATATTTGAGCATTTATACATGACGCTAAATACTTTCTACCTATATGGAGTAAAGTTTTACAAATGTAAGATATCTCTATCCACATAATATATATAATAATATTATTGAATATAAAGAAGTGTTAAAATACTTGAGATAGCATATGCGGATGCATTGGAAGGGGTATGACATAACATAGCCAGGTGGCATAGATGTATCACTACCTTGTTAATCTTATCCATATTATTTGCCACATAGAAAACTTAGAATCTCATGTAATTAATCACATGTAATTGACTTTTAAGAGTACATATTCCTTTATCTGGGACTGGCAGAGGAGTAAATGAGAGTATGGAAGAGTACATATTTCCCCTTAGTATCGATGACAGGGCAAGTAAGCGTATGAAGGATAATCTTCACCATTCTCTACGTACCTTTATATCCCATTCCCTTACTCAGTTACTCCCCATATGGGAATAGAAAAGGGTGAAAAAAGCTGTAAAATATTTTATCGTCCAATTGATTATTTTCCCTCTTTAAATTGTGCATTATGTTACTGTACTTTCGTTTAACAAATGAGTTTTATGTTATTTCGTTTAATATTTGTCATACTTAATGTACTTGCAAGTGTTTGGGGTTTAAATGCCTCCCACACGTGAGCGAGGAGATGGAGCTGGAGTGGGGACAACAAATGAGTCTAGCCAATAGGGCACGAGAATCCCACTGTCTCCGGATACCTTTTGGTGGTATAGAAAATTATTCTATTTATAAGTTTACCATAATTGCTTCATATGTGTATGTTTTTATCGTAATTGTTTTGCGGTGATATGATCTTACATTATTTGAAATTGTGAAAGGTTTGGCTACTACAAAGTATCCAACTCCATAACCATGGACTTGAAGGCTCATTACTTGGAACCATATACTAGTTGGAGAAATGCTCTGAAAGGACATAAACAATGGTGGAGGAGAACTTTTCAAGTAATAAATTCACACTTCTTTTTGGCGCATCAACCCTTACTGGGCTTGGATCTGCTTACTTTGTGTGATGATTAGGAATAATAATTGCTAATCAAGTTTGCTTAATAAAAATTCTACTAATTAGCTAATATAGGAATTTTTTTTGGGAAAGTATGGGCTATCAACCATAGGGAATGACTTGCTCATCCCTATCCATACACCTATTCTACTATCCCCCATGCCCTATTCCTTTCCCCCATTTGGATAAGAAAGAAGGACACACACACATACACCCAAAAAAAAAAAAAAAAAAGAGATGATGAAGATGAGCGAAGGTGCATGACCGGCTAGTGCATAGTAGAATGGGGTATATGAGTTATTTTTTTGTTGCTTTCATACTCCTTTTTCCCACTCTAATTCTTACTACCTTACTAAGCAAGGAAAACTAGAGACAGAAAGTGATAATTTTTATTCAACTAACTTGCTTTGGGTTTTTTCTCTAAGAGATTAAGGGGCTAACAGGAGATTAAGAAGCTACTTTAAGGTGTGGGTTCTCTTAATCCGTTATATAAAAATTAGTTTTAAAGTTAAAATATTTTATTATGATGTATGGTTATGTTGTTGATTTACAAGAGTTAGAATGTTTATTTACATGGTTAGTTTATTTTAAGAGTGATATTTTTAAATTATGCACGCCATGTCATACTAAGATATATGTCATGATTGTTGAGATATATTCTTTAAACTTGCTTCCCAAGTTATCTTATATAAATAGTGGTATTAGTAAATATTTGAGTTAATGGTTGTCAAAAGTAGACTTGGAATGATGTCATGGTTGATAAATTAGAATAATGAAATTACTTGGTTGTCTTATTAGACATTTACATTATGATTTTGCAATATATATATATATATATATATATATATATATATATATATATATATATATATATATATATATATATATATATATATATATATATATATATATATATATGAAGTGTTGTTGAGTTATTTGTTATCATGTGACTTTTGTAATTGATTTTCGTGCAGATTGTGACATTAAGAGGTGTTTAGAGGTTGATTGAGTTAGCCTGGTTTAGCATAGTCTTTTTGGATGAATTAAATTGTAAAACCCTGAAAATTCGATTTGAAAATTTTTGCTCAGTTGGACCGACCTAGGCCCAAGTCAGTGCCAATTAATCCTCGTGAAATTCTTCTAATTAAGTTTCTTGATATATTTTTTGAGAAGTATTAAAATTTCCAAAATTTTTCTTTCCAATTTTCTGCAAAACTCCTAATGTCATTGTTATTATGTTACTATTCTATTATGAATATTATTATCATTCTACTACTAATATTATCATTTTTATTATCATTAGTCCTTTTAAGAAAAAAAAAATTTGAAAGTGTTTTTCCCTCCTCACGTAGCCCCCATTTTTTTCTTTTTCTTTTTAACCTAAAACCCTAACCCCCTTCCCCCACTTTTCCCCCCTCACGTCCTCTCTCTCTCTCTCTCTCTCTCTCTCTACCTTTACACTGTCGCCGACCACCGTCCGGCCGCCCTAGTGCCGCCACCCCACCGGCCGTTCATCTTGCTTTTGGTAAGAAGATCAAGATGATGCATGGGTTCATACACCCCATGCATCCAAAAGAAATCACCACTTTTCTTTTTATCTCTTTTGTTCTCATTTTAATCCCTTTTATTCTTGTGAATTTTTATGACCATCGTAAATGAAGATTTTGATATAACCTTTATTATTTTCTCAGTACTCTCGACATTGAATTTGAACGAAGGTTTTTCCCTCGATCTAGATCCGATTTTGATCAAAGGTACTAATAACAACGTTTTTAATGTTATTTTGGTATTTAATGGTAAAGGTGGGTTCTTTTGGCATGATTGGGTCTGGGCGAGGGTTTAAGCATGTCTAATAGGTACAGACGTATTTTTTTGAGTAACCCGAAACGAGCGAAAACCGTGCAAAAAGGGGTCGAACAATCTACACAGAATTCACACTGTTTTTGACTCAACTTTGAAAATTCGGTATAATTATTCTGGTTGTCCAAAAATTATGAAATTTTTACAGTAGTTAGATTAAGATGTGAAGATTACGTGGGTTTTGAATTGAATGAATTGGAGTTACATTGAGAGAGTTATGGCCAAAATACCGAGCCATGTCAAAACTAAAAACTGCAGGCATAGGGTGCGGTTTTTGAATTTTTAGACTTGGTTGTACTGTGAATTTATGGAAGTTCTGAACATGAAAGTTTTAGTAGACAAAATGATCTTTTTGGATCAGATAAGAACATGTTTTTTGGAAGACAGAAGAAAAAGTTATGAGGATGGGAAATTAGGAGTAAAAATCTGGGTAGAATCTGGGGAAGCAGAATCTGGACTGTTTCGCCCTCAAATTAGGAAAAATTTCCTAGGCTAGTACTGGTAGCCAAAAATTGTGAAATTTATTGAGTAAGAGCCTCTGGATGTGTCAAATAATGTTGTTTTGGAATTAGGTCATTTAGAGTAGTGTAACCCGAGTTTTGATAAAATTTGTCGGGACTGTCCTGGGGAAGACAGTCTTTGGCATTGCCGGAAGAAACAAAAATTTGACTGGGTTCGGGGCAGAACCGAGCCAAGCTCCAAACATAGAAAAGACAGAGGACATTGTAAGGTTTCCAAATTGACCCAGAACACTGGAATCGGATATCGAGGACTAGAGTTATAATTTTTTGAAAGTTGGACCCATAACTGGCCAGCCGAACCTTCACCCCGGATAGGGTTAGATGAATAAAGATCTAGAAAACCTCTTTTTAAATTTGGGGGAGACCCAGGAGTGCCCTACACTAGATGTGGACTGACTATGGGCTGTTTGTAGGCCCAGGTGCGGAACAGTGAACTCTCATTAAAGTAACCGAGCCCGTAAATTGTACGGTACCCAGGTAACAGTCATGCCCTAACCTTTCCCCTATGTTACTGAAATCATGAAAGTTTTGGGAGTTCTTGTATTGATTCCTTGGTATTCTTTTCTAATGGGATGAACACTGATATGAAATTTATGAATGGTTCCTTGATGGGAACTGAATGTTGTGTTTGTTCTGGAAGTTGGAAATCTCCATATTGTAAAAGTTAAAACTCACTGTTATAAAAGTTGAAACTTACTGTAATTGTATTTGAAGTTCTGTTTCTGCATTCTGATTTCTATTGGGAAAAGTATTTAAATCTGAATGAAACTGAGTATGTCAAGTTGGTATCTATTAACTGAAAGGAACTAAATAGAGTGAGTTAAATCGATTGGAACTGATTGAAGGCCATAGCCTTCCCCGGGTAATAGGTGCATGCATGTGAGCGGCCACGTACTCAACCGAGACGTGGGCCAGGTTATCGGTAACCACCCATCATGGTGATAGGCCAGAAAAGTTAAGCGGTAACCGCCTAAGAAGCGGTAAGTCAGGAAAGAGTTGAGCGGCTGCGCTATGTTAGAGCGCAGGCCATGAGACCCACTGGGGTCGCTCACCCAAGACTTATCTGAAGCTGAACATTTTGAATGGAACTATGGAAGTGTGATTCTGAAATTGATTTCTTTTTTTAAAGGAAGATGGTGATAATGGGTTGTGTACCTTGAAAACGTGTTGTTGTTTCCCCCTTTCCCTAAAATGTTTTCAAAAATGAATTTGTACGTGTCTTTGACTGTTGGGGGTGAATGTTACTAAGTTTATCTCACTATTATAAAATGTTTTGTTTTCAGGTGATCTAGCTGTACTTGGAACTGGGGACAGGAGAGTAGAGCGAGGCTCGAATGCTGGTTGTGCTTAAAAAGGATTTTAGAAGTTGTAATAGAATCTAGTTGGTTTAATTATGATGTTCAAGTTTTGTGTTAAAAATCTTGGACCCATGTATGGTGGGCTTTGATTCGTAAAGACTTTGTTTTAAATGTCAGTTATGATATTCAGCCTGGTATTTCCAAGAAAGGAATACGGCGGTAACACCCCGTTAGGAGTTCCTGCTGCCATTCGGGTTAAATCAGTAGTAAATACAGAATTAGAAATCTGGGGGTATTACAAAGTGGTATCAAAGCCCAGGTTAGCTGACCTGAAGGCTCACCTAAGGGATAAAGAGAATAATATTAGTTAATAACCCTAAAACAGGTAGACATAAGGATTGCTCGGAGTGTGAGTGTAGGTTGGGAAGGGAATATACTTATATATATGTTACCTTTTTGTGTATATATATATATATATATATATATATATATATATATATATATATATATATATATATATATATATATATATATGATTTGGGCCTACTAATGTCTAGGATGAAGGCGGCCCGTCATTATGGGTGTATGGGGCGACTTTGTCGCCACCGGAGGTTGGAGAAGATTCCCGGGGCTAATTTTGAGAGTCACTTGGAGCGAGTGGAGATTTTTTTTTATGGAAGACTAGCTAAGGTTCCTGATGATTGTTTGAGGTTCGACCACAACCAAGCCCTGTTCTTCCTTTTAACTCTTTGGGGAGACCCCTTGTGGCGTTATAGAGTCAATGAGTTTCACCCTGAGGAGAGAGCATTTATGATTGTTGGGGATTGTTGTTTTTGCAAGTGGCAACCTATGAACTTCAACCTGAATGAGCTAGTGGACTACCTCATTGATATAGGTCCTTATAACGAACCCCCCACCCCTGACTCTAGGGACGCCAACTCGCCACCACCTGTAAAGGAGGATACTGATGAGGAGGGAGACCTCATCGGAGAGGAAGACCCAGAGGAAGACCCCATGGAAGAGGAAGACCCCGAGGAAGATCCTGAGAAATACCCTGAGGAAGACCCTGAAGAAGACCCTGAGGGAGATTCTGAGGCCAGCAAGGGGCAACTTATGAGCAGTTGAACTTAGGGGGAGATCAGAGAGATGAAGAAGGGAATCACCTTATGCAGGATGAGCACTCCAGCCACTCGGAAGACTTAAGAATAGATGAGGCTGGGATGACCCGCTGGGAGCGGGGTAGATGTGGTCGGATGTGTAGAGGCACCTGTCCACTGGATGCTCCCAGTCAGTAAAGGCTAGAAGTATTAGAAAGTTATTTTATTTCTTTTTAGGGAAGCATTAATAGTAATTTTCTTTAAATTGTTACTAGCCATTGTGGCTATTTGAGTTAAAAGTTGTGCTGTAATGAAAGGGGCTAATAGTAACCCTTGTGAAACTGAGAATTTATGCAATAAAAGTGTTCTTGGGTTATTGGAAAATACTTGTGCACCTTGTTGTGATATGTGTGAAACATGCGGATGATGTACCTGTGTGCCTGTATGATATAAACCTTCTGAGCTTGTGATGTAATAGATGTACCACCTGAATGTGGTGGTGCGTATTGTGAATGAATCTCTAAGAAAATTGTGGTAATATGCACTGGCATGTATTATGTTCCTGGAACCTAATGATTTATAGGATGTGAACTATTAGGGAAGGAACTGAACCCAATTTTTTTTTTTCTCGACCAGGATGGGGGGAACCAACACCAACAACCATAATGAAGAGTCTTAGACGGGGCCCCACCCGGTGACGAGGGTCCCTACGACCCAGGACATACCTATGGCAGCCTTTAGGGAGCGACTGGAGGCCCTGCGCCTCCGGAACGGAAATGGGTCTCGTAGCCAGATCAATGAAACAAATCCACCCACGGGAGCCAAACTCACTAACTTGTTACTGCTAGAGATGCTGCAGAAGCAAGGGGAGCAACTGCGGCTCCAGAATGAACAAATCTATAGGTTAATAGAGGTTAAGGAGAAAAGGGTAGAAGAGGATAACTGACATTTGTTCAAGAGATTTACAAGTCATCACCCCACCCGTTTACGATGGTACCCCTGACCCCAAAACTTTCGAAGACTGGATTAGGGGGATGGAGAAGTTGTTCGATGCACTTCAGTGCCCTAAGGAGTGGAAGGTAAGATTTGCGATATTCTACCTAAAGGATAAAGCCGACCTTTGGTGGGCTACAGTACGGGAAAGATAACACAAGCCTGGGTTTGGGTGGGGTAAGTTTAAGGAGATGATCAAAGACCATTTCTACCCCACCTCCCTCCAGAAGGCTAAGGAGAATGAATTCATACAATTACAGCAGGGGAGCATGAGCATTCTCGAGTACGCCTCCAAATTCATGGAGTTGTCACGTTTCGCGCCAACCTTCGTAGCTGATGAGAGGCTGAAGATGAATAGGTTTAAGGCTGGACTCAACCCAACTATCAAAGAACGTATGTCGGTGCGGCAGTATGCCTCCTACGTTGATCTATATGACACTGCGATCAACGTAGAAAAAGCAATGAAGGAGTGCAGTCATTACTTCAATGAACAGAGGGGTACCAAGAGGAAGGGAGATAATCGGGGAACCTTCCAGATGCAGGAGTAGAACCGTAGACCCGCTGGGGGACAGCACTCCGGCATTTTCAATCGAGGGAGCCAGTATCCCAACACACGACCCAAGGTAACCTGCAACGCTTGCGGGAAGTCAGGACATTTCGCTAGGGAGTGTCGAACAGTGAAGAGATGCTTCCGCTGTGGAAGCCATCAACACCAAGTGTGAGATTGCCCGCTTCCTCCACCGCCTCCCAGGCAAGGATAAGGACAGAGTAAGGGACAGAGGCAGAACCAAGGGTATGGGCAGCGGCTCCAATCCTCATACCAAAGTAGGGGAGGGCAGACGGCCTACTTCAACCAGCAGAGTTGGGCACCCCAATCAGCTTAGTCCCAACCCTCCAACCAACCACCCCGGAACAACGGGGGCCGAGTGTACGTGATGCGAAAAGAGGAAGTGGAGGATGCTTCTAATGTTGTGATGGGTACTTTCTCTCTCATAACTCAACTAGTAGATGTGTTGTTTGATTCGGGTGCCACACACTCGTTTATTTCTGTTAGGCTGGTTGAGACGTTAGGGCTTACCCCCACTCGTAGATCTTCATTACTATCCGTGATTCTCCCGGATGGGAAGACTGTGTCGTGTGAAGAACTATGCAAGGGATGCCCCCTTAGAATGTATGAATGTGAATTCCTGGCGGATCTATATAAGTTTGAGTTAACTGAATTTTGGGTTATTTTGGGGATGGACTGGTTGGCTAAGTACCAGGCTCAGATAGACTGCTCGAAACAAAAAGTTTCTCTGAAAGGGCCCAACGGGGAGAAGATAGTGGATAGGGGTCAGAGTCCTAGAATGGGAGTGAAATTAGTATCAGTAATGAAAGCTCGTAAGTTGTTAGGTAAAGGATGTGAGGGATTTCTGTGTCATGCGGTAAATACTGAGGATGTCAAGCCCTCCTTGAAGGACATCCCTGTAGTGAGAGAATTCTCGGATGTGTTTCCCGATGAAATCCCTGGTATGCCACCTCTTAGGAAGGTGGAGTTCTGTATCGACCTCACCCCTGGAGCCACCCCCGTTTCTAAGGCACCCTACCAGATGGCACCAGTTGAACTTAAGGAATTGAAGACCCACTTGGAAGAACTCTTAGAGAAAGGGTATATCCGACCTAGCACATCTCCATGGGGAGCCCCGTTCTCATTTGTGAAGAAGAAGGACGGGACGCTAAGGTTGTGTATCGACTACCAGGAGTTGAATAAGATAACGGTGAAGAACCGTTATCCCCTACCCAGAATAGACAATTTATTCGACCAACTGCGAGGCGCAAGAACCTTTTCCAAGATAGATCTCCGTTCGGGGTACAATCAGCTCCGAATCAAGGATGAGGACATACCTAAAACCGCTTTTCGTACCCGATACGACCACTATGAATTCGTAGTGATGCCCTTTGGTCTCACTAATGCCCCAGCGGCATTTATGGACCTGATGAACAGGGTCTTTGAGCCCTATTTGGATGGGTTCGTGGTAATTTTCATTGACGATATCTTGATTTACTCGAGAACCCTAGATGAACACACCCACCACTTACGGGTAGCCCTGGATGTGTTAAGGAGAAATGAGTTATATGCTAAGTTCTCAAAATGTGAATTTTGGTTGGAGAAGGTAGCTTTTTTAGGACATGTAGTGCCCAGTGAGGGAGTATCGGTGGACCCACAAAAGATTGAGGCAGTGACAAATTAGCCTAGACCTAAAAACCCAACAGAAGTAAGGAGTTTCTTAGGTTTGACGGGATATTACCGCCGATTTGTCCATGACTTTTCAAAAATTGCCACCCCGCTTACCAATCTGACCAGAAAGGTCATCAAGTATGAGTGAACGGAAAGATGTGAAGGAGCCTTCCAGGAGTTTAAGAAGAGACTTACGAGTGCACCAATACTGGCTCTACCTACTGCAGAGCAGGACTTCGTAGTGTATAGTGATGCTTCTAGGAATGAGTTGGGGTGTGTGTTAATGCAAGATGGACGAGTGATAGCGTATGCTTCACGACAGCTGAAGATACATGAGCGGAACTATCCGACTCATGACCTGGAGTTAGCCGCGGTCGTATTTGTTCTCAAAATCTGGAGACATTACCTATACGGGGTTCGTTGCGAAGTATTCACCGACCACCAGAGTCTGAAATATCTCTTCTCGCAAAAGGATCTGAATATGAGACAGACAAGGTGGCTGGAGTTCCTAAAGGACTATGACGTCCATTTTCAGTATCACCCTGAAAAGGCCAATGTAGTAGTGGATGCATTGAGTCACAGGCCATACCCAACGCTGAGTTGTGTAATAGGGCTTCCAGATGAGTTATGTCGAGAATTTAGAAAGTTAGAACTTAATGTGATTACGCCAGAGCCTGGACCTATGCTTTGCACCCTGGAGGCCCAACCGACTCTCATAGAGGAAATTCGACTAGCTCAAACCACAGACGCTCAACTAGAGTGGAGAAGAGAAGAGATATTAGTGGGAAAAGTGCCCGGATTCATAATCCACGAGGATGGGACCATACGATTCCATAATCATGTGTGTGTTC
Source organism: Carnegiea gigantea (assembly GCA_029747015.1). Lineage (NCBI taxonomy): Eukaryota > Viridiplantae > Streptophyta > Magnoliopsida > Caryophyllales > Cactaceae > Carnegiea > Carnegiea gigantea. Next base: position 1,335,031 of record JAKOGI010000072.1, read on the forward strand.
CAACTGTAGAGGCACTCAAGAAGAAGATCCTATATTAGGGACACAACACTCCGCATTCGGTACACCCTGGGGGAAATAAGCTGTATAAGGATCTAAAACAAACGTTCTAGTGGAGTAATATGAAACAAGAAGTGGCTGATTATGTGGCAAAGTGTCTGACCTGCCAGCGAGTGAAAATAGAGCACCAAAGATCGATGGGACTCTTACAGCCGTTGGATGTCCCTGAATGGAAATGGGACTCTGTGTCTATGGATTTTGTGATAGGGTTACCATTGACTCAAAGGAAGCACAATGCGATTTGGGTTATAGTGGATAGGCTCACAAAGTCGGCACATTTTATAGCCATGAGGAACACGTGGACCCTAGATCAGTTAGCTCGAGCCTACCTCGAGGAGATAGTACGGCTACACGGAGTACCCAGCTCCATAGTGTCGGATCGAGATACCCGATTCCAATCGGAATTTTGGCAGAAGTAGCAGGAAGCGTTCGGAACGTTGTTATGTTTTAGTACTGCCTTTCACCCTGCAACTGACGGGCAGACCGAGCGTACTATCCAAACTTTGGAAGATATGCTGCGGGTTTGCACCTTGGACTCTAAGAGCGCGTGGGACGAACAACTGACACTAATTGAGCTTTCTTACAACAATAGCTACTACGCGAGTATTGGCATGGCCCCGTACGAGGCACTATATGGGAGAAAATGTAGGACTCCGCTTTGTTGGCAAGAGATCGATGAGGCCTTGACCATCGGACCAGAGTTAATCCAGGCCACCACGGACAAGGTAAGAGTGATTCAGGAACGAATGAAAGCTGCCCAGAGCCGCCAAAAGAGTTATGCGGATCGGAGGCGTAGACCCCTTGAGTTCCAGGTAGGAGACCAGGTATTTCTTTGCGTTTCCCCAACCAAGGGAGTAGCGAGGTTTGGAAAGGAAGGGAAGCTTAACCCGAGGTACATCGGGCCGTATTCGGTCATACAGCGAATTGGGGAGGTGGCTTACCGACTAGAGCTGCCGGCTGAGCTTCAGAGAATACATAATGTGTTCCATGTGTCGCAATTGCGGAAGTACATTCCAGATCCCTCGCACGTCATCGAACCCGACCCTATACAGCTCCAAGAAAACTTATTATATGAAGAACAACCCATACAGATCCTAGACCGGCGGGAAAAACATCTCCGGAAAAAGACGGTGCCCTTAGTAAAGGTCCTTTGGGCCAACCATGAGTCGTCAGAAGCCACTTGGGAGCTGGAACAGGAGATGTGAGGCAAATATCCCCCTCTTTTCCATAGTCAGGTATGTATCAGTTTCGAGGACGAAACCTCCTAAGTGGGGTAGTATGTAAGACCTCAGGAATTAAGGATGTATTGGTGGTGTGTCGCGGCATAATGAAGTTTCGAGGACGAAACTTTTCTTAAGTGGGGTACTGGAAATTCGATTTGGAAATTTTTTGCTCAGTTGGACCGACCTAGTCCCAAGTCAACCCAAGTCAGTGCCAATTAATCCTCGTGAAATTCTTCTAATTAAGTTTCTTGATATATTTTTTGAGAAGTATTAAAATTTTCAAAATTTTCCTTTCCGATTTTTTGTAAAACTCCTAATGTCATTGTTATTATGTTACTATTCTACTATGAATATTATTATCATTCTACTATTAATATTATCATTTTTATTATCATTAGTCCTTTTTTAAAAAAAATTGAAAGTTTTTTCCCTCCTCACGTAGCCCCCCCTTTTTTCTTTTTCTTTTTAACCTAAAACCCTAACCCCCTTCCCCCACTTTTCCCCTCTCACGTCCTCTCTCTCTCTCTCTCTCTCTCTCTCTACCTTTACACCGTCGCCGACCACCGTCCGACCGCCCTAATGCCGCCACCCCACCAGCCGTTCCTCTTGCTTTTGGTAAGAAGATCAAGATGATGCATGGGTTCATACACCCCATGCATCCAAAAGAAATCACCACTTTTCTTTTTATCTCTTTTGTTCTCATTTTAATCCCTTTTATTCTTGTGAATTTTTATGACCATCGTAAATGAAGATTTTGATATAACCTTTATTATTTTCTCAATACTCTCGGCATTGAATTTGAGCGAAGGGGTTTCCCTCGATCTAGATCCAGTTTCGATCAAAGGTACTAGTAACAATGTTTTTAATGTTATTTTGGTATTTAATGTAAAGGTGGATTCTTTTGGCATGATTGGGTCTGAGCGAGGGTTTAAGAATGTCTAACGGGTACAGGCGTATTTTTTTGAGTAACCCGAAATGAGCGAAAACTGTGCAAAAAGGGGTCGAACAATCTGGACAGAATTCACACTGTTTTTGACTCAATTTTGAAAATTCGGTATAATTATTCTGGTTGTCCAAAAATTATGAAAATTTTACAGTAGTTAGAATAAGACGTGAAGATTACATGGGTTTTGAATTGGATGAATTGGAGTTAAATTGGGAGAGTTATGGCCAAAATACCGAGCCCTGTCAAAACTAGAAACTGCAGGCATAGGGTGCGGTTTTTAAATTTTTAGACTTGGTTGTGCTGTGAATTTGTAGAAGTTCTAAACATGAAAGTTTTAGTAGACAAAATTATCTTTCTGGATCAGGTAAGAACATATTTTTTGGAATTCGGAAGAAAAAGTTATGAGGATGGGAAATTAGGAGTAAAAATCTAAGTAGAATCTGGGTAAGCAGAATCTTGACTATTTCGCCTTCAAAGTAGGAAAAATTCCCTAGGCTAGTACTGGTGGCTAAAAATTGTGAAATTTATTGAGTAGGAGCCTCTGGATGTGTCAAATAATGTCGTTTTAGAATTGGGTCATTTGGAGTAGCGTAGCCCGAGTTTTGATAAAATTTGCCGGGACTGTCCTGGGGAAGACAGTCTTTGGCATTGCCCGAAAAAACAAAAATTTGACTGGGTTCGGGGCAGAACCGAGCCAAACTCTAAACATAGAAAAGATAGAGGACATTGTAAGGTTTCCAGATTGACCTAGAACACTAGAATCGGATATCAAGAACTAGAGTTATAATTTTTTGAAAGTTGGACCCATAACTGGCCAGCCGAACCTTCACCCCGGATAGGGTTGGATGAATAAAGATCTAGAAAACCTCTTTTTAAATTTAGGGGAGGCCCAAGGGTGCCCTACACTAGATGTGGACTGACTATGGGCTGTTTGTGGGCCCAGGTGCGGAACAGTGAACCCTCATTAAAGTAACCGAACCCGTAAATTGTACGGTACCCAGGTAACAGTCATGCCCTAACCTTTCCCATGTGTTACTGAAATTATGAAAGTTTTGGGAGTTCTTGTATTGATTCCTTGGCATTGCTTTCCAATGGGATGAACACTAATGTGAAATTTATGAATGGTTCCTTGATGGGAACTGAATGCTGTGTTTGTTCTAGAAGTTGGAAATCTCCATATTGTAAAAGTTGAAACTTACTGTTGTAAAAGTTGAAACTTACTGTGATTGTATTTGAAGTTCTGTTTCTGCATTCTAATTTCTGTTGGGAAAAATATTTAAATCTGAATGAACCTGAGTGTGTCAAGTTGGTATCCATTAACTGAAAGGAATTAAATAGGGTGAGTTAAATCGATTGGAACTGATTGAAGGCCATAGCCTTCCCCGGGTAATAGGTGCATGCATGTGAGCGGCCACGTACTCAGCCGAGACGTGGGCCTGGTTATCGGTAACCACCCATGATGGTGGTAGGCCAGGAAAGTTAAGCGGTAACCGCCTGAGGAGCAGTAGGCTAGGAAGGAGTTGAGCGGCTGCGCTATGTTAGAGCGCAGGCCATGAGACCCATTGGGGTCGCTCACCCAAGACTTATCTGAAGTTGAACATTTTGAATGGAACTATAGAAGTGTGATTCTGAAATTGATTTCTTTTTTTAAAGAAAGATGGTGATAATGGGTTGTGTACCTTGAAAACGTGTTGTTGTTTCCCCCTTCCCCAAAATGTTTTCAAAAATGAATTTGTACGTGTCTTTGACTGTTGGGGGTGAATGTTACTGAGTTTATCTCACTGTTATAAAATATTTTGTTTTCAGGTGATCTAGCTGTACTTGGGACTGGGGACAGGAGAGTAGAGCAAGGCTTAAATACTGGTTGTGCTTGAAAAGGATTTTAGAAGTTGTAATAGAATCTAGTTGGTTTAATTATGATGTTCAAGTTTTGTGTCAAAAATCTTGGACCCATATATGGTGGGCTTTGATTCGTAAAGACTTTGTTTTAAATGTCAGTTATGATATCCAACCTGGTATTTCCAAAAAGGGAATACGGCGGTAACACCCCGTTAGGAGTTCCTGCTACCATTCAGGTTAAATCAGTAGTAAATAAAGAATTAGAAATCTGAGAGTGTTACATAAATAGTTAAAGTATACTCTTCAAAATTAGTTAAATATGCGCAAAGGAAATGATAGTTTAGCGTTATGATAAAATTATGTACGTACTCTTGATATGGTGGTGTAATATTATTCTTGAAGAAAAAATTGAGAATAGAATCCCTAAGTTAAAAAAAAAAGAGAAATTTTTAGTAGTTAAATAAGGAGTTGTTATTTGATTGTGTGAGGAAGAAAAATACACATAGTAGAGGCATAATAATAACATCCATTCACCCTAAAAAAAAAAGAAAAGAAAAGAAAGAAAAAAAAGACTACAAAGCCAACTTGGGATACTTGAGCAAGTAGTATTTTATATAATATTTGATGCGAGCTTAAAGCAATTATTAGCACGTGTCATTCACAAAAAAGGGAGGTCGTAGTTGAAAGATTGTTTTTATAGGCCCCAAGTATCATTCTAATTGGGTTGAGAAAATTAGTGAACGAAAATTATTAAGATTGAACATGGCATTGTATGAAATGGCCCTAGTTTGATACCAAAGAACATATGCACTTTTAGGTTATAAAGCCACTAAGTTGATTTTTGGAGTCGGACTTGAGTGGACTAGTATCTAAATGGATGAGCCATTATGTACGTCCAAATTGGGGTCTATCGGCAAATTTCGACTAATGTCTAAATTTTCACATAGCGGTAGATTGCGCAGTGGCAGATTCCACAGAGTGGTAGTTTTCCACTCAGAAAGATGGTAGTGTTTTACCCTGATGAGGGTATGAGTTTCCCCATTTCTTAGACATTAGTCATCCCAGGTAGGCAGTCTTTTAGTTAAGGTCATTTCTATTTTTACTTTCACTTGCACGAGAATCGACTTTGGTGAATAGTGTGTACTTAATAAATCTCCAGTCCGGAGGGAATTTGGATTGTGAAAAAAAGTCTGTTCATGTGACAAATGTGCACATTTCCTTTCTTTTAGCTTCTCAACCCTCATTGTGTTGTTCATCGAAATTTTAATAATGCATTATTTATGCTTCAGGAAGAAAGGTTTGTTATGATTTAAAGGATTTATATATTTATAATAATATTACTATTAATACTAGTATTGGTACTATAACATATTGTGTGTAAAAATTATTTTGATTTTAGGAGGCGAGAACTCCCACTGACCTGTGGTTGCTCACCCCCTTCCAAAATTTTCCCTTTTAGATTCTCAACAAGATTATGGTAGGTGGCAAGACGTGTTTTTTGGAGGACGAGGCTTGAATTTGAAGATGTACCTTTTGTAACTTACACGCATTGTCTTTATGTAATTGGAATGTATTGTAACATTAGTAAGTTGCAATATTTTGATGCATGTAATAGATGCTCTGAACCGGCCTCGGTGGCCTCCCACCAAAACTCACATATTTTGTTATGTTGCTTGTGATGAGGGTCATGGGGACCTCATTGTAATATAAGGTTGTAAAGGCCTAAAGTCTAGTTTTTTGGGGACTTCATAGGTAGAGCATGAAGCTCTTTGTTTATATATATATATACATATATATATATATATATATATATATATATAATATATATATATATATATATATATATATATATATATGATATGTATGTATATGTATATATATATATATATATATATATTATATATATATATATATATATATATATATATATATCCACTATTATAGAAGATTTATCTTGTATTTAGCCTTAAGAGTCATCTCAAAGGATTTTGGCGATGTAATGCTCTTACCAAGGGGCAAGGGCATTACATTTGGTGGTAGCTGAGCTTAGATTTGCATGGTTTGATGAAAATGTGCATATGCTTAAATGTGTGTGACAAGCCGTGAGTGTTGCATGTGCGGGGAAAAAAAAAAGAAGAGAGTGGTAAATTGTTTTGAGTAAGTGAATTCATATTAAGTATACTATTTGTAGGCGATAGCATGCAGCCAGCCCCACAAGGTTATTTTAGCTACCAATCCTTAAAGTTCCTTGATTTTAAGAAAGCATGGTGGAATGCGACGTTCTTTTAGCTGATCCTATGTTGGTATAATGTCCAAGACCATCATGAGCTTCCCCACACTGAGTGGGTTCGAAATTCTTGAGTCTTCTTCCTATTGGTGGAAAATGATGGGAGCTTCGTCGCCAGCTTTTGGCTAAACTTCCAAGTGAGGGGGAATGGTGCTCTCATACTTTCTTAGAGTTGGCACAATTCCTTAAGCGTGTAGAACGTAAGATTGGAAATTCAAATTGGGAGAAATTGTGCCTCATGAATCAAGGATATCGAGCTAAGCAGTGGGTAAAAGAGGACTTGATAGGAGATAGTGTGCTTTTAGAGATCAGTGATGATGTGGATCGCTTTACCTTAGAAAAGAATCACATGAGATCCTTCATTAACCATACCGCAAAAAGAGATGGACATGATCTGGGCCCCAAGCTTAGGCATATGGTTAATGCTTGGTGAAGAGCCATGACTATTCCTCGAGACCAACAAGAGTACTTATTATAGGCTTGGGTGCTTGGGTGGAGAACAATGGTGTTGGAGGACATGTTGAGAGGAAGCCCACCTGAGATTTCAGTGCCTCAGACACCGACTTTACTAATCCAGAGTATGATCCTGTAGATTCGAGCATATAGTTTCATGCCTTAGATGACATCTCTGATTCTGAGGCTATAGATGATGATTTGGAGGGGGAACTCGATGATGATGAGCTCGGAGAGTTCACTGCTTGGGAGCCCGAGTGGTTTGATGAGGATGACCCTAAGGGAGACTTTAAGCTTGATTGGGATGCTGATGATGACCCCGAGATGAGTGACCCTGAGCGTCGTGCTGACTCAAAAGAGTACCCTAAGGATGATGATGGTAGCTACTTACCCTTCCTTACTTTTGTGTAGTACTCAATAGTTTCATTTCGTAAGCTTGTATGATCATCTTATTATGTGTATTGTGTATGCTAATAGAACTAGATGCACTAACTGTTACAATGTTAAAGGTAGGAAGTAGTTGTAAACACCTACCTGGCTAATTGGTGATCATAAAGTCACAAATTTTATACCTAGAATGTGAATGAACTATGTGATCCATTACTATGTACACTTGGCTTATGATCCGTAAATATTTTGGAAGGAATGTAAAAAGTGAAATGTATTTTAGCTTCTTGTTATGTTGTATAATTGGTTATGATTACTTGTAAGTATCATGTAGTATATGCTTATTTGGAACTATTAGGAATGAGACCCCTCTTATTAAGTTGGTAATAATTAATAATACCCAAAATTACTTATATTTTTATAAAAGTTCTAATGAGAAAGCGCAATATCGAACAATTACTCATTAATTACGGTGACCTAATTTTCGACATATGCCTGCACGGGTCATACTTCCACGAATAACTGTAATGGAAGTATTATGCAACTTTCAGAAGTTTAAACCACCTAAGTTTGAGGGAGGTCCTGATCCTCTAGTTTATGAGGATTGGATTCGTAAGAACGAAGATTTGCTTGAAGTGATTGAACATCCACCACAATTTAAGGTACGATTGGCGTCCCACCAATTTGAGAGGGAAGCAAACTTTTGGTGGGCTACTGTCAAACCCCGAGCTGGACAACCTCAGTTGACATGACAGCAATTTAAGGACTTATTGGATGAAAAGTATTACCCTAATGATGTGAAGTAGGCTAAGGAATAAGAGTTTCTTCATCCTAAGTAAAGGAAAACCATGTTGGTCATGGAGTACGCAGCTAAGTTCAATGAACTTAGTCTATTTGCTCCAACTCAAGTGGCAACAGAACATGCCATAATGAATAGATTTGAGCATGGAAGTGAAAGTTTGCAGCTATCACGTTTACTAGCTTTTAGGATATATATCATCAGGCTTTGAATATCATCAGGCTTTGAAGGTAGGAAGAGTGAACAAAGAAACAGATGCTGAGTATAAAGCCCGGATGCAGGGTAAGAGAAAGATAGGAGTGGGAAACTCTCAAGGTGGACACTTTAACAAGAAGCCTTTTCCTTTTAAGAACAATGGCGAAGGGAGTCAAAGCAAACCCTATTGCCGCAAGTGCAAAAGGCACCACCATAGCATGTGTAACTTCCCACTGGAGCATGCTTCGGGTGTGGCGAGATGGGGCATATGATCGTCCAATACCCTAATATTTATCCAGCAGTTCAAGGAGCACAGGGAGGAGCAGGAGCTCATCCACCAATATCGCCAACTTCGACCCAAGCTAGAGGACCATGATCTAACTACGGAGGGCGGGACAAGAAGCCTCAAAATCAAGCCCAGGTTTTTGCCATGACTGCAGAAGAGGAAGACCCTAATGCTGTGATTTTAAGTACGCTATTATTACCTATAGAAATGGACTATGAGCTATGTATTTCTACTCCAGTCGGACTAGCTGTCACCTCTGATGTCATGCTTAAAGATTGTCCGATCATAATCAAGGAAAGAAAATTTCTTGCTAATCTAGCTCGTGTGGAAGTTAAGGACTTCGATATCACAGTAGGGATAGACTGGTTAGTTAGGCATCAGGTCTTAGTCGATTGCCATAAAAAGGAAATTTCTATCAAACCGCTAGGTGGTGAAAAATTAGTTTATCACAGCAGTGGAATACGAAAGCCAACTCCAATCATTTCTGCGATACAAGCGCACAAATTTCTAAGAAAATGATGCTAAGGCTACTTGTGTGCAGTCCAACAAATTAACCCTAAGGGGCCCAAACTCGATGCAGTCCCTATTGCTCGTGAGTTTTCAGAAGTGTTTGCTAAAGTCCCAGGACTACCACCTGATCGTGGGATAGAGTTTGCAATTGATCTCATACCCAAGACTACACCGATCTCTAAAGCACCATATCAAATGGCACCAGTTGAGTTAGTTGAGCTTAAGGTACAACTCCAAGAGATGCTTGATAAGGGGCAAATACACCCAAGTGTTTCACCATGGGGAGCCTCGGTTCTATTTGTGAAGAAAAAGGATGGTAGTCTCCGACTATGCATCGATTACCGGGAGCTTAACAAGTTGACAATCAAGAACGAGTACCCTCTTCCAAGTATAGAAAATTTGTTCGACTAACTTGCAGGTTCTGCTGTTTTTCTAAGATCGACCTAAATACAGGGTACTACCAGCTAAAAATCAAGGCAAAAGATGTTCCCAAGATAGCATTTAAGACTCGATATGGCCATTATGAATTCCTTGTATTATCCTTTGCTCTCATTAATGCCCCTGCAGTATTTATGGATCTCATGGATTGAGTTTTTAGGCCATATCTAGACAAGTTTGTTGTAGTTTTTATTGACGACATCTTGATCTATTCAAAGAGTGAAAAGGAGCACAAAAAACATCTCAGAATTGTCTTAGAGACATTTAAAGAGCATCAATTGTACTCTAAACTCAAAAAGTGTGAATTGTGGCTCGACAAGGTCAATTTCCTTGGTCATGTAATTTAAAATGAGGGTATTTTGGTTGGCCCGATGAAAATAGAGGCTATAGTGAACTGGCCAGGACTGACCAACGTAGTTGAGGTGCGAGTCTTAGGAATCTACAGAAGGTTTGTTGAAGGTTTCTCTAAAATTACTTTGCCAATCACAAGACTTATTTGAAAAAACACCAAATTTGAATGGTTGGACAAATGTGAAAGGAGTTTCTAGAAATTGAACACAAAACTAGTCACTGCACTTGTTCTAGCAATACCCGATGGGGATGAAGGGTTTGTCATTTACAGTGATGCATCTAAGAAGGGACTCAGATGTGTACTTATGCAAAACGGAAGAGTCATCGCCTACACGTCATGACAACTCAAGCCACACGAAGAGAACTATCCAACACATGATTTAGAGTTAGCCGCCGTGATATTTGCGCTAAAAATATGGAGGCACTATCTTTATGGCACCAAATGTGAGATCTACACAGATCATAAGAGCCTTAAACACTTGTTTACTCAAAAGGAGTTGAATATGAGGCAAATACGGTGGTTAGTGCTGATAAAGGACTACGACTTAGGAATTCACTACTATCCTGGGAAGGCAAATGTGGTAGCAGATGCCCTTAGTCGAAAGTCGATTGACTCTATGGCATGCCTCCTTACCTCAAATAAGAGGTTGTTGAATAAGTTGGAGGACTTGCAGATCGAAGTGGTGTTGCCTTCAAAGGCAAGCATGATAGCTACCATACAAATCACCTCTCCACTTGTTGAGAAATTAAAAGGCACCCAACTTTAGGATCCATAATTGGTGAAAATTAAGGAAAGTGTAGAGAAGGAGAGGATTAAAGATTTTGAGCTAGTTAATGGTGTGCTCAGGTTCAGAGGGAGAGTATATGTACCTAATGTGGAAGAAACCAGAAAGGATCTGCTTCATGAAGCATGGCACTCAGTATATGCCAGTCACCCTCGTAGTATTAAGATGTACCATGACCTTAAGGAAAATTATTGGTTGAGTGGAATGAAAAGAGATGCGGCTAAGGTTGTGTCCTAATGCCTTATATGCCAGTGTGTGAAGGATGAGCACCAAAAACCAGGAGGATTTCTCTAACCTTTATTGATTCCGGAATAGAAGTGGGAACACATAAGCATGTACTTTGTCACAGGTCTACCAAGAACAGTAAAACAACATGACTCAGTGTGGGTAGTCGTTAACAGATTGACTAAATCCGTTCACTTCTAGCAGTCAAGATCACCTGTACCTTAGAGAAGTTAGCAAAATTATACATTCGAGAAATTGTTCGACTTCATGGTGCACCATTAAGTATCGTCTCAGATCGTCATTCCAAGTTCATGTTAAAGTTTTGGAGAGGCTTTCAGGAGGCCATGGGAACAAAACTCAATATTAGCACTTCTTTTCATCCTCAAACTGACGAACAGACCGAGAGAACCATCAAAACAATGGAGGATATGTTGTGAGCATGTGCTTTGGACTTCAAGGGAAGCTAGGATCGCTACTTACCACTCATTGAATTTGCATACAATAATAGCTACCAAGCAAGGATTAGAATGGCACCATACGAGGCACTCTATGGACGACATTGTAGATCACCTTTTTGTTGGCACGAAGGTGGGGAAAGAAGAATCTCAAAGGTCAAGTTGATTGATGAAGTGGCAGACAAGGTCAATATTATCACAGAAAGACTTCAAGCAGCCTAGAGCAGACAAAAGAGCTATGCATACCTAAAGAGTAGACCCCTAGAATTCGAAGAATGAGATTATGTCTTCATTAATGTATCTTCACTTAAAGGGAGTGTTCGATTCGGCTAAAGAGGAAAACTTAACCCCAGATACATAGGACCATTTCAGACAATCGAGAGGATAGGTCCCGTAGCATATAGAATAGCACTCCCTCCCTCTTTGCAAGGGATACATAAGGTGTTTCACGTGTCAAATCTGAAGAAGTACATCCCGGATCCTGATCACATCATTGAGCACGAACCGATAGAGATTAGAAGTGACCTTCACTTTCCCAAAGAACCGATTCAGATACTCGAATGACAGGAGCATCAACTAAGGACAAAGACAATTTCTTATGTCAAAGTCCTATGGAAGCATCACAAAGTCACAGAGGCGACATGGGAGCCAGAGCATGAGATACGGGATAAGTATCCTTACCTTTTTGAAGTAGGTATGTAAGTTTGAATGCGAAACTTCTTTTAAGGGGGGAGAATGTGATGATTAGGAATAATAATTGCTAATCAAGGTTGCTTAATAAAAATTCTACTAATTAGCTAATATAGGCATTTTTTTAGTGGAAGTATGGGCTACCAACCATAGGGAATAGCTTACTCATCCCCATGCATACACCTATTCTACCACCCTCCATGCCTTATTCCTTTTCCCCATTTGGACAAGCAAGAAGGACACACATAACACCAACCAAAAAAAAAAAAAAAAAGGAGATGATGAAGATGTGTTATAATAGCCTGACCCTAAATCATGTTTAGTTATCTAATTAAGCCATGTTATTAATTTTTCACATTTATTTACCTCATTTAATCATCCCGGTTGGGAGAATTTAATTTTGGGTCCCACTTTGCAATTCGAGTTTCATTTATCGTAACAATTTCGAAAAAATTGATAGTAGGTCTCGATAATTATGGTTTAAAAGATTAAATCATTTTTCATAACATTTCAAAAATTTGATTTCGAGCTTCGAAAATTTAAAATTAAATTAATCGCATTCGGTTTAATCTTCTTTCCGAACCGAGCTTATTTAAGGCCAATTTTGGCCCAACAAGTCTTTACCTTATTTGTTTAGCTGATTACCATTAGTTAAGCCTAATTATCATTAGTAAAAGTAGATTTTGAGGTCAATTTGCAGCCATGTATATTTGCTTTATTCTCAACCAAGTAAACAAACTTTGGCTCATTTCATCCACGTAAGCAACTAGATTGTCAAAGCTTTCATTTCTCTCTCTTCCCTCTCCTCCATGGCAGCCTTGGCTGCTAGCCACCACCACAGCCACCAGCTCTACCACCACAGCCACCAGCAACCTCCCTAATCACCACCCTCATTCATACAACCATCTAATCTCACTTGTATTCCCTTTTTCAAGCATCAAAGTGAGGTAAATCCTAGTTTAGTCATGTTTAAATTTGGGTTTTTATGTTGGATTGATTTTGGATCATGTTATCTTGATATAAACAAGTATTAATTTGATGTTTTGGTTGTTGATTATGCTTGAAAGCAAGTAATGATTGAAGTTGTTCATGTTCATGCAAGTTCAGGGTGTGATGATGGATTTTGATTGTTTTAAATAACATTTTGTGATCTTTGACATTGGTAATGAATATCCAGATATTTATGCTAATTTATATAAGTTAAAGACTGATTTCAGTGGGTGATTATGTGAAGAAAAGATTGAAAAATGTGATTATTGAGCAGTAAACAGACCTCAAATAGGGGTCACTTCGGGAGAAAACTGGTATTAATTGCATATCAAAAATTCATGAATTTTGGTGTAGTGATATCTTGATGAGTTAGCTTTCAATAGGCTCTGGAATTACTCAATTTCGAGTTGTATGGACAAAGTTATGACCAATTTACTGAAAACTGTGCAGAATACATTGAAACTGGGAGCATTTGTGAATAGGGAACTTTACGGAAAAACTGGTATTGATTGGGTCATTGAAAAATTGTGATTTTTGGTATATGGATATATCAATGAGTTATCTTTCAAATGCCTTTTGAATCACCTTAATCCAAGTTATGTGGAAAAAGTTATGGTCATTTTGCTACCACTGCGCAGATTAGACTGAAGTTCTGCACGGTTGTGTTCTAGCCCAATTTTAGGTCCTTACTATGTGAATCCTCTTTTGTGTCCGCAATGAAAGTTTAAGAGGACTTTGTGAGCTTTTCATGTTGGGGTTTTAAATCTCAATTGGAGGTTGGGAGTGGAAGATATGGATTTTCTAAAGTAGACCATCAAACGGTAATATGGCAGAAGAAAGAAATCGTGGTATTTGGAAATATTATCAGAAGTTTTTATATAATTATGAGTATTGCAAGGAAATTACAAGGTGTAGTGAGTTTAACAAGTTTGATTAGTATATGGAAGCTTATTTGGGTTGGAAAATCGAGTTAAATGAGCATGAAAATGAAATTTGAGAAGTGGGTAGAGTAATGACTCAAATCAGTGTCTATTAGACTCAGCTGGGGTTATTTGAGCTTTTATGAACCTCACAACACCTCTCCTAACATTAAACTTTTTATTATCCATTTCAGAAGTATTATACTTTCCATTATCTATTTCGGAAATATCAGAAACCCATATTTCATTTATATCAATTAAAATCTTTTTATTATCACCTCAATCATTCCAATTTAGTCTATTTTGTTTCAGTTTGTTGTATTTCAAGTTCAATAACCCTAATTGATTTATTTTTCAAATCATTTTGTTGTAACTTATCTTATATTGAATCATTGGAATTGTAGAAGCCTTTTTCTTAATCAATTTCCATCAAAATTATAAATTATGTCAGTGAGTATGGTTTACTAACTACATCTATCTATAATTACATTTCTTAAACAGAAATGGGGCCTAGTCTATCATTTTTTATTGCGCATACGTATTACTAAGTGAAATTGCATTTTAAAGACTTCAGGTATGTCCATTGCCTGTATCTTTAGAAATCAGAGTGTATTTATCAACGTTATCATGTTTTGGTAAGTACATCAATGAATCAGTTGATACAGTGATTTATCACTTAATGAGTGACCCTATCAGTTATCATCTATAGGACATTCGCCTTTCAGTTACCCACGCGACTTCAGGTCAGGTCCTCCAATCGCCTTGGGAGGTGTACACCTATTCATAGATCATAACAGTATCAAGGGGTTCACTATCAGATAACATTTAGCAATGTAGTTTTATATTCATCTCATTCCCTATTTTGATCTTAAATGAATTGCAAGGTGGGCCCAACTAGTATTTCAATAATCATTTAACAATACAGGAATGCATGTACTGAGTTTTGGCTCACAGTTCGAAATGTTTTTCATGTTTGTTTTAGGTAAATGCTCAGAGAACCGTCTTCATGCCAGTAAACCAGCGGAAGAGAATAAGTTGAGCAAGAGAATTTAGATGGATCAATACTGATACATTGTATGCATATTTTTAGAGCTGTATATTGAAATCTTTAGTGGATAGAGATGCAGATTACATGGTGAATTGTTTTTACTATAGTGTAAAAACCTTAAGTTGGTTAACAGTTGATTATATATGGATTGATCAGGTGTGTATGTGTATGATTGAAGCTGTGCTTACTGTGTTATTTATAGCACTCATATTTTAAGCCTTATCCTTTTGGACGGCGATAATGCCCCTATCATTGGGTTGTCTAGATTATAATTAAGGGATTTATTAAGGAAAATATAAGCAGTAAAACATGTTTAATTTGGGGGCGTTACATGTGTGAAAGTGCATGGCCAGCTAGTGTATAGTAAACAGGGGTGTATGAGGTTTTTTTTTTTTTTTTTTTGGTTGCTTTCATACTCCTCTTTTTCACCTTTCCTCTAATATTTGCTACCTTACAAAGTGCAAGGAAAACTAGAGAGAGAAAGTGGTAATTTCTACTCAACCAACTTGCTTTGGGTTCTTTCCTAAGGATAAAGGGACTAAAAGGAGATTAAGAAGCTACTTTAAGGTGTGAATTCTCTTAATCCTTTATCTAAAATTAGTTTTAAAGTTAAAATATTTTATTATGATGTATGATCATGTTATTGATTTACAAGAGTTAAAGTGTTTCTTTTCATGGTTAGTTTATTTCAAGAGTGATATTTTTAAGTTATACATGTCATGTATCACTAAGAAATATGTCATAATTGTTGAGATATATTTTTTAAAGTTGCTCCATAAGTTATCTTGTATAAATGGTGGTATTAGTAAATATTGAGTTAATGGTTGTGCGAAGTAGACTTGACATAATGTTATGATTGATAAATTAGAACGATGAAATTACTTGCTTATCTTACTAGACATGTAGATTATGATTTTGTATATATATATATATATATATATATATATATATATATATATATATATGAAGTGTTGTTGAGTTATATGTTATCATGTGACTTTTGTAATTGATTTGCATGTAGATTGTGACATTATGAGATGTTTTGGAAGTTGATTGAGCTAGCGTAGTTTGACATAGTCTTTTTGGATGAATTAAACAATTAAAGTATACTCTTCAAAATTAGTTAAATATGTGCAAAGGAAATGATAGTTTAGCATTGTGATAAAATTACGTATGTACTCTTGATGTGGTGGTGGTATAATATTATGCTTGAAAAAAAAATTGAGAGTAGAATCTCCAAGTTTTTAAAGGAAAAAAAATGAGAAATTTTTAGTAGTTAAATAAGGGGTTGTTATTTGATTGTGTGAGGAAGACAAATACACATAGTAGAGGCATAATAATAACATCCGTTCACCCTAAAAAAAAATGAAAGAAAAGAAAAAAAAAGAAAAAAGGACTACAAAGACAAGTTGGGATACTTGAACAAATAGTATTTTATCTAATATTTAGTGTGACCTTAAAGTAATTATGTAGTACGTGTCATTCACAAAAAAATGGGGGTTTGTAGTTGAAAAATTATTTTTATGGGCTCCCAAGTATCATTCTAATTGGGTTGAGAAAATTAGTGAACGAAAATTATTAAGATTTGCAGATGGCATTTTATGAAATGGCCCTAGTTTAACACCAGAGCACTTTTAGGTTATAAAGCCACTAAGTTGATTTTTGGAGTCGGACTTGAGTAAACTAGTATCTAAAGGGATGAGCCATTATGTACATCCAAATTGGAGATTTGTCGGCAGATTTCGACTAATATCTAAATTTCCACCTAGCGGAAGATTCCACAATGGTGGATTCCACGGAGTGATAGTTTTTTACTTAAAAAGGCGGCTGTGTTTTGCCCTGATGAGGGTATGAGTTTTCCCATTCCTTAGACGTTAGACGGTTAGACCTCCCGAGTAGGTAGTTTTTTAGGTAAGGTCATTTCCATTCTTACTTTCACTTGCACGAGAATTGACTTTGGTGAATAGTGTGTACTTCACAAATCTCTGGTCCGGAAGGGTTTTGGATTGTAAAAAAAGTCTATTCATGGACAAATGTGCACATTTCCTTTCTTTTGGCTTCTCAAGCCTAATTGTATTGTTCATCGAAATTTTAATAATGCATTATTTATGCTCTGGGAAGAAAGGGTTATGATGATTTAAAGGATTTATATATCTGTGATAATATTGCTATTAATACTACTATTGGTACTATGACATGTTGTGTGTAAAAACTATTTTGGTTTTGGGAGGCAAGAACTCCCATTGAGGTGTGGTTGCTCACCCCCTTCTAAAATTTTCCCTTTCAGATTCTCACCAAGATTAAGGTGGGTGGCAAGACGTGTTTTTTTTGGAGGCCGAGGCTTGGATTTGAAGATGTACCTTTTGTAATTTGCATGCATTGTCTTTATGTAATTTGAATGTATTGTAACAATAGTAAGTTGTAACATTTCGATGCTTGTAGTAGATGCTCTGAACCGGCCTCGATGGCCTCCCACCAACACTTACATATTTTGTTATGTAGCTTGTAATGAGGTCATGGGGACCCCACTGTAATATAAGGTCGTAAGGGCCTAAAGTCTAGTTTTTTTTTTTGAACTTCATAGGTAGAGCATGAAGCTCTTTGCTTTAAAATATCTATATATACATATATGTCCGCTACTATATAAGATTTGTCTTAAATTTAGCATTAAGAGTCCTCTCAAAGGATTTTGGCGATATAATGTTCTTACCAAGGGGTGTGGCTTAAAATGATCGAAGTGACTACTTATATCACCAAAGGTGCACCTTTCTTTTCGGGAAGCCCACTCTTAAGAACTTCACATTTAAGTGTGCTTACTGTGGAACAATCCTTGGATGGGTGACCTCCTGAAAAGTTTCCCGGATAGTGTGTGAGCGAGGACGAAGCACGCCGGAAAGGCTTGTGGTGATTTATGGAGCCAGTCGACGATCCTTTAAGCAGTTTTCAATAACTGCCCGCTGCCTGGAAGGGAGTCGAGGCATTACAGATGGTATCAGAGTCGACCCGCGACCATGAGCTGCACCAGATAGAGAGCCCATGGGCAGTCACCTAGGAGGCAAATATACTAGGCGTGAACCGCAAGTCAATAGGACTCGTAAGTCAGTCGGTTAGTGAGGCACAACGAGGATGTTATACGCTTCAAGTGGGGGTGATTGTAACACCCTGAGTGTGGCTTAAAATGATCGAATTGACTACTTATATCACAAAAGGTACTCCTTTCTTTTCAGGAAGCCTACTTTTAAGAACTCCACAGTTAAGCGTGCTTGCTGTGGAGCAATCTTATGATGGGTGACATCCTGAGAAGTTTTCCAAGTAGCGTGTGAACGAGGACGAAGCATATCAGAAAGGTTTGTGGTGATTTATGGGTTATTTGTGAGGCCAGTTGATGGTCTTTTAAGTCATTCCCAATAACTGTCCGCGGCCCGGGAGGAAACCGGGGCATAACACTTCGTGAAACCCTTAATGGGCTCTCAATTTTCTATTGCTAAATAGCATGTCATATTTATAGGAACCATTTATTTTGTGCAGACGTGTTACTCTTGGGCTGAGGAGCTAAATGATATAGTTTATACTAAGTGGGTAAGAAAGGCCGATGAACGCCTTAAGGACATGGTATCAAAGGCAATGTCAAGACCCGACGATGACATCATCCATTGGCTTTCAACTCCCCTTAGAAATAGGTTGAAAGCTTTCAAGTACACTACGGATTTCAAGAAGAAGTCAAGACAAAACTCAATTAACAAGCACACTGGTCCTAAAGCAGGGACTGTTCACACTTTAGGGTCTGTTTCAGCTAAACAAATTGCAATGAAAGTGGTAATATCGCTCATGTGGCATCTTTACTTTTTCAAAGTCAACCTTATTCATCATTTTAACACTCATTTTTTTTTTTGGGGCAATAAGAGATAGCAAAATACCTACTGCTGCTGAACTCTTTGAGGAAATTCATACTAGGAAGGAAGGAACTGAGAAAGTAAGTATTTGTGATGAGAGGGCAAAATCTGTCTGGGTAAGCACCTCTTTTAAGCTTTTCTTCTCAACTTCTGCTTCTATCTAAACTTTCTCTCTCTAGTTATCTCTCGCTTCTCTCTCTTTCGATATTCGAAGTTTCTTGATCAAGGCAGATTATGGGTTATTTTTTTTGTTTTTGGTCTTTTTGGCTCCCTTCTAAGTTTATGTCGTGATGGAAAATTGATTTGTTTGATTTATTGCGGTTTATTGGTGTGAGATTCTGGTTTTCATTCATGTGGAATAAGTATATCTCCACCTTCTGTCATGGTGATCATAGCATCGGATTCATATAATCTTCATTCATGTTACTAATCCAACATTTATGGTATACACTTGTGTGTTTGAGTTGTGCTGTTACTTAGTGATCCAAAGCTTGTTATTTCTGAATTACTTTAATTTGGCGTTAATTTCATGCTAATTTAACCTTTATGGACTATTTCTACTTAATGTTTGGAGAATTTCTGGTTAATAATTATGTTAGCTTTGAGCCTACCAGAGAAGTTCCAGAATTTTGGTTTAGTTATTAGGCTTTGTTCCCTACATTTGGATGCAACAGTGCAAATGCCACTTTCTTTAGTCAAACTTCATTATGGGAAATTGATTTTGAGTGGGTTTACTAATTGGGTGGTAAGCACTCCACCCTATTTCGATTTGTCTCTTGAACAAAAGCATTTATGTTAGGCAAATTGTGGTCAAGTCGTTTACCCAATACTTTGCTTGCAAAAGTGTGACAGGAAGTTTTGGTGACTAGTCAAAGCCTTTGATGTGGGAAATTTCAGAAAATCTTCTTAAGTAAACCCAAATTGAGAGGTGTGTTATTATCAGTAGTGGAAATAGTTTTGATCGTTTCATTTTTCTCTCTTTCCTTGCCACCCTGATGCGTGAGCCTAAGCAAAACTCAAGCAATGCATCTTATTTGCAATCTGAATGAACCAAGCTTGAACTTATCAATGGAGCTGGAAATAAAGCAGGGGATATGAATTGGATAAAGGCCACACCACCACCAAAGCTAGTTTAGGAATCCACCCTCCAGATCGTAAAGGCTAAGCCACCAGAAATGGATTAAAGGAAACCACTCTATTTAGCAATCAGTTTAGATTAAGTAAAGAGAGATTTGAGAGAGTTTGTTAGTTGAACTCGACAATGGGGTGTTCATTCATAATGTTATGCCTTTGAACAAGCAAGCAAGAAAGTATATATACATGTCTTAAGCTAGAAAGCAAGCAACCTAGCTACTGGCCTGAGCTAAATCGGTTTAGGCTAATCTGCTTGCAAAACAGTTTTAGCCTAAGTTGATTGCAAACTTGAGTGTATCTAATACAAACTTGTTCAGTACTAACCAAGGCCTAAAACATACTTACTTAGCCTTAAACATCCCACTCGCATATGTAGGAGATAGAAAAGGTAGGATGCAGGTTTCACTTTATGGCTAGCCTCTCCTAAAGCAAGTGGTTGTCAATTTCACTCCCATTGGCCAAGTGGTGCTGCCAAGCTTCAAATGAGCAATGATGATGTTTATAGAGGTCCAAGCAGCAAGGCAGTCAAGCAAGTTGGTGAGCAAACCCTCTAGATTAAGAAAACCTTTAAGCAAAGCCAAAACGATCAATTTCAGCTTAACGGGTCCGTTTGAGCATAGAACTTGAGCAAGGTGAAACTCCATGAAGAACTGATCATGATTTGGATTTCTCTCCATGGATGGATACCTTAGGATGTTGACTAACATCCTGAGTAAAAAGATTGGCTCCAAATTAGCTTTGGTATGAGGACCAAGCTAATCTCCAAAATAGGTCAGAATAGAGACCAACCTGCAACGGTTGACAAAATGGGGCTGAATCACCATAAAGAACTAGTCGTGATTTTGATTTCTCTTCATGACTTGATACCTTAGGACGTTAGTTAACATCCTGAGTAAAAATATTGGCCCTAAATTAGCCTTTGGTACGAGAACCAAGCTAATTTTCAAAACGGATCAGAATAAGGCCCAGCCTGCAACGATTGAAAAAATGGGGCTGAATCACCATAAATAACTAGTCATGATTTTAATTTATCTTCATAGCCTGAATCCTTAGGATGTTGGCTATCATCCCAAGCAAAAATATTGGTCCTAAGTCAGGTCTTAGGTGGTGATTCCACCTAATCTTCCAAGATGGGTAAACTAGATCTTCTCGGCATACCTTCACTGTCTTTGACCAATGCAGCAAAATACCTATGGTATAGCCAAAATTGAGTTCCTTTCTTGGAAATAGACTTCTTAAGGAGTCTAAAAAAGTTGGACTTGCCCATAGGAGGTCTTGAAAACTCCCAGAATCATACCATCCTAAACGGTGCTTAATTATAGCTTGGAATAAGATAACAAGGTTTGAATCTGGCTGAGTGAAATCTGGTTACCTTGATCTCCTTGACCTTGGCTGGTACCTTGATTTGAATCATGGGAGCCTTCTTGTGTATCATGTTCTGCATCACACCACTATTGTAACTAGCAATTTGTTGATGAAGGCAATGCCATTCCAAGCCACAAAATACTGTATAGTGTACATATAGAGAGACGTGTGTAGGGTATTGATATTGGGTTGTCTTCATTATAGGTTGAGTATCAACACTTGAAGCTTAATGCTTCATAGTCAGGGGTCCAAGTTAACGATGATGGATTTTTTCTTCCAGCTGCTGGAGTTGTCGACAAGAAAGGTGTGGTATATGGACTTGGGAACCATACCCAAGCGTGCTACGAGAGAGTGGGAGCAGCTACTCAATCCTCACCCTCCACCCCCATATCTTACACTCCCTTCATGTATGCCCAATTGGTGAGTCGCTTGCAAAAATAAGAAGACCAACTCAATGCCACAAGAGAAGAGCTTACTTTGACGAAGGAGAAGGTTAAGCAAACTAAAGATGCTATTGCTAGGATTGAATCTCAATTTGGGTGCTCGAGCTTTGCAGTTTCCCCTTCTCCCTTACCCTTACTCTTAGGTTAGTAATTGACTTGGTATATGTTTATATATGTTAGTATATGACTTGGGTTTGTTGGATGGACATGCGGTGGTGTTTGGTACACACTTCCAACAATGCTTTGGTCGCGGTACCTCTTTTGGATGTGTATTGGTTGATAGTACAAGTGGGAGTTGCAACTTGGGTTTGTTGGATGGGCATGCGATGGTGTTTGGTATACACATTGAACATTGCTTTGCTCGTGGTATATTTTTTGGATGTAAATTGGTTAGTGGTTACTCTTTGCATACATTCGATACTTGGAATTTTGTTGCCAAGTTGTAATATACCTTGGCCATATATATATATATATATATATATATATATATATATATATATATAACCAAGAGGTTGTGACGTAGTGGTAGCTCACTTCATCCCTTAACCAATTGGTCATCCTTGATCTTTGGAAATGGAGAGCAATTCTTGACTAGCCGTTTACCATTAAGTAGAGCTCGCGGGGCCAGGGATTAGCCACTGCAATCAGCAGTAGATATATATATATATATATATATATATATATATATATATATATATATATATATATATAAAGGGTTGGTTGGTATGTATGATGTAATGTTAGACTCATGTGTTGCCGTATCTATTTGCTTGTATTTGAGAATTCGGCAGCTGTTGTGAATTTTTGGAATAAAAGATCTAGATTAGAAACGAAAAAACAGCAGGTCAAAAATGGAAGTGGTGTGTTTTATGTGTAATATAGTTGCTTATTAGATACAAAATTTAGATACGAAATTACATTCGTATATAATTCAATCGAGGAAGCATTACAATATATACGAAATATTTGCTTTCAATTTGATACAAAAAAGGCTGGTTGAATCTAGCTTCGTATCAGTCTGAAACGAACATCCAATAATCAGATACGAAAAACGTTAGTATCTGTTAGATACGAAAAGCCTGTCCATTTCTAAAGTGAGTATCTAACAGAAACAAAATTTAGTTTCATTTCCATTTTCAGCCAGTGACTGTGCCTTTTGATACGAAGTTGGTTTCGTTTCTAATTCGTCGCTGATGGGTTTAAGATACGGATTGTCATCATTGAGAAACGAAATTTTTCGTATCTAAATGAGCACGTTTTTGTAGTGATCCAATTCCCTTACTCGGTTACTCCCTATATGGGAATGTAAAAGGATGGAAAAAGCTGTAAAATTTGCATTTAAAAAAAAGAAAGAGTAAATGCGAGGATATATATGTTAATTACTTGATCCACTCTCACATTAAATTTCAAGAAAAGGGTAAATATGGTGAAGGAATTGAACATACAATAACATTCAATGCTAGTTTTGAGTAACACAATCCTTCCCTTCCCCTCTCTCTCGCTCTCCTCTCTTTCCCACATATTATCAGGGGCTTAGATTACAAAGTAGGTTAACAATTCTTTTCACAAAGATTTTACTTAGTTGGTAATAGACAAAACACAAGGGAGAAAAATGATATGGACTATAGTTTAGTAAATCGAATGCAAAAGAAAACAGCTAGATTTTACAATCTAATTAATAACTCGATTTACTTTTATAAAGATACTCCCTACTAATACTTGGGTAAATGCACTTAACTAGGGATGATATTCACTTCAACCATTAGGCAAATGTTTTCTGGTGACCTTATGTACAAATTTTATACGTTTCTTAAAGTAGTCACACCGAAAAATTTAGTTAGTACTTACAAAACTTAAGAAACTAAAAAAATTAAATACCACTGAATAAAAGGCATACAATTTACATAGCCGAAGTTTCCGCACTCGAGTTATGTGTCGCTATCATAGCTAGTACGTACACCCTCACAGCAATAACGCTGAAGCTGGTGGAACCTGAGAATCAGATTGATTGAGAAATGATACCGAGGGCAGTTACATCGCGCATGGCTTCTCATGGCGGATTCAGATTGTTTTCTCTCTCCTCCCACACCGCGGCGTCCATGCACCGATGCTCCGCTCCAATCTCTCGTCAGGTCAATCTCTCACACAACTCTAATTGCCTCAATCTAGCGTTCCAATTTCTGTATTTTTGATTTCCCTAATTTCATCAGTTCATTCTATCTATGTCTTGATTGACAATCAATTAGGTATCGTTTGTGATTGTTTGTTTTAATCTAATTCAATTCATTTTCGTTTTCTTTCTGGAGAGTGTGTGCGTGATTGTGCATTGTTTTTGTTCTAAATCTGCTTGAATTTTGATGGTCCGGCGAATAGGATAAGTTTTCAACATTGTTTTAAATTTATGTAACGTTTTCTACGTTGATGGTGTGTTTTCTGCAGTCCTGAGTTATCATTCGCTCTTATGGTGTGTTATCGTACAATTCTTTGTGTTCTTGCCAGATGTACATGTATTTTTCATCCTTATAACATCAGTAGCACTACTAGGAAAAGGGTAGTTGGATTTTGAATGTATGCCTTGAATTTTCAAAGCTTATGATTTGATGAATGAATTTTTTTTTTCTTCCTTAAGATGAGCACCGAAGCTCAGAATGTTGCTGTAAGGCTTAAAAATTTGGGTCTATGGCGAACTCAAGGCTTGATTGGAGGAAAATGGAGTGAAGCTTATGATGGGAAGGTTATTGAGGTATGATTCTATTATCAATGGTTTTCTTTTTTTTTTTTTTTTTGGTTGCCTTGGGTTGCTGAAGGTGTGGATAAACAATGTATACATATCTTCTTAAATTTTTTTAAAGAGCAGTCTTGGTTGTGATTAGGTAGATGTGAAAAGGATTAAAGTAGGTGAATTGGGAAGTGCATTGGAGGAAATAAGCTAAACGAAGCTAGAAGCCCCCCCCGTTTTTTGTTTTTTTTTTTTTTGGGGGGGGGGGGGAGTGGGGCGGTTTGTCTTAGTGTGACTGTAGGGAGAGCCATTATTTTTCAAAGCAGTTTTATCTGAAGTATAACATCCATCATGGGATTTAGAGAGTATATAGTTGCTCTATAGATCATTAGTTGCAGAATTCACATTTAAGATGTCAAATTGTGATAGTTTCTTTCTTATTTTTCCTTTTTTTTGGGGGGGGGGGTGATAATGAATCCCTTTGAATCAAAATCAGCATTGCCATATGTCAATTTTTAGTTCTCAATACTGCCACCATACAAGCATATGCATGGTGTAAAGTTTTTGTATGTCAATTTTTGTCCCCCGTGAGGAACCCTTGTTTTGTATCCACATTTGCAACTGTTACAATTTATTATCTGGTGGGCATGGAGTAGATTTGGCTGCATGTAAGATGTACTTCATGTGATGACAGGTAACGAATCCTGCCACTGGGGATGTCGTGGCAAATGTCCCATACATGGGTGCACGGGAGACAAATGATGCAATAGCTGCAGCTTATGATGCGTTTAGCTGTACGTGACTTCAAACTGATCCATCTTTTTCTCATCTGGCATTATTTGATAATCTTTGCTGTAAAGACTGTTGTTGTTGAAAAAATTATCCTTAACATTCAACTGTTTGTGGACCATAATTGTTTTTCAGTGAATATTTTATTTTGTACTTAATAACATCAAACTTGTCAAACCTTGGGAGAGAGAATTGAAGGGACTATCACTTACTAAATTGTTTTCTCTCTACGCCAGTACTTGGCATCTTACCTATCCATTCAATGAAAGAACTTTCACAATGATTTGTGGCATTGGGACACAAGAAAAAACTTGATAGGTTTTATGGGACAAAGGGAGCATTAAGTACTTTTGGATTTGCTATGTGTTCCCCCTTTTTTTGTTTGTATTCTACTATAGCCCTGACTGTATATTCTGTAAGTTCCAAGTTGTAAAGTTCATTATAATTCATTGGATATGTTTTCATGATATGACTTGCCAAAATTTTGCAGACTTATTTACTTGCCCATTATTTTTAGAAGTGAAATGACAACTGCTGTAATCATGAAATAGAGAATGTTATCTTGACTGTTATGCTACTTGCATTTCTTGTGGTGTTGTTTTATAGATTTTTCTGAACCCACTTCATTGTCGGTATTCTAGGGGTTTTTCAGGCACAGCTTTGTTTGGTTGGGCCTTCTTTTGGTGGATGCTAAATCCGATAATTATATGTGCTGGCTTGGGAGGGTTCCTTTGGAAGAAAAGTCAGAAGGGTCATGAGGATCGGTAGCTTGCTGTATTTTGGATAATATGGTTGGAGAGAAATATGTCTTAGATGATGTCAAAGACATATCTATTAATGTGCTGGCTTAGGAGGGTTCCTTTGGAAGAAAAGTCAGAAGGGTCATGAGGATTGGCAGCTTGCTGTATTTTGGATAATATGGTTGGAGAGAGATGTCTTAGATGATGTCAAAGACATATCTTGAGTATACTTTGGATAGGTGGATTAAGATTATGTATTTTTGGGACAAGGAATGCTTTTGTTCTTCTTCATTGGAGGTGGATGGGTGCGTTGTTAAGCTGTTTATGGGTTGTAATTAGCTTTTTGGTCGAATGTTTTCCTTGCATCCATTCTTTTGGTGTATCTAAAGATGTTATTTTTCCTCATCAATTAAAAAAAAGAGAAGCAATATTGTTTTAATTCAAAATAAGAGTTCCCATATCCTTTGCTTTCCTCATTTGCATTTTTATTCCTGTAAAAAGAAGGTTCCGTTCTCTTTCCTCCCCTCTTCGGCCTATTTAGAAAGTAATTCACAGCTGAGATTGGTTCCATTGGTTTGAATGTATAGGAAGGATCTCCTTAGCAATGAAGATTGTATGGGTTATTTGGAATGGAAGGGTTGCTTTTGGCACATTCTTTGATTCAGTACCACTGAGACGAGAAGTTAGTGTACATAGGAATTAGAGCATTGCGCAATTTCTTAGAGCAGTGCACATTGGGAGCAATCTTGACAGAGATGAACTTGTGGGGATAGAATTGCTAGGATGAAGCAGGAAAGAACACACTAGCACATTAAGATGAGGAATTGCAGGAAATGCATAGTGTTTGTATGGGCAGCAAGCTGCAAGTGGTCTGAAGAACGGGAATTGAAGTTTCTAGCTGATGTCAAGGATGGCAGCAGGTGGAGGATGAAGGGCGGAATGCGGTAGACGGAGATTAGGGCAAGAAGACTAGATCTTCATTGCTTCTCCAACCAAAAAGAGACATTGCAACCATCTTCTAGGTTTAAGCCCTTAGATTGAAATTAATTTACTAATTTTCCCCACCCTTTGTATTTCCTCTTCGTAGCAGCTAAAAAAGTCATTCTTATCTGTACATTCTCAATAATGACTTTACTATCCTTCTGTGAGCAGGCCTTTCCAGCTGAGAAATTACTTTGTTTCTTGTTCTCCAGATCTGTTAATGCATAGCAGAGGTGGCACATGTTAAGATCTGTTTGTATAAGTCGAAAACCTTGGCCTGCAGCAAATATCTATGCCATTCTAACAGTCCTGCAAGCTGATACTGCAGCTTTAACCATCCCAGAAGTCGCTCTCTGACCTGCTTAGCAATGTCACACTCAAAAAACAGATGTCTCACAACTTTCCTCCCCATCATTACAGAGGGCATAGCACAAGTCCATGTTGGGGATAAACCTGGCTAGTCTACTCTTCACAGGCAATCTGTCTAGTATCAGAGGCCAAAAATCAATGCAATGTTTCTGTATGTTTCCCCTACTCATGCCAGCCCTCTGCATTTCGGCTTATGTTGCTGCTGAAACAGGATTGATCAGAAGTATTTTGTGGTTACGGAATTTACAGTTTGTTGTCTGAAGGATGAAATATGTTTCATTTAGCTGTCAGAATGGCTATTGGATGTTTAGTTGCTTTAGCTTCGTTCTTTAGTAGGGCATTAATGCCGGCTACTTTTTCGTATACTCACGTCAATTAGTATTGTGGCCGTGGTCCTTTCATTTGGTCACCTTAACTTACTATGACTGATTTTGTTGGGTTTGCTCATGTCCTGTTTATCTGACATTTTTCTCATTTTTTATCCTATATTCTGTTTTTTCAATGTAGCATGGAGCAAAACCACAGCAGCTGAAAGGAGCAAATGCCTGCGTAAATGGTATCAAAGTGTTTCGGCTCTTTGTATGTTTCATGTTTTCATAAATGAAGAATACCATCTGCAATAAGATTGTTTCTTTATTTATGATGAAATTAATCTGATATTGCCTTTGAATGTTCGTTCCAATCTAATGTGAGAGCCTTGGCTGAACATGGTCCAATGTTTAAAGTTTCCAGCATCAAGTATTATGTTTCCGTCTTCAAGTGAGACCATGGAAAAAATATCATGCGAATGATGTTGCAATCTTTTTCTTCTTCTTGTTTCTCATGTTGCTGTTCTAAAAGTTATTGGCTGTTTTGTATCGGTTCAAGGTTGGCATCTGCAAAGAGAGTAGTGCTGTTTTACTAGCCTTCACAAAAAATGTGCCTGGATAAACAAGAGCATTCATATGCTTTCTACTTTTCCGCAAATGCTTGTGCTGTCGATGCTTTCTTTGGACACCTTGTTCAGAATGCTTTAGCTTGAGAATTCATTATTTGCAACTTGCTATGCTGATTTAAATTATGTTTGTTCTTTGAGGCAACAGCTTGTCCTCTTGAATCTTGTGCAGAATTGTTGCTAATTGATAGTGATTATGTACGAGTTTCAGTTTGAATAAGGTCTTATGTGTGCTTTCAAAACCCTATTATTTCCTATGTCGGACTTATTAATGTGGGGATCCTGAAAGGCAGTGATTCTGGTTTAGTTGCCTTGATTTTATGGAAGTATTTTTCAATAAATTATGATAATATATCTCTCACTACCATGCCTGTTGAATGTATGGAGTCCATGCTTCCGTAGATAGCTTTAGGTAAGTTCCCTTAATTTTTGTGTATCATCACTGCTGTTCTTGTTGTATCACTTTCGGTCAACTGAAATTTGCTTTTAGGTATGATTTACTGATTGCCCACAAGGAGGAGCTTGGACAACTTATTACACTAGAGCAGGGAAAGCCCTTGAAAGAAGCAATCGGAGAGGTAATATCTTTTTTTTTTTAATTTAACTTTTGACCTTTTTTTGTGTTGGGGGGCGGGGGGGAGGGGGTAAGGATTATTAATATTAGAAAAGGTGGTCACACAGTTTTAATCTATAAGTGGCAGTAGGCGGTTGTGGATTATACATAACAAATGATTATAGTGACTTGGGACATGTCTTTCTACCAAACAATATTACTTTTGTAATCAGTTTGCAGCTCTGTTTTTAACCTTTTTTTGGGGAAAGAGATAAATCCACAAAGTTTGGATTTGTGGTCTTCACAAAAATGCACAACCAAACTTCAAACCATTTTTGATTTATAAATAAGAGGAGCCTTTTCCTAGAAAATGGAAAATTAGGTTTTTGCTCAAAGTTCTAACTTTATGTTTCAGAAATAACAGCTTTGCTCTGGGACCATTTACTAAACTATACTCGTCTTTTACAAATAGACTTGTCCTTGACTCAGAAGTTTGTCTCAACTGCTCTTGGCAATTTTCTTTGTTCACCAATTAAAACTCAGAAGACAAGGAAAAGCCATCATAAGCCGGAGTTTTTATGTGGTATTCTCTATGTAGTCCCAGAGGCATAAGTCTTTTTGGCCTTGTAGACCGGTGGAAATAGAGGGCTTTTGGGGATTTTTTTTTTTTTGGGGGGGGGGGGGGGGGGGGATGTCTCTAGTTCTACTTTGCAAGGTAGGCCAGTGGCTACCGTATAAATTTAACATAAGCCTTATACTTTAATGGTAAACAATTTTTGGAGATGGAAAAGGGAAAACTGTTCTTTATCACTGAGGGGCTTTTGGATTTTTTTTTTTTTTTGGGGGGGGGGGGGGGGGAGGGGGTTGCTCTGGTTCTACCTTGGAAGTTGCAAGGTAGGCCAAGGACTGCAGTATAAATTTACCATGAGCTTTATACTTTTAATGGTAAACAAATTTTGGAGATTGAAAAGGGAAAACTGTTCTTTGTCGCTGAGGATATAATAAGTCTTCTAGATAAGCATGTAAATAGACTGGGCTTGTATGGTGGTTATGGATGTACCATTGTTTCTACTTTTACTGTTTGATTGTCTTTGGTTATGGCCCAACGTTCTTTGTCCCCCCCTCCCCCCGGCATTTCATTTTCATCATGAAACATATGCATAGTCAAGTGCTAGAGAATTATGTTGGTATTTCCCCTCTTTTAAGGGTAAAGCAAGCTCAAGTGATGGTAATGCACAAATGGTCATTTGTAATAGTGTGCACATGCAATGTGCGTTTTATTTCCCACATTAACTTCACCAAACGCCCCACCTGGATTAAAAGGGACTGTATTTTTACATTTCAGGTTGGCTATGGAGCTAGCTTTATTGAATTCTTTTCTGAGGAGGCAAAACGTGTATATGGGGATGTCATTCCATCTCCGCTGTCTGATCGCCGATTGTTTGTCCTAAAACAGGTGCTTGAACGAAAGTTTTAATGACTGATTTCACCTGCTTGTTATTGTGTTTGTGTGGGATGGTTCACTGGATATTCACATGCTAATATGTTATTCTTGCTTGGAATGAGCTTTACGAAAAAAAGGAAGCGATAGGTGATATTCTTATAAAGATCTACTTCATGTATCAAGATGCAGAAGACCAAAGAAATCTAATAGAGATTACCATCTTGACGTGTTTTGTTGCATGCACAATAATTGGTGGATGCATCCAAATATGATTCTTATCTTCTTGGAATTACATCATTGTGGAGATGTTTTCTCTCACTTCTTTTCATGCTAGTACTGTGAATCAAAGATGAGATGATCACTGCAATGTTCGATTGATTACTAATGTATATTTATCTGGTTAGAGGTTCTGCTGGATATTTTAAAATTTTGGTTCATTCATAAATTCAACTTTGATGGCTAAAGGGTCTGAAATCTTCTTGTTGCTATGCTCTTTGGTATCGAATATCTATCCATGTCCATGACCTCTTGCGAATTTTTTAAAATTAGTTTAATTTATGTTTTTAAATACCTTCTTTGCAGCCAGTTGGTGTTGCTGGAGTCATCACTCCTTGGAATTTCCCATTGGCAATGATTACCAGGAAGGTCTGACCTTAGTTGTTCAGGATTGATTATCTACCTGAGTTCAGAATATCTCTCTGCTAAAGGTAACATCTTTCTGTGTCATATCTGCAACAGGTGGGTCCTGCTCTTGCCAGTGGCTGCACAGTAGTGATAAAGCCATCCGAGCTTACCCCTTTGACAGCTTTGACAGCAGCTGAGCTTGCTGTTCATGCTGGGATACCTCCGGTAATTATTAATCAGTTTCAGCTGAAGAACTTGATTTGGTTAAATCAGACTACAGAAGCACACACAGCTGCAAAAGAGTGAAAAAAAAAAAAAAAAGAAAAAGAAAAAGAGATAGGTGGATCATTTATTAGTTTCGAATGTGCATGGGTTAGATGCAGTGGTTGCTGTTGTTCTGATGGAATCCAATACAGAGCCTTTAGTAAATATCAGCACCCCCATTTATCTCATGTTCTTCCGTGTGAAATATGTGGCCTGATCCTATCTTTAATAGCTTGTGGTGGTGTACCGCACACTTCCTATGGACTCTGGGGTATGGGTTTAGATTTGGTGGGGTACCATATCACCGTGTTGCTTTTTCCTGTAGCCCAGCAATGACATTGGAATACTCTATGGTATAAACAAACCTCGTGTCTTGAGGTAGCTCGTTTGCCTATTAGACGTATGACTGATGTTTATAAAAATTTTTTCATTGCCAGCAATGAAGTAGGACCCTGTCCTGTAGGATGCATGATTAGCATCCATTCGTTTTTGAATAAGCATATGATTTCAACCTTTCCCTTTTCAAGAAGACAAATGGTGTAGGATCAAGCCTGATGCAGTACTTTGTTCTCAATAACCTCCCCCTGTAGTTTCTTGCCTTCTTCTGTCTTACAGGAGAGAAGGAATTTCTGGTCATAACAGCCAAAAGCAAATGGAAAACTGTAGTAGCTTTTTCAGAGGTGCCTTGTTTTAAAATTTATTTATTTGCTGAGCATTAAGCTGTATTTAAAAGGCCAAAACCATGCCAGTGAAGTGCACAAGAAAGAAAACCATAACATATGGATGTAATCGCATAAAACCGTAACATATGGATATAATCACATTCATTCTCTGACAAACTTGCCTATACAATTCTAGGCCTGTGGCTTTTTCAATTTGGTAGTTTTGTCAACTTTTCTATCATTTGTTTCACATGAAATGGTTTCTTGCGTTTATACTTTTTTAAGTTTTAATGTATCCTTCTGTGAGTTTGTTGACAGTGTTTGACTATTTTCTCAAATGATTGTTAGTCATCCTATTTTTCAGGGTGTAATGAATATAGTCATGGGCAATGCTTCAGAAATCGGGGATGCACTACTGGCCAGTACGCAGGTAAATCATTTGAAATCGAAGTTCCTATGAATTCTCATTTGCTTTCTTTACTAGCGTGCCCTATTAATTTTTCAGGTGAGAAAGATTGCCTTCACAGGCTCAACTGCTGTGGGGAAAAAGCTGATGGCAGGTGCTGCTAATACAGTTAAAAAGGTATGTATAGGCTCTGAAATGTTGTATGCTTTTTATGGTTATAAAGATGTTCTAATGTCCTCCACTATGTTTCAGGTGTCTCTGGAACTCGGTGGCAATGCACCTTGCATAGTATTTGATGATGCAGACTTGGATGTGGCTGTCAAAGGATCGGTGAGTGTAAAGGTGTTTTTGTTAATGTTAGCATCATCTAGAAGAACAATAAATTGCTCAATGGTCTTTATTGAAAATTGAAGGTGTCATGAAACTTTAAAGTAAGTATAGAATATCTGACGTCAGCTATCAAATACATCCTTTGTTTCTTCATTTTGCTCATAGTACGCTTGTCAGAGTTAGCCAATACTCGACAATTGAGTGTTGTAATACTTAATGCTCCAAATTCGGCCTATAGTCTAGGACCATCCAAAAAAAGTGTGGTTACTCCAACCTTTACAAATATACCTACGTCGGACTCTTCCACAAAAGTCCAAGTTATGTAGCATGATACTGCCTCTATCCTATGGTACTTGTTCACATACTGCCATGAGTTGTTTATAATGTTATTATGCATGGAAATGTGAACATGGGTTAGTCTCAATCATTGACACACAAAAGCTACCTGTCTTGGTTGGTGATCTTCCCTTGTTATTGTGAACGATTTCCCCTTGTCATGTGTTGATTTATCACATGCGGAATTGTTGAACTGCTTGCCTTATCAGTAAAGTATAAGTGATGTAAATATAAAGGGAGAGAAATACGAAGTGCATAGTTTATGGCATGAGTGCACTAATTTACTGTTGCAATCTTGTATTATGTGAATGTCAAATAGGAAGAAATAAGAAGTGAATAGTTTATGAGCTGAATGAATTAGTCTTACATCGCATTGGGCAGTCTGGTGCACAAGCATCCCGCGTTCACGCAGGGTCTGGGGAAGGGCCCACCCCAAGGGGTGAATTGTAGGCAGCCTAACCTAACTTTGTTAGTGGCTGATTTTAAAGCTCGAACCTGTGACCTTTTGGTCACACGGAGACAATCTTACCGCTGCTCCAAGGCTTGAACGCTTGAATTAGTCTTAGATCATTGTCGCCAATCTTATATTAAGTTACTTTCTTTGGTTTTGATGGTTATTTTTATACGATAGTAAACATAATGAATATTAGTTATGCTACGTTATCCCCCCCCCAAAAAAAAAAACCAATATTAGTTGTATTATTATATGGAAGGTGGTATATTAGTGATAGTTGGATACTAGAATTAGTAATCTTAGGATACTAGAATTATTTGCTTATTATGTCAGTTACGCTGACCATAAGTACCCTGTATGCTATGTTATCCTTGAAGAATCATTATAGAATAAAATTGAGTTCTGTTTTCTTGAGGAGCCTCTCAGTCGATTAGTGAATTCCAACGTGAAGATGTCTATCTTAATCCCATCTGAGGGCTAGATCTGATCTTCTACTTCTACAGATTCATGCACAAAAAATAGAATAGAAAACTGTAAAGATAAATGAATTTTGGGCTCGCCTAGACGCCTAGTTCCTGCAGAATGATCTCTTTAGATTTCAATGGGCACTATTAGCTGGTTTTCAAGTTTTTTTTTGCTTTTTTCTTTTTTTGGCCGGGGGGGGGGGGAGGGTTGTGCTGAAAATGTCAGTGTTCTTGTCTTGCATTGCGGCTTTGAGGAAACTTCTTGTCGTGGAACTGGAGTATCTGAGGATGAATGTGAGACCACACTACTCCTGTTGTTTACCAAAGCTGTTGCTTGGTTTCTGTTTGCTGTTTATAGGAGTGTGTATTTATGTGCTTCACTTCTTACACTAGCACTGAGCTTTTATTAGAACAGAATTTGTAAACTTCCAATTATTTGAAGGGGTATGTAGTAGACCAATTATGCCAAATTTTAAAGCTTTGACTCCATATGACTCATGTTTGAGCATTGGTTAGTCATATGCGGTTATAATGTTTTGTTTTGATGGCAATGCTACTCATTTCATTAACACTGAATGCGCGCCATCTGTCAATCAGGGTGAATATAAAGTTTCATCATAAGACTTGGACTTGCATTACAAGATCTCTCCAATTGCCCACATCCTTTTAGTTTTGGTGAGAAAGTCTAGTCTAAGTTGCACTTGGTTCTTAAAGCTATCAGCTCACTCATCAGCAGGATTCCTCTTGCTTCGAAAAATTCTCAGGTTACTTTCTATCCATATGTTGCAGGGGATAGCAACCACATCATCTATAGCAAATTAGCTATCTTCCTAAATTTCCAGAGTCCAGAATCTTTATTAACAACTTGTGAATCTTAGAAAGTTTGTGCTCTGCTCTGAAGTTGAGGAACACATCGTATCTATTTCAGGCTTGGCTGGACCATTTTACATGCACGTGGAAGCCTGTCATGAAGGAGAAACCAATCTATGATTGGTTGAATTTGGGTAATTGAACTTATTTCAGGCCAACAACTCCCATTTATACCTTATTTCCTCAGAAATTTGCCCTTTACATGCTGGTCATGCCCCTATACTTTAGCAAAAGTATTTTACGTCACAAGTTTCGGGTGTTTATTTTCAAATTCCTTACTTTCTGCCATAACTATTTAGCATCCAAGTTTTATGGATCCATATTCAGGTCATGCCTGTTCAGTTTTACTATTTAAATCCTATTTGAAGTATGGCCTCATCTTTTCAGCTAAACTTGGTTGCATTAATTTGCCACTTTACCATAATATTT
The DNA here is from genome assembly GCA_029747015.1 of Carnegiea gigantea. Classification (NCBI taxonomy): domain Eukaryota; kingdom Viridiplantae; phylum Streptophyta; class Magnoliopsida; order Caryophyllales; family Cactaceae; genus Carnegiea; species Carnegiea gigantea. The sequence continues at coordinate 1,370,118 of JAKOGI010000072.1, forward strand.
TTACTGGATGGCGGAGAGGGTCCTTTTCCAGTAGGGTAGCTTGCAGTCATAGCCTCATAGGATTCTTTGTTAGCATTTGTCATGCCCCTGGGCTGTGGACAATTTGTTCATCAATTGATGACTACCTCACAAGTCACTATTCTTTCCTGTGTGCTTGGTCTTTACTCTTGCATTTCCTAAGAAGCTTACTTTTGGTCACCCATCCTAGTACTAATTCAAAACAAGCATGCTTAATTTGTGAGTTTCTTAGCAAAAGGGTTCCTGAAAATGAAGGTGAATCCTTGGTGATATAGATAGTCTCATAAAATCCTTGAAAGTTAGTTGAAACCCTTTTTGACTATGCCTTTGGATGTTAAATATAATGGCCTAAAGTTCTCCGATTTACCTCTATGTGCTTTAGTTAAAAATAAAGAATTAGGGGTAAATTCCAATTATATCAAAATATAATAAAACAGAAAACCTAAAACTACAAATTTCATTGTGATTGGTAAACCAAGGTTTATCATGAGTATAACAGCAAAGAATATGTAGCTTAGAATACCATGCTAGGTGGCCTAATCTGTTGTAATTTTGCATTTTTGTTGGCTGTCATGATAATCAAATGCTCGTTTCTTTGTGATTATAGTCATAATCCGCAGTGATTCACCATTCAGCATTATATCCCTAGACTTAAAGGTTCTAGCATTGTTTTGGAGTTTTCTTTTGAGTTTTCCTAGTTCCCTTCAAAGAAAGAAAAATGCAATGGCTATTTGGAATTCAAAGGCTCGTTCGAAAACTTGCCTTTTTGCTTGGGTGGCCACCTAAGGAAAAAGGTCGCATGGAGGACATGCTTAAAGAAGAAATTCTCATGTGCCAAGTAAGTGTTCTTTGTGCCTCGAGGAGGAAGAATCAGTGCACCACCTTCTTCTGCATTGTTGTTGGGTCTCTTTGCTTTGGCATTTGGCCCTCTTCTTGAGGGGCGTTAGTTAGGTTGGATCTTTGAAGGTCAAAGATGTGTTGGTGGCTTGCAGAAGGAGGATGAAAACGAATTGGTTTCGGGAGGTTGTAAGATGATTCGGATGGCTACGAGGTGGACTACTTGGAAGGAAAGGAACCAACATATTTTTGAGGGCAGAGAAATGTCCTCTCAAGATTTCAAGCTCTAATATTTGAGAACTTTGTATAATTGGAGTCAGGTACTCAATGGTAGTACAAACTTGACCATTTTGAATTTTGTAGATAATATTACACGTGAGAGCTTAAGGCGTGATGTTTGTAATTGCCCCTTTGTACATGCGTCAGGATAACCAAACTAAATAAAATCAATTAAGGTTAAATTAAAGAACCTAGGAAACCTTAAATGGGTATTTCGAATGAGCGTTAAAGAAACATAAAAGGAAAAGGAGTGAGAAATAAGACTTTGGATTGGGAATTGGTGACAAAATGAATAGGCATGTATATGATGAGCAGAGATGACTGGATGAGAAATAAATGCATGAGGAAAGTGGTTAATGGAAGCCCACGTTAAGCAAAAATGTGTGACTTGAGAGGGGACCGAAAGTGTAAAATCAGGAGCAAAGAGATTCATATGTGAATTATTTGAGATGTAGGAATAGATGATAGCACACAGGGAAAACTAACAACAATTGCTTAGTTAAAAATATGCTGCTATGAGCTTAAGAATGGGGCGGAAATTAATAACACTGGAAGGGCAAATATTTGCAAATTAGGATCTAAAAGTTAGTTAATGCCAAAAGTTCAAATTGATTCATATAGCTTAGACACAAGTTTAGGTTCTCTAAACTATGCCGATCTTTCAGAGATAATTGAATATTTGAGTGCTTAAAATTTTGGAGGGTTGAACAGGTTTATAAAGTGAGTGGTAATTAAGGGGCTATAGATCTCCCATCTCTAATGGCTCTGAAATTTGACATTAATAGCATGTAAGTCTCTCTCTCTCTCTCTCTCTCTCTCTCTCTCTCTCTCTCTATATATATATATGTGTGTGTGTGTGTGTGTGTACACACACACACACACACACACACACACACATATGTATCACACACACCCCCTACATATATCTGTCTCTCTCTGTCTCTGTCTCTCTCTCTACACACACACACACACACACGTGTACAGACAACCCCCCCAATTTTTGACTGCGTAAGCAATTGTTTTTGTGCAGCTTGCATCGAAGTTCCGTAATAGTGGGCAAACATGTGTATGCGCAAATAGGATCCTTGTTCAGGAAGGTATCCACCTGAAATTGCTTGTCCTTTTGCTCTTGCTGTTTCTTAATGGTTGATGATCTGAATATTCTTCACATTTAGACTAGATTCTGTGCAGACAATAAATCTAGAGCTGTATTTTATTGCCATACTTCTGAATAATATCCTGAAAGATGAGATGAACATAGCATAGCATGAGATGTTACAAATTGGGCGAGTTAGAGAAGGTGCTTCATATTTACTTTTTGCTCTAGTTTTTGTATCTCTTCCATCTTTTGGAGCAACTTCTGTGTCAATTCTTTGATTGCACAACTTTGAAGATGAGATTTATTTCTTGTGTAAAAGCCACTTTTGTTGGCCACAGAAGTTGGAGTTTTAACTCATACCTTGTTTATAATACGTGGTTGGTTATTGTCAGATTTGTGTTGGTAATGTATTTTCATCATAGAAGCTGAAGACTGAAGAGTAGTCCCTTCTCCCTTTCTTTTCCAATCTATGAAAGAAGAAACAATTAAAAACTACATATGAAGAAAAAAATCCAAATAAATGCAATTTAATCAAATCATAGTGGATAGGTGGATAACAATACCACCTAGTGTGTATCTCATGTAAGTACGTTCTTAGGAGATCTATATGTAGAAACTTGTACCTGCAGGCAGAGAGGCTGCTTCCTTGAGTCCGGCCAAATTTTGCAAAAGGCATTTTTCTTACGGTAAACGGTTTAAAATTTTTGTAACCAAATCATAGTAGTGGATCTGATTTTTAGAGCCCTAATAATGAATAATTCAGGGACAGAGCCAAAAAAGCTTCAACTGCGCCAGTCATCCATAAATGAAGTAAAGGGTGCTGGTGACTTACTCAGATTTTATTAAATTTTTTACTTTGCGTGACACATTAGTACATTTTCTTCCTTTTTGTGTGTCCTTTTTCAAAGAAAAGCCTATAAAAGAAAAAATGTGGCAAGGAAGGTCATCGTCCCAAAAGCCATTTTACCAAGGGGAAAAATTGTATACAATTGGAAAAACAAGAGAGTTTTGGGATAATAATTCTATGTGGTACATTTATATTTTCTCTGAAGTTAAATGTATCCGCAGTTACAAAAGGAAGACTCCCTTTCAAGTACTTGGAATCACCATCTTTGCTTCTAGGGTTTGTCGTTTTGGCTGGATGAAATTACCGCAAAGATAATAGCCTGGAGCAGTAGACTTTTTTTTTTTTTTTTGGGGTAAGTAATCAAGAGGTATATTAAATAGACACCAAGGGGATGTCACCCATTTACAAAAGGGGACAAATACAAAAACATTATGCCTTTAAGCTCTCACCCATAATGCATTCGACAAAAGCCAAAAATTTAAATTTTTGTTACGACTAAGCCCGACACTCCAACTATACAACAACATCAAAAAATAGTGCTTAAAATCTTGAAACGACTGGACTTTATCCTCAAAAATACGACGATTTTTCTCCTTCCATGTAGCCCACCGAATAGCTAAATGAACCATGTTCCAAACTCCAAGGACCCAACTCTTCTTCATCATTCTCCTAGAAGCCACTACCACATCTCTCACATTAGAAGATTGAACCCAACTAATCCCCATAAGAGAGAGAGCTAAGTCCTAAAGCGAAGAAACCCACCAACAATGTAGAAGGAGATGATCCACAGTTTCTTTCTCCTCCAAACACATGTAGCATCTACTTGGACCTATAAAATTTCTTCTTTTAAGCATGTCATCTGTAGGGATCTTGCCTAAGTTGGCTACCCAAGTAAAGAAACACACTTTTGTGGGAGCTTTAGACTTTCAAATGGACTTGGTAGCAAAATCACGACCATCCAAGGCATCAAAATGTGTGGAACAAAAACTCTTGATGCTAAAGGATCCCTTAGAGTTTAGTGGCTACACAATCTTATCCTTGCTTTAGGACAGAACCTTTTTGCCAGTAAGTACGGCTAACAAATCACAAATACTGTCCTTTTGCTAATCATTAAGATTCCTGACAAAAGTCAAGTTCCAATGGCTAATGTCACCATTCCAAGAAACAACTTCTTGTACCGTGGCATACTTCAAACGAGCCATCCTAAAAAGATAGGAAAAAAGAATCTTTAAAAGTCGATCCCCACGCCAAACATCATGCCAAAATAACACTATTGAGCCATCCTTCGCCTCAAAATGCACTAAAGATTTGAAACGCTCAAGACCTATTAAGATGGATTTCTAACAACCAACACGGTGAGAATAAGAACTCTTCTTACTCCACCAACCCAACTCATCGATCCCATATTTTGCCTTGATCACGTTTTTCCACATAGCATCATCCTCCTTTGCAAACCTCCACAACAATTTGGTCTTCAAATCATCGTTCATAACACAGAGAGGTCTTATGTCAAGTCCTCCCTCTTGTTTAAGACGACATACTTCGTTCCAATTAACCCAATGGAGGCTATTACTACTATCATTAGAATTCCAAAGAAAATCTCTCATCATTTTCTCTAACCGACTAGCAATGCTAGCTGGGATGGTGAATAAAGACATGAAGTAGATAGGTAGACTACACAAAGTACTTTTCAAAAGAGTCAATCTATCCCCTCTAGACAAAAGCTTAGACTTCCAGCTTGCCAATTTCTTATGGAACCTCTCAACAATTGGGTCCCAAATAGCTATGCTCTTATAAGGAGCACCAAGAGGAAGACCAAGGTAAGAAGAAGGCAGATAATCAACTCCACACTCAAAGAAACGAGCCAAAACATGAACATTAGGCACCTTGCCAACGGGAATGAGTGTACTTTTGGAAAGGTTGACCCTTAGCCCAGACATAGTTTCAAAAAGTAGAAGGATGCACTTTAAGTAACCCAAATTACTCTCGTCCGACTTGCAAAAAAATAAGGGTATCGTCGGCAAAGAGCAAATGGAAAATCAATAAACCCTCGGAATGAGGGTTGCTAATATGAAAGCCATTCAAGAAAACCTCCTCACCTGATTTAATCACCAACTTACTGAGAGTTTCCGTATCCAAAATGAACAATAAAGGCGACAAAGGGCCACCTTGCCTTAGACCTCTTGAACTTGAGAAAAAACCAGATGCTTCACCATTAATCAAGATAGAGAAGCGCACAGTGGAAACACAAAAAGAGATCCATTTTCTCCACTTATTAGGAAAGCTCATTTTCTCAATAATAGTCAAAAGGAAACTCTAAGCAAGAGACATGATCATAAGCATTCTCAATGTCAAGCTTATATAAGATACGCGAAATCTCATATCTAATATAAGAATCAATACACTCATTAGCAATCAAAGCAGCATCCAAAATTTAACGGCCAGGAACAAAAGCATGATGCGAGGGACCCACAACCTTTTCAACAACTTTCCTCAATCTTGTAGCGAGGATTTTGGCAAGAATCTTATATACACTCCCTACCAAACTGATAGGCCTAAAAAACTTAATATCATCTGCACCAGTCACTTTGGGAATCAAACTAATAAAAGTAGCATTTAAACTTTTCTCAAAGACACCTTTATTATGAAAATCAACAAAAAATCCCATAATCTCCCCCTTGACAGTAGACCAACAATGCTGGAAAAAGACTATATTGAAACTATCAGGCCTTGGAGCTTTCTTGTTTCCTAACTCAGTGATGGCATGCGAAACTTCATCTTCAGTAAAATCATTTTCAAGATCCCTAGCATCATCAGGATTAATAGAGGCAAAAGCAATCCCATCAAGAAAAATCCTTGATGGTTGATCTTCATGATACAAATTTTCATAGAAGTGAACAATTGCCTGGAGCAGTAGACATTACTCTTATCCAGGCAGAGTTACTTTGGTAAAGTGCTTGAGTTCACATGATCATAAGCGTTCTTGATATCCACCTTACAAATGACTCCCGACTTTCCCGAGTTGACCCTAGAATCAATGAGTTCATTTGCTATAAGCACCGCATCAATAATCTGACGGCCTCCAACATAGGCATTTTGGTTCTCTGAGCTAAGATTCCCAATGATGATTCTCAACCTCTGGGCTAAAACCTTAGAAAGCAACTTAAAAATGCAACGAACCAAGCTGATTAGCCGAAAGTCTCTTATATTTTCAACATTTGCTTTCATAGGAATAAGACCAATAAAAGTGGCATTGAGGCTGGCCACAAATCTTCCTGAAGAGAAAAATTCGGCAAACATTTTCATCACATCTCCACTGATAGTGTCCCACTTGCCTTGAAGGAATGCCACAGTCATACCATCAGGTCCGGGGGCCTTATCCCCACAACAATCTAGAAGGGCTTTAGTAAATTCTTCTTCACTAAAGGGCATCTCAATAAACGCCTTATCAGAGTCTCATAGCAAGGCCAATTGCAATCTATCAACTTTAGGTCTCCACAGTTCTGACTCCGGAAAAAAGATTTGTAGAAATTGTAAATTGCAGGCTTCATATTCAAGGATTCAAAATGCGGTTTCGGTTGCGATTTCCGTTTCGGTTGCGTTACGGAAAAATCGCTCTAATACGGCAATTGCGTTCCAGATCGCGGCTATCGTGGCATGAAAACGTGGATCGTCCAACTCCAAAACCTTTCCAACGCGGCCGTTTCGTCGCGGTTCGGCCACATTTTGAATCCAATATCTGAAAGAGCATCATATTGAACCCCATCCACCACCACAAAAGACATAGAGTTAAACTTCCTACGCATATTAGCTATCCTGTGGAAGAATTTGGTGGTTACGATCGCCTGCCTTAAGAATTTGGTGTTACACAAAGTAGAGAAATTGGTGGCACTATAGTTCTTAAGCTAAGTTGGCAGCGGAGCAAGTCGGTCAAAATCAAAGAGCAATTTCAGGCTGCATTCAAAGGAGGCAAATGGATGTTTTCCTCAAATGGAAACCACCCAACGAAAAGTGGGCGTGATTGGTAAATATAACGCGAGCAAAAGATACTGGGTTAAATGTATTTAGAACAGAATTAGCATTCCAAGACATTCTGTTTTGTCAATCTATTGAAAAATTCAATTTGCCACTAGAGTTGCTAGGTACCACCTAAGTATCAGCGAAGATTATCCTTTGCCGTGATAAGGAGGAAACACAGTTTTAGTTGCAGTTTTGCTAAAGGGCTGAGGGAGAACATTTAAGTGGCTGAAATATTCACACCGACCTGGAAGGATGATGCGACTGCACAGATGGTTGTTAAATATTGGAAAGGCTTCTATTGTTGAATTAAATGTTTCAAGCTATAGTTGCTGGTAGCTACTATGAGTTAACCAAAGAAATGAGGCCCTTTTTCAGCAAGGAAAGCAAAATGAGCCAGAGCAGTGCAACAAAGTAAGCAATACATTCTAGCATTCCCACTTATTTCCTATCTCTTTTTCCGATACCGGTGTCAGTGGCGGCCAAGTTGGAGGCCATTCAAAGGAAATTCCTTTGGGGTTCCTTCGGTGCTGATTTCAAGTATCATTTAGTGAGATGGGATATTGTTAAGCTTTCCATATCAGGAGGGTTGGGAGTTAGAGACCGGAAGCTCTTTAATGAGGCTTTGCTTGGTAAGTGGCTATGGAGATTCATGAATGAGAAGACCAACCTTTTTAGGAGGGTGATTTGCACTAAGTATAGTGAGGAGGGGCTCGGGTGGTTTCCCTCTAGACCTAATGGTCCTTATGGAGTAAGCCTTTGGAGGTTTATTTGTAAAGGATGGAATAGATTTTTTCCTCATCTTTCTTTTGAGGTGGGCGTTGGCTCTACCATTTTGTTTTGGCATGACCGTTGGTGTGAAGGTGCTCCCTTGAGGGACCTTTTCCCTTCTCTGTATGCTCTTGCGGAGAATAAAGAAGCTACTGTGGCTGCATATTATGACAATGTATCTGGGTCGTGCATTTGATCACCTATTTTTATTCGTGATGCCTTAGTGGATGACGCCTCCCTTATAAGCTTGCTTATTAAGCTGAATGAGATTCTTATCGGGCAATCCTCTCTTGATTCAGTCAGATGGGATCCCAATTCTAAAGGGAGCTTCACGGTGAAGTCTTATTATATGAAGCTTGCCTCTGTGCCTTCTTCACCTTTGCATCGAGTATGGGGAATGTGTTTTCCATGGAAGATCATTTGAAAATATCTGGCTCCATTTAGAGTGTCTTTTTTTGTTTGGGAGACTACCCATGATAGTATTTTGACTTACGATAATTTGCAAAAGAGGAGTAAGATCTTGGTGAACTGGTGCTCGTTATGCAAGGCTGCAACAGAATCGGTGAACCACGTAGTGCTTCATTGCCCTTTTGCAAGAGCTCTTTGGGATCTAGCCTTTAGTTGCTTGGGAGTTTCTTGGGATTTGTCCAATTCTATTTCGGATCACCTCTATGCATGGGAGGGCTTTTTTGTTAGGGAAGCGAAAAAGAAGAGTGCCAGATTATTTCCTTATGCAATTTTTTTGGAGCATTTGGCGTGAAAGAAATAGGAAAGTCTTTGAGGGTGTGGAGATGCCACTTCAATGTTTTAAGGATTATTTCATCAAGTCTCTCTATTTTTGGGACAAAGGGATCTTTTGTTACTCTTCTCTTGATCTCTTAAATTTTGTGGATACTGTGCATATGGGATGTGTATAGCCTTTTGTAGGATGCTAACTTTGCATCCAGCCTTTTGTTAATGATATATATTTATTCTTTTCCTGATTTAAAAAAAAAATAAACAAGAGGTTTTAGGTAGAGTTGGAAGAAAATAGAAAGATCGGAAACACCACATAGATGCTGACATATGAGGCAGACTGATGGATTTCGCATTGTATAACCCTGTAACAGAGGTGTTTTGATCAGTCTTCGTGATGAAAAGCTTTTGCCTTCTTCCCTGCCCCCCACCCCCCAAAAAGAAAGAATTAAAAATAAGTTAAGAACAAGAAATTGAAAAAACATCTAAAATTTCATCACTAAGACATGTGATGCACGTCATCATCATGCAAGCTAAAAAACAAAAGCACACTGAAAAAATAAACTAGTGTGTTCGCTTCTAATGTTGGAATTATCAGGTAACATGACAAATGTAATCCCCTGATCTTGGATATGGATATTGGATGCGATATGGACCTTTTTTTTTGGGGGGGGGGGTTAAGTGGTATTGCCTTACAATGAAATGTGAAGTAGAACTAGAAGGTGCGTAACTCAAAATGCAACTAGCCAAAAGGAGGAGAAAGATGACAGACAAAAAAGATGGAGAGGGGAAAAGGAGAAGGAACGTTGTCCAAATTAGTACATTGTATAGCTAACATAGTGTAATACAGTAAAAGGAGAGTCGTGCAAGATGATCATCATTGTAAAATCAACGGTCATTGCTTAAGAATGGTCCACCAGTCTGATCCCAGTACGCCAAAATGAGTATGACTTATGGAATAGGGATGTCCACCATTTCAGAGCTTATAGCCCTACAGAAGTCCGATTCATAACCAACGGCTTCAAATTTTCTGGAGAAATTCTATTTGATGATGCATTGGCTTGCCCAATACACTCAAATAAGGTTCGAGCAGCCCCCCCCCCCAAAAAAAAAGTGTACAGGATGCTAATTGGGCTCTATTTGATGCTGGTACGTGCCACAAGTTGCAATTCTAACTTGAACTGTAGTTTATATCAGTTTTTAAGAAGTTACTCGGATGAAAGTATGTTGTTTGAATTGTGAGAGAATAAGGTAGGGTAACTTGAATGTTCCACAGTAGTTTGGGCCTGAACTTAAATCCATCAATAACAGGTTATGAGCTCAACGCCTCAACCTGGTGAGGTTGGATTTCCTGAATACAGCATTTTTTGATCACCGTGTTCCTTTTAAGGACCCTTTACTTCTGAAATTGCACAGCTTCTCAAATACTACACCGAAACACACCCTAATTATTCATACTCTTCTTCATTTTTCCGAGCTCTGTTTGTTGCATAAATGGTGTGAAAAGGACGACATATTTCATTACAAATTACAAATGCAGGTATTTACGAAAAGTTTGCAAATGCTTTTTCCAATGCTGTCGAGAAGCTTCAAGTTGGCGATGGCTTTGTTGATGGTGTTGCCCAGGTGATTTTGCTTATCTTGTTTTGTATCGAAATTGACACCCAGAGGGAGGGGGGGGGGCTGTTCTGGAAATAATACCTAGGTCTTAGCAAACCTGTGAATCGCAGCAGGTGTACAACATAAAGTCAGTATCAGCTTTGTTTTGGCTTTTAGCACCTGAGATAATGATGCTGGAATTTTCACACATGTAGTTCCATATAGGTAAACTGTTGTAAGGTTGGGAACAGTTAGCAATGTGTGGCCAAGCATTTCATAAGTATTGTGCTTAAATGTTGCAGGGTCCACTTATTAATGAAGCTGCTGTCCAGAAGGTATGTTTCGACTTCAAAGTTCTGAAAATGCTTAACCAGCTGAATGAAGAGATTTGCCTTGATACTCATAGTTTTTGATATTTCACAATGGTGACAAGCAGGTTGAAAGATTTGTCCAAGATGCTATTTCTAAGGTACTAAATTTATTCTCTGGATTATGGATCACTGGTCATCTTTTTGTCCCTATCGCCCCCCATGTTCCCTTTCTTTTGAGTAGTGGGTTTCATTAATATCAATAGGAGAGGAGACCCCTCACTAATGGCTTAATAAACGCATCGGTGCATGGCACGAAAATTTGTATATTTACCAATATAAAATCTTCTTTTTCCTTTTTAATTCTAGGGAGCGAAGGTACTTCTTGGAGGTAAAAGACATCGACTTGGTGGGACATTTTATGAGCCGACAGTGTTGGCAGATGCCAAGAGTGAGATGCTTATGACGAGGTACTAATTGGATCATGCTAATCATGTTCTTGAGTTAATTTATCCAGTATTTTCGTTAGGTGAGTTAGGAGCTGAATCCCCCCTTTGCATGCCACAATGTGGGCTCCTGCTCCCTTGGGAATCATTTTCATCTTAGTTAAAAGCCATCATGGCAGGAGTGCAGTTAGTTGTCTCCATGCTTCAATGGCTAAAAGAATTTGAAGGGAGAAATTCTCTGCTTTGGATTATTGTGGACTTAGCAAAAGGACTCATTATACTGTTCCCTATTTAATTGTAGAGTAGCAAGTAGTCAGTATCTTTCACATATAAAGTCCATCGAGACTGGCCCCTTTGCAGTTCAATTGTAGGCTATATCACTTAGAGAATGTTGTGTTTGGGTTTGGAACCGAATATCCACAGCATAAACGACAAACTGCTACGAAGATATACATGGTTGGTGCCCTACTGGAACTTCTTCCTCTATCTGAGTTTGGGACTGCTGGGTGGGGAAGAATTCCACCATACCCAGGCTTTAACTAATGTAATGCTATCTGTATTGCTTCTCTTTTGAGATCAAATAGTGTAACTTTCTTGGTTGTTTTCATGAGATGTGTAATGATGCTTTAAAGATTTTGAAGATTACTGGTAAACGTTATGAAATATTGGCAAAAGTACACAGTGAGGCATTGCTCAATTAGGAGCAGTTTAGTAGTAGTAAACAGTAATTTTGAAGGAAGAGTATGATTACCATGATGATGAGAATAATTAATTAACTATTTAGCGCAATTGCGTTCCTTGCCCTGTGCTTTGTTGATCTCATTTAAAGGATATGATTTCAAAATCCAGCCGCCATCCCTTGATTTGGAGCAATGCCCATATGGTTTGAAACAAGGGTAGAAACTAATGTAATTTGATTATGAGATATGTTCCACATACACTGGAGAACCTGTGTCTCAATGGTGGTCTAATTTCATTTGTATTCTCCTTAGAAGCCATGAGTTGATTCTGAGATTTCAGCAAAAATTAAAAGCCATTGGCTATGCTATAATGTGTCCACTTTTGAGACACTTGAAAAGGCCAATTGTGGCAATTCTTTGAGCTTGGATTATATTGTACCAAAACAAAATGCCTCTCTATAATGTCATATGCTTCCTTTCTCTGAGATAGTAGGCACTCAATCATTTTAACTCAGGGTCTAAAAAAACCCACCTCTTTGCAATTTTGGAATAATGCGGTGCATTTGACCCATGTCATATCTCCTTCATGCTCTAGATGTATGACTTGGTGACAGTTGACACTATAAATATCTACAATGCCTTGTAGCATACCTCTCTCTCTCTCTCTCTCTCTCCCTCTCTCTCTGTGAGGTGGGGGTCTTTTCACTGTGGTGCTATCCAACAACCTATGTCCATGCTCTAGATGTATGGATTGGTGACAGTTGACACTATAAATATCTACAATACCTTGTAGCATGCCTCTCTCTCTCTCTCTCTCTCTCTCTCTCTCTCTCTCTCTCTCTCTGGGGGTCCTTTTAGTGTGGTGCTATCCAACAACCTATTTCTCTAGGGTGATCGATGGCTGCATGTGTAAGGGTAGAGGGATTGGAGGAGAAGTCCATTTTCCATTTCCATGTCCATATTTTGACTGCATAGCCTAGGTACCCTTTTTTTGGGGGGGGGGGGGGTTGGTGAAGTAGCTCTGCCTCTAAGTTGTAGACTTGTCGAGAGGTTGGTTCTATTACGCTGACTGGAAAGAAGGCCGAGAACAGTCTAAAGGGACATCTTGCTTTAATCTGCTATAGCACAAACAGAAAAAAAAAAAAAATGCCAAATTTGGCTTTCTTAGCTGTCCAGAAACTAGGGATGCTGTTTTCTTTTAATTTTTCTTTTTTCTGGGAATGGGTATGTTTTCAATTTTAATGTAAGATAGGATCTGCTTCGACAGAAAAGTTGATGATATGGTGACCACAGGGATAAAGTTCAACGTAGATGGATAATGCTTGTATTTTGGAATTTATATCTAGTCCAAATGAAATGAAAACCATGTAGGGCAGCAATTTGAATCTCCCAACTGGTATTGTTGTTATCGTTGTTTATTAACCTTTCATCATAGAGTGACTATCTTAATTGACTTGTGCAAGTATTGAGGGTTAAACAGGGGACAAAAAGTTTGATGGTTTCTGGTGGGGTTGTAATAGTAAACCCCGTACATTTCGAGCAATAGATTTGGCACAACATAATGGATTGGGACCTTATTATGTGCTAGAGGAAGTTGTGGCAGTAATATTATTCTTAGCAATAACAATATTAGTACTAATATGTCCACTATATCCATTTATTGTGCTGCTTGAGATGGATTAAGGGCAAGAGGGGCTGGGAAAAGCGGTGGAGGAAGAGGGAGGTCAATTGAGGATGAGGATTAAGATATGAGATGCATATTATTGGTCTAAGAAGGTGCTCTGACATTTGCAGGGAGGAAATATTCGGACCTGTTGCTCCCCTTGTGCCCTTTAAAACGGATGAGGATGCTATTCGCATGGCAAATGACACAAATGCAGGTTCGTTGCTTGGTGTATTCCTGGTAACTGAAGTGTTAAGCTTATCAAAAAGCTGCATTCCTTAATCAGATAGAGAAACATTACCCCCTGGTTAAACGACCATCAAATTGACTTTTTTCCTCTATGCGGAACTTTATACCGTCATCTAAAATTCTGATATAAATGCAGGATTAGCTGCATATATATTCACTACAAGTATCCAGCGTTCTTGGCGTGTCACGGAGGCACTTGAATATGGAATTGTTGGTGTTAATGAAGGAATAGTCTCCAATGAGGTTTGTATTCCATTTGTATCATTCCATTGAAAAACGTATGGGGAAGTCTTTTGTCTAAGACCGATGTATATGACGCCAGGTGACTCCATTTGGAGGATTCAAGCAGTCTGGTCTTGGACGAGAAGGTTCCAAGTATGGCATGGATGAGTACCTTGAGGTGAGTAACATGACTGAGCTTGCTTCTTGGGATTGCCATGTCAGCATGTAGGTTCTATTGCATGGTTTTAGGGAAAAATTCAAAATGTTGGTTGAAGGTTGTGGAATGATCAGTATATTAAACAAGGAGTGAAACAGGGAAGAGAAGCTTGACTCAAAACAGATGACTTGATGAGTAGAGTTGGATTCGAAAATTGCAAGAATTAGTGGTTTATCTTTGTTCTGCTGAAGAATTAACTGCTCTCCGAACTATCAACACAATGCTCTAGACAAATCAACTGGAGGAATAGCAGTATGCATAAACATGACTTTTTGAAATAATGCACCAATTGTGTTCACTGCGCTGAGGCAGTGCAACTTTTGGAATTACTTTTAGTGCATGAAGACTAGTATCTGAGCATCCTGCTCTACATAGAGCAGAGCAGATGAGTAATCTTTCTGTGCTACCTGTTGGCGTTATGATTGCTGGACAGATTACTTACATGTTATAGGACAACATAGAAAAAAGGTGATAGTTGAAGGCTAGTTACTTACCCTAGTTATTTCCCAAGCTTGAATTCCCCCCCCCCCCCGAAGTGATCGTGGGCTTATTAGGAAGGAGGATCTTTGCTTGGCGACGTGAGGATTGTTTTTTGGTGGTTGGGTTTTTTTTTTTTGGGGGGGGGGGTGCCTGTAGTGCAAAGGTAAGGTCCACTTGCCCCATGCCCAGGGGAGGAGGAATTCCTTGCAAGTGCTGTGATGGAGTTCAAACCCTTCTCTGCCCGGTTTGAAGGTGAGTACATGCAATGAGGATAGTTGTGTCATTTGAGAAGCCATCCAGCAATATTAGTGAGACTTTTGTGAACGGGCAATTTTCTTACTGCTCTTATGGCTTAGATGTGAGTGTTCATCTAATTGTCTGGAAGTAAAATCCATTATAAAATTGGCTTGCAATTACGAATCTCATAGTGTTGCAATTTCCTTAATTGATGTCATTTGACGCTTACATTTGTCACAAAATGCAGCTAAAATATGTGTGCTTGGGCGACATGAATGCATGATGACTTCAGACAAATGACTTTATCTTCAGTGCTAGGCGTTGCAAACAAGGGTATGTCTTTTATGTTATCCTTTCGGTTGCATCTTTTCATGGGTAATTTTTATGGCTCTCTAAGACACATTCCTTGTTGGGATTTCAGCTGATCTCTGTGTTCGTATTTGAACACGGAGGAGCATGCAATCGGGCTGTCATGGTCTAGAAGATTAGCATGAGTTTTTCGTATTCAGATGGGAGTTGAATAAAGCAGCCTTTTAGTTTTTTTGTTTTACATGTTCTCTCTCATTACGGCGTGTGATATCGGCAATGGTGTAGTAAGGTACGATCATTGTGGCTCTGTCTGCTGTCGTAATGACGTTTCTTCTTTGCTTGGTTGTTATATTCGTATATCGGGTTACTATGTGGAAATTACCTCCCCCTTCCCTCCCCCACAAAAAAGAAAAACAGAAAAAAGAGAATCATTGATGCACTTGAATATCTCAGGCATATGCCCCCCCCCCCCCCCCCCAAAAAAAAAAAATTCAGAACTACAAGTCTGCAAGCTGCTGACTTCAGGTATACTACCTTTTCAAGCATAAACAAATATTTGGGATGCATCTGATGCAATTTATTGTGTGTTTTGGAGCACTTGTTCCAAATGTCGTGTATGTGTTTTTCAGGTGTGTTTCATATAGATGTTTTTAATTATATATTTACTTATGTAGCTCCTCGGAAAATTGCTCTCAAAGCATGATATAGAAATTACATGTGCAATCGGAAATGCTTCATGGCAAATGCAATGAGAGTTCATCACATGGGTTCTGACTAACTGTTTAACAGTCCAATATTTAATGCTAATTGTTTTTCTTCGTAGGAAAGAAAAAAGAAGAAAGAAGAAAGGAAAGTGGCCTCGTTGTAATTTTGTCAACCAAGAGTTAAAATTGCAATTTGCAAATATGTTAGAACTTCGAAGTTTATACGGGCCAACAAAATGGTGAGAGAGAGGGGGAGAGAGAGGTGAGAGAGCGATAGGTGGATTGGGATAGCCAATAAAAATCAGTCCGAAAACCCCAATTTCAAGTACATGTGGGCCAATTTGCTAACTGATTTGATTGTACATAAATTTTTTGTATTCGGTCCTTGGTCCGAACCAGTGAATCGGAACAGGCAGGATCGAAGACCGAATAAGAAAAATTCATGGACTGTGATTGAATCGGATTTAAGTGGCAATAGACTATTGGGGATCTGCAGACTTTCAAATTAATCCCAGTTCTTTTGTTTAGGTTTGCCTTTAAAATGGCACAAAATCATCATCCCTTGTTAACAATAATAAGTCACGAGCGAAGATAGATTGCCTGACATGGGCTACTAATGTATCGTTTAATTTCTTTGTATTTTCCACTTTTCAAGGACAGAGTTTACAAAGTTGTCAAGGGATTACCTCAATCTGATTCTTCTTCTAACAGGGAATAATTATGTAATCTGTCTATCCAAAAGCAAGTAACACACTATAATTCATGTTTGCATACTTAGTTTGCAAATTTAGTAAAAATCTCAGTTTTTCCAAAATTTATTTACTAGCCTACTCCGCTTTCTCGTCCGCCTTTAGAGGGTCAAATGTGGTCATGCATCTAGTAGAATCTATTGTGATTGTCACTTTAGCCTTGCAGGTACCAGTTAGCTCAATTTTAAAGTCTATCCGAAGTCGTTATAAAGGACTCTTGTAATTTCCCTACGAAGACAATTATGCCTTTCTTCACATGCGTGCACACACAAAAATATGCTTGGCAACCTGTTGGCAGGACAAACAATAACAACAACCACCATCAGTATGGATCCTACTTTGACAGAATTGGTAAGGATTTAGATGTAAATAGTATTACTTACGCAAACATTTTCGCAAGCAAAGTTGCCAGGACAAACATTGTAAAAAAATGCTTTCATGGCATCCCAGTATGGGCTGTTAATGGGCTGGTGAGGGCCGTGGGTGATAGTAAAATCAGGCCCAATGAATCCATTGTGTGACACCACCCATGAGTTAATTTAATGCTTCCACCTGTCTGTACGAAGGCCCAACAAGAGACAAAGTACTCTCGCCCTAGTTTTCTTCCCTCCTTCCCCCCCCCCCCAAAAAAAATTGCAATAAACTTATGCGTATAGGCCTAAAATACTTGGAATGATTAAGCACAAACTAATGGTGGTAAGTTTTCCTGCATTGAACAATTTACCATACTTAAAGAATCTAACAAAAGCACTGGTTAACTCATGAATCATAACATAACCGATGATGGGCAACCTTCTAAATTGGCATTTATGCTATTTCCACAAAAAAAGGAAAAAAATCGATGGCATGCATTTCACACAAATAAAGCCAAAAATCCAAACTCAATTGTCATAATTTGTCACCTTAATATAATTTTTCAGAAAGTGCAATTTCTTTAAGTCTCTTCGTCATGATTCATAATTTTATTTCCATGGAACTAGAGGTTTCATTCAGGCCAACATTTTTTTAAAAAAGGGTTATGCTATTGTTTGATTAATGAAGATGAAAAAAATTGCATTTTATGTTGTTGATTAATTATGTAGTGTCTAAAATCATAATAGTATTGTTAATTTGGTCAATTATTAGTGAAACATTGAGATTTGCGATCCTATATACACTGGTTAATACATTGATATTTGTGTCTTTTTCAAAAGAGGAGGAAAAAATACAATATTTTGTTCCAACTAACTGTACAATTTCTTGGTGGAAGTTTCATCAAGTAAATATAATTTTATGGAATGGAGTATATAATATAAATTTTTTACATTATAATATTTCATTAGATATATTAAATATCTTTATGATGTATCTAATGACATCATAAAGTGAATCCCATCAATCCAAAATCAATAAATATTAAATAAACTATTATCCCCCTCTTGTTGTGTCTGAACATAAAACATACTATTATGTTATAATAATCGGCAAAGTTATATAGTATTAATTCAGTGGTCCTTTGGACCATTCAATAAAATTTAAAGTACAGCCCCCTTAAAAAAGTAAATCAAATTAAAATTAAAAAAAGGGAAAAAATGCATAGAAGCTTCCTCGATATCTGCGCTGCATGGAAATGCGTTGTTGCATTTCTTTTTTAGTCTTTTGCTTTAATTTTTCCTGACATTTTGCAGTGTTGTGCTCCCAAGTTTCCTCAACTCTCTGTGTCTCTCTCATGGGAGTGTTTATGCCTTTCCAAAAGCAGTCATCTTGGCTGCTTTCATGTCCAGACTGTAGTTCGATTTAGATAACTCTCTTTTCTTCTCTTTGTAACTTTTCACTTTGAGGCCTCCTAGCTGAGAGGAATTACTCATTATTGCATCACCATTTGGTAATAGTACACCGAAGAAGTTAAAAAAAAAAAAAATTGGGTTTCAAGTTAAAAAAAAATTGAAGATTCATTATGAATGGACATGAAAATTATTAGTGATATCGATATGCTTGTGCTGCAAGGTTTGTAGATTAGGTTTTGACATGATAATTATGCTGAAGATAGTTAAAGTAGATTATAATATTGTGCTATAAGGAGACGAATAACAGTGAATAATATATAGGAAATTAATGATGATAATTTTCGAATAATTGCACGAGACTTATCATACCCAAACAAAAGGCCATCTAATAGAGGGTTTACTTGGTGCCCAAACTTATCATGTCTAAAGAAACTGTTATCTCAAACTCTCACTGCCTTTGTTCAGTCGGTTGGCTAAACAATCATCTGTTAACAGTTACATGCATAACAACTATCAAATGCTTCCAAACAACAATTAGATATTGAATGGTTTATGAAAGTATAAGGTTACTATTTATTTAACCATAAAACAAGTGCATTTTATAACTTACTGTAAATATCCATGTGTTGCGGATATATGTCGAGCAAGTGTTGGCCAGATGGCCAACACTCCGACTTTCCTCCCTTCCCACCCAAGTTCGAACCTAGGGGGCACACACTTCTGTTTTCTACCGGAGTTGTGTGTGTTGGAGGCTTGTGAGTTTGGGCTTCTGGCTGGGGCTTGATATCCCCTCCGTTGGCTTGTTAAGGTTTGCTGGGTACCCTGTGATAAGGACCTTGTGGGCTGGCCCGCTTACCCTTGTTTTTAAAAAAAAAAAATGTGTTGCTGATATATTAGAATGTCATTTATAATAAAATGTTAATAAGTAATACTTAGATTGCACCAAAGTTATCCATGTGTTGTTGAATAATTGCACCAAACTTAATGTCCAAAAAAGCCCTCCTCCTCACCCCTCCAAAAAAAAGGGACAACACAACCAAAAAAAAAAAAAAAAAGAGAAAACTATTCTTATGTGTACTAACTTCCCTTGACTTGTTCTTACTTCTTCGAACAAAATCTTGCATGTTTCTTCTTGTCCCAAGCTTTATCCCTCGTCCTTATTTGCACCAATCTAAGACACACCAAAAGTACAATTACTGTTTATTTTGACCATTGATTTTAATTATATCTTTAAGTTTCTCATATTTATGCGATGGGCGCAATAGTTATCAAGACATTCCTTAGGATTATATGTACACTTATATTTGACTCGAACGTCTTTGGCTCAAGTTTAATGATACACAAATTCTACTAGTTACCTTGGTTACTAGTCTGCAGGGCAAGCTTCAGTTGGACCTTGGTTACCTGGATACACAAATTCCTGCGCCTATTGATAATTGTTAGAGTATAAATATATTCCTGGACCTTCAACTATTAGCTTAAATTTTTAGTTGAGTTGGTTCTTGAACATGGTATCAGAGCCTTTCTGAGCAAGAGACTTTAAGTTTGAATCTCAGCAGCCCCCATATTGATTTATTGTACAAAGTAGGGGGAGTCTTTGCAGCAGTCACGCTTCAAACCCAAAGGATATTCGCGTGAGGGGGCGCGTTAGAGTATAAACCTATTCCTGACCCTTCAACCATCAGCTTAAACTTTTGGGTGAATAAGTTCTTGAACAATAATCCTCCAGGTTCACCTTGATTATGAGACGAGAGGTTTAATAAATCCTATTTAAAAAAATACTTGTTACCGTATTATGTTAGTGTCAAATTGACGTACTTATATATCAGTATGTGTGTGGAGAAAGAGATAGGGGGAGGATGGGCGTAAATCCCATATAAAGATTGATTGATAATTAAGGGCATGTTCTTTTCAATGGGAAATAGGGGTTCAGAAATGGACAAAATTAATTGAAGTGGGTATTTTTTTTATTGAAGTAGGTTTAAATGGATCGATGTGGGTTGAAGTTGATATTTTTTAATTGAAATTCGTGAAGTGAATTGAAGAGGGTTGAAATAAGTTGAAGTTGATAAATTAAAATTTACCAAGCTTACATAAAGAAAGAAGAAAAGGGCAAAGCAATGGGGCCCTAGTAATTTGGGATGTTTTCGACAAAACTTAACAAATTAAACTGTCTGGCTCTCATCTCGATGATAATTAACCCTTTCAGTTGGCAACGATGTTAATTTAACCAACAAGCTTTTTAAAGGCCATCCATTCTAGAGCATCTTCCATGCATGGGATTCCCTCCTACGTGCCAATTCTATCTAAAGTTGAACCTTTAGAGACTATCATCATATCATGAAACCTCATTTTGTTTTCTTAATTTTAAATGATCCCAACATTTTTCTTTTTTTTTTGGTAAGACAATCTTATCCTTTTTTTAAAAAAAAGTTTGGCTAATTGGTGCTATCTTTTGAGATTTTTGAACTAGTTTACTTTAGATTCTTCTCCCATAGATAGAAGTCTAACGGTTCTCATATGATCAAACGACTCCGGAACTTATTATTTGTGCCTTTATGTAGAAGAATCATGTGTTTCAATGAGTAGATGGTTTGATTTTATGATATGAAACTCACTTCTTGACTAAGATGGCTAGCTTCTATTTGGGTTGCTTATTTAACTTATGTTTTTTAAAAATTAAAACATCCATCATTTGTTCGCACTTTAGGGACAAATTTTATAACTTCATTGATCTACATATCACCATTTATTTAAAGGACAGGAAACTAGGAACTATATGTACTATTCCTATATGACACCATACAATGACCTGAGGTTGGAATACATTTAAGGAACATCTATCTACTATTATAACACTAAGAAATAATTTACACCATCTTTTTCTCATTTATACATCTACAATACATATATGTAACTTTATCATCCTATTATTAATTCCTGTTTACTTATTTTATATAAAAACACACACAAAGAAAACATTTTTAATAAATGTAAAATTGAAAGAACTTTCTTTAATTAATTTGATCCTTGGAAGACAAAATCAATTGTCCAATGATTAGGTTGAGTAATGATTGGAAGTAAGGAAGCCAAGTACCCAAGAAAAACAAATGTATAGGTATGGTCAGAAAAGAGAAATAATACTGCATTGGGAATTGCATAACTTAAAACTGGCAAGGGAAGATCTTTGCATGGACCAAAGTGAAGAATCCTTGTAAAGGTTAACTCTCTATGCCAAAATGATTGTAACAGTTAGTCCTTACTTAGTGGCATGCCTTTTTAGACAAAATCATCTTAAAGGGAACAAGGTTTCTACATCAATGTGAATTGCAAATTATCTTCATTATAGTATTCAAAAAAAAAAAAAAAGGTGAAAAAGATTAATATAACTAAAATAGAGGATTCAAAATTTCTCCTTGGAAATGTAATGCAAAGGGGACAAAATATTATGAGTATTAGAAAACTAAATTTGACCACACTATTTAAATAATATAATGAGGAATTTGGATTTAGAGTTTGATTTTATTCACATTTATAATCTCATTTTAACTAGAAAACATATAAATCAAAGTTATCTAAAAAAATAAAAACATTGTAAATTTTAGGCGGTCACTCAATTTTGACTTAAGAATTTTCTTGAATGGATTATTCAATTGTCATGACTTGATGTTAATCCTAATGCACAAACACATAATTGTTCAATGGGTAATCAAGATACATAAGATCAATGAAAACAAGAAAGTAAAATATGACACAGGTTCTAGTACCCACATATACCAAGAAAACAAAATCTTTTATCAATGCTTGTCTATTAGTACAAATAGAGGGGAAAAACACATTTATATATACCGAGTATCTCGCTCAGTCCCTCTGTTTGCATCCCTCTCTCTCTATATATTTTTTATAAAAGTTTCTAAAGGAAATGTGACAGAAAATCAAGTATACATATAAGGATTTTGTTTTTTTAAAAAAACATGATCATCATGCACTTAGCTTTGATTCTTCTGGTATCCCTTGTGTGCAAACTTTAGTTCAAACACATTCAATTAAAAGAGCCTTAAAGCATAGCCTTGGATCGAGAGGTAGACATAATGTAGAAAATACTTGTGGTCAATACTCATCAAAGGCATATAGTTAATGTTATTCTAGCTAGACTAGCTAGATGACTAACAACGGCCA
This sequence comes from Carnegiea gigantea, assembly GCA_029747015.1. Taxonomy (NCBI): domain Eukaryota; kingdom Viridiplantae; phylum Streptophyta; class Magnoliopsida; order Caryophyllales; family Cactaceae; genus Carnegiea; species Carnegiea gigantea. The sequence goes on from JAKOGI010000072.1 coordinate 1,392,529, forward strand.
AAAAAATTTGAACATCTCCAATGCATGCCACAGTTTGCAGATTGCTTGAGAGCATCACGTTAAGCACCCGGGGGGGGGGGGGGGGGAGTACATAAGAGTACCATGGCACATTAATTATACCCTAACAATAGTATTTCAAAGAGAGAAAAATCACCCATAGGGAGAGTTCCTTCCTTGTGAGACGACACCAGAGGGACTCGTCTAGGGGACAGCCTATCCAACTGGGGTGATCCTCGTATTTCTTCTCCAACGGTGTCTCCTGGATAGAGAGGCTCGAGTCATAAATCTCGGAAATGGAGTCAATATGGTGGTCAGGGCCATGGCTAATGCTGGTGGTGCAATTTGAATGTCCCCTTAAAAGGGTCTTCGTCATGATCAGAACCCCATCCAGACATGGTCCGGGGGTCCTAGATCATCAAGCCAAATTAGGGGCTCTTTCCCAATATTATTACTATTATTTTTGTGTTAAAGGGGTTCGGTCTCTGCTTCCCTAAGCACATGGTGTTGTCGTTGGCTTGCATTAGGTTGTCGAGGTTAAGGGGTTGATCTCCACCATAGATGTTGAGGTCTTGGAGGGAGGGGAAGTTCATAGGCGGCGGAGAGGCCGTGAATTCCTTCATGGCTCCAAGGAAGTGGTGGTCTGGGATGAGGGTAGGAGGATTTTGGCCTTTGTAATTGCTTGAAGCTGCCATATTGGTGTCTCCTGCTAGTGTCTGGCATGCCTTCTCCAGTATGTTTTGCATGTACTTTCCTTGTGCTTCAATCCTCAGCTGAAGATGCCTTTGGACCTACATGCAAGGCACACAACCCAGAATAAACAAATCATCGTGATAATTATTAGAAAAATTACATCGATAATACAAAACAAAGAACCATAAGCTAATGAAATCTCATTTTTACCCAGGAAGAGTTAACTAATAATTAAACTTACAAATTTTAGATATGAACATTTATATGTTGCGTGCAGATATAATTGCAACAGACCCAAATCAAATATAAAAACAAATTAAACTAACTTTTAAACATACGATAAATAGTTGTGAATCGAGATTGTTGTTAAAGATGTTTACATGTTGTATCCTTTCTTTAGTGATAACAAACACATCTAAAGAGACTATTTTTTGGGCATTACACTACCATAAAGATTAAAGTTGGCTCATATTGAGGGCCATGTACCTAAGCCAAATTTACACTTTCTCCCTTTTCTTCTTTTCCTCTCCTTTTTTTTTTTTTTTTTGTGTTCAAATTCTATCAAGGAGTAGTTATGAAGGTCAGTCAGAAACCAAGGAAAAGAAAGAACAAGATTTTTTTTTTGTCCTTGGAAAATTTATTTATTTCTTTCTTTTTTTTAAAAAAATTAAAGTTTCCTCACCTCCAATTGTTCCTGGAGCCTCCTCTGAACCTCCATTTGCATCCTGATTGCATCATGCACATTGCTGCTGCCATTTTTGCAAAAAGATTAAAAAAACCCTCAGAAATTAATCTTAAATATGAAAAAATAAATAAATAAAAATAAAAAAGCAAAAAAGTGGAAAAGAAGATGCCAGATAAAAAGATCTCTTGAGAGAGTAGAATGGAATTTAGGGGAAGAAGGGGTGGTTCATAAACAATTCAGGGTTACTTCAATGAGAAGTTGCCTTAGAAAAAAGTGATATTCCAATAAAATTAATTTAGGAGTGAGAATTTGAATACATACTCGTTCATGGGTCGACCTAGTAAGCTAGAAGAAGATGCAGGATCCCTCTGAAGTGCCAAAGCTGACGCTGAAATTAATTAAATCGACCGCGAAAATAAAAAAGGAACAAGAATTTATGAATATTTGAGATTATAACAAGAGTAAAATTAAATAGATTTGAAAAATGAAAACCCTAGTTGCTTGCAATTCACCTCGCTTACCATCCTTAACCGAATTATCATTGAATTCCTTGTGTGGTTGCTTCCCTAGCCTGAATTTCTAGTTCATCACAACCCCAAAAAAAAAAACAAAGAAAATCATACGCTAGTATTAGATTTGAATCTTTGTTGAATTAGCTAGTCAGACCAAAAGATTAAACTGATGCTTAAATCATGCTCGCTAAAAGAGATGCTACTATGGTTCAAACCTGGAGATGACTCTTGAGGTGGTACAAGGTAAGCCCTTTGACACCCATAACTCTCATGATTGTCTTAGGAGTCGCCTCTACATATACGTACATGAACATGACGTAAATAAGACAGGTAGAGAGATTGATTCCAAGAGATAGATATAGGCAGATAAAGGAAGGTAACGTACTGTCAGGGCCACCAAGCTGAGTGACGGCGTCAACAAAGCGTTCATGGAGCTCGACGGTCCAACGGAGGCGAGGCTTGGGGTCGGTGGTGAGGACGAGGCCGGAGTCATTCTGAACACACATGGAAGACCTCTCATTTGAATTCATAGTAGAGGGCTTCTTGGGATGGAACATTCTTTCTTTCAATCCTCTCTCCTCTCACCCTCTCACAGAGCTGGCCGTGCAGAATACGCAGAGATTCAATCGGAACAAATGCGATATGCAAAAATAGAGGGAGAGAATAGGGTGCGTTTTTGCAGCTGCACCTGCACCTGCCTCTTTATTATTTTAGTTGCCCCCCTCCCTCTCCCCGCCCTCAGTCTTAAAGAACCTTCTTCCATAAGGGCTTCTCTTTTTCATTTTCTTTTTCTTTTTTTTTCGTAGGATGTTAGGACAATCATGTTCGAATTTCGGACATTCAAATTCAGGTCTAGTCTGAATATCGGATTCTACAATTGTACATAATTCTAATGTATTATTTTATTCAAATGTCCGATTTATCTGAACCAAAATTGACTTGAATACTAATCTTTATGTGCACTACTCCTTCAACAAAGGGCTTTTTTTTTTTTTTTTTTTTTTTTTTTTTTTTTTTTGGGGGGGGGGGGTAGCAGGGGATGTTCGTTGTGTTATGTATACAATTCTGGATCAAATGGTTATAACATGCTCACAGGTGTATTGTGCTCTTGGCAATTTTTATTTTTATTTTTTATTAGAATGAGTCACGAAAAGGCAGTATGATAAAACTATAATATAATAAGGGGAGTATTGTGCTCACGATAATTATAAACCAATACTAACATCTTGATATCTTAATTAAGACTGACGTTCTGAGTATGTTGGATTACCTCAGGTTTGACTTTCCCTTTCCTCTTTGTATTATAATTGTATTGCACTATCTTATATACTTAAATTTATCTAGACTTAAATATAAGAAAAACTATATATGTGTGATGTATCACATGTATTCAATAGTTACCCCAAAAAGATTAGCATATATTTAATACGTTTTTTTGATAGAATATTTAATATGTTAAACTTTGAAAGCCCAAAGCAAGCCAATCAAATTTATGCGTCTAATAGTTAATGTGAACATATCATCCCTTATTGACTTATGAGCTTTGCATGAAATTCTTAAAAAAAAAAAATAAATCAAATCCACACTTCGCAAAAGCAAATCTAGTGAAAAATTCAACAATTGGCAAATCAACTATTAACATATTAGCATATTTTTAAGCACGTGGAGCTCATAAAATGTCAGTAAACAATCACGAACTCAATCTATAGTACGTCTGTTAATTTCAATTAACCACGTGTTTATAAAATGACCAATATTCACAATCAGCAATGGTTCATGATATATATATATATATATATATATATATATATATATATAATATATATATATATATATATATATATATATATATATATATATAATCTTATGGGGAAAATAATTGAGACGTAATAATTCATAATCTATGCTAAACCAATTTTTGAATTGTTTTAATCATATATCATATATATAATATAAAAGTAAATGGCATAATGGATTGATGATTGATTAACAAGTGCGAGATTATTATTAGCTACCTTCTTTTTTTTTTTTTCTTTCAATCGATTTTCAACTTCAAAATATTTTCTTAAAACTTTTCCCGTGGGTTTATTCGATATGATCTCTTTATGTGCAGTCATGTATATAGAGGTAAGATTGCTTACATCATAATCTTTCAAAACTCTGCGAAAGCGGGACCCACACTGGGTGTTGCTGTTGTTGTTATTGTTGTTGTTGTTATTATCGTTGTATTTTATACTTAATACCAAATACCATAATAATAAGAATTTAATGTACTCTTTTACTCCTAAAGTTTGATAGTCAAAGATAGTTTTACAATTAGATTTAGTTTACAATAAATTGCCTTGAGAGGACAAAAATGACTTTACTATAAAATGATATAAAAAAATAAAAGTATTATTGTTATAATAAAAGTTTCATGTACTATTTTACTCGTGTATTTTGAGAAGTCAAAAATGGTTTCATAATTAAATTTAGTTTGTAAATAGTGATAACTGTAGATTAATATAATCCTTCACTTATAAAGTTTCAGAAGCAAACATGGGTTTACTATATATATAATGAAATAAAATAATAAAAGTATTAATCTTTTATGCGATTATTTCAGCAATTATTAATATTAGTCGACAAACAATAAAAACAAAAACATAATAATAATTTAATGAACCCTTTAAAAATTGTCTACAAGATCAGTACACTCATTTTAATGTTAATTAACTCAATTTGATTATACAAAATGTATACTGTAAGACAATGTAATTACTATTTAAAAATACATTCGACTCTTGATAACTAGGAAATTCAAATAACTCTTGATAACAAATTTTTTGTGCCTAATGATTTGATAATTATACCAATAAAGAGTAAAATTTAGATAAACAAAAATGATATTTATTAAAAAAATAAAAAAGAGTGTAATGATAAGACAAAATTTTGATTAGCAAGTTTTTTCATTATATATTATAATTTTATAAATTATTTATGCATATTTTTCAGGTAATGCATGTAAATGAGTCATATGATCAAAATGAAAGCATAAATTCATTATTCTATTTAAAACAACCACATATAGATTATAGATTCATGTTTATGTTATTATTTTCTTAGAATTTATGTAGAATATGATATTTAAATCATGAATCAACAATGTTGAAAATCCTATGTGAAAAATTAATATTTAAAATTAACTAATTATCATAATTTTATTGATATTTATTTTAAGACTTTATTTGTTTCAATAATTGTTGTGTATTATAGTATATTTTAGATGTCAGTAATAATAAATTATTTTTATTTTGTTGTTATTAAATAAACATTAATAAAACTCGTGTGAAGCGCATGATTCATCCTAATCGTGATTAATTTTTAATATAATTAGTTGTAATTTCTAACATTAACTTTAACTTGTAAAAAGTATTAAATTTAAAAAAATACTAAAAAAAATTCTTATATCGTATGGACCCCAAAACTAGTGTTTAATAATAAGGGCGAAAAAGGGAAAAGCACACCTACTCCAACATGCATGCAGGGCTTTCTTTGGCAAAGCTTCTTGTGGTACACAATGGTATATCACGTTAGCAAACAACTCAGTTATTACATAAATTGTAAAGAATTTATGAAAAAAAGATCATATTAAATGATAATAGACTGGTGCAATAACACTAGTGTACATTTAGATAGAGTGATAAAATTTTCCCTATTTTCATTATTTGGATTTATTTGACTTAAAAGAAAATAGTTTTTAGCCAAAAAATATTATTTGGAATATTAAAATCTGAATGTAAGATTTTTTTTCTTATTTCTATTGTTTGCGTTGAATTAATTTTGTTTTAACATAAACTTTGATTTATCAAATCTTAAGAGAGACGTTGGACAAGATATCTGATTCGAATTTAAGACATAATCAGTTGAAATTGACGTAGATATAATTTTTTTTGCCACATTTGCGTGCGCTACTTGATTATGTTATAGTGGTATTTAACATTGATATCATCTACAAAATAGGGAAAGATCAGAAATTTCTTTACAATAAGTCATGTAATTTTAAGGGACATGTCTAATAGAGGAAGCCTCCTTTAATAACCCACATTTATTACCATTGTGTACTGTTATTTCCGATCTCCTTCTACTAAAATCCTGACTTCGCCACCGGAGAGAAGGGAGGGCTTTTATGCATGGCGTAAGTTGTAAACCCTGCATAGAGACTGATTGGAGTAAAGAAACAAGAAAAGGGCAAATCAATTAATTAGGCCTCACTAAGGGGAGATTTTTCCGACAAAACAAAGTTAATTATCTGGCGCCCATCTCGATGATAATTAATTAACCGTTTCAGTTGGCAATAATCTTAACTAACACACAAGCTTTTTAGAGAACATCCATTCTAGAGCATTTTACATGGGATTCTCTCCTGCTTTGCCAATGTAATTGCATCTAAAGTTGACCCTTTAAAGACTACCGTCATACCATGAAATTAAGCCTCTATTTGTTTACTTAATTTTAAACAATCCCAACACCCGTCTTTTCGATTCTTTTCAATGAGACAGTCTTATCTTAAAAAAAAAAAATTGTATATATAATATACGTGGAGTACTCGGGAAAAGATAGGGAAAAGAGAAAAGCAGTGGCGGAGGAAGTATGAAGTCAGTGGGGTCAACTAACCTCCAAGACTCCAATGAATATCGGTCTAATATTATAATAATAAGCAATAATGATTTACGTAGTATTTCTTTCGCTCATACAATACATAAAATTCAAAAAATCATCTAAGAAGGGTGCATGTAACCTTATTCATCTTATTATTTATTACTATTTATAGATTGTAATTAAAAAACACACACAAAGAAAACATTTTTGATAAATGTCAAGTCGAAAGGATTTTCTTTAATTAATTTCTTCCTTAGAAGGTAAAATTAATTGTCCAGTGATTAATTTCGACTAATGATTAATTGGAAGTAAGGTAGCCAAGTACCCAAGAAGAGCATATGTATAGGCATTGTCAGAACAGAGAAATAATCAAAACTGGGAAGAATACTGCATGGACCAAACTGAAGAATCCTTGCAAATGACCACTACATTGAGATATATTCAAAGTTTACCCTTGCAAATGACATGTAAATAAAAATAAGAAAAAAGAAACATTATTGATATTGGAAAATAAGTTTGACCACTATCTAAATAATATTGTTAGAAAGAGTGATGATATATGTTTTGATGCATGACACTCTAAAATGTCTTGTTTCGTCCTAAATTAACATATTTTATAACTCAAAATCAACAAATTCTCAACAATTATACTTAATTATAAATTGGTAAGCTTAAATATGCGTCGACTATGTGACAAAGTATTAAATAATACCGTAATTAGATCAACCCTATCCGCGAAAGTATATGATCCTCATATTTTAGAAATGTGGTAAATTATTGATGAAGAGATAGTTTTACACAATATATAAGTTGTACTATACTTTGACTATGCGATTACACAATTTTTTTTCGATTTAAAAACATTGTAATATGATTTTTAAGTCAAAATAAGACACTAAGCAGTGTCTTGCTACAAGACATTTATCATTTTGCTATTAGAAATGATTAGAATTAAAGTCTTCTTTTTAGCTATAAAAATATATAAAATTTTAAATAAAAAAGTATAAAAACTTATAGATTTAACTCCAACTCATTTCTAACTCAGAATTATCTTTTATGGACCGTTCAATATATGCTAATAACTAGTTGGCACTCCTCATGTGTAAGTGACTCAAGTTCACAAATATTTAGACCTTCTCAAGGTTCAAAGCGAGATACTTATACTGCCACCAAAAACCAAAAAAAAAAAAAAAAGGAGATACTTATATATCAATGAAAACAAGAATAATTGAAATATTTCTATTTTTCCAGTTAAAACCTTATTACATGAAAATAAAATTTTTAAATCAACGAAGGTCTATTGGTTCAAAAAAAAAAAAAAAAACTCTGAACATGTAAATGATGCTAGATTTGAAGGATGCATGCAACAGTTTTATCTTCATTTGCCCCTAAAAAAAGTGTTAGTTCTAAGGGAACCATGACAGAAAATCAAGTAGTTGTGTGCATATATATATATATATATATAAGTATATCTATAGGAATATATATATATATATTATATTATATATATAGATAATATTAATATATATACACACACACACACACATCATATATTATCTACATATATATATATATATATATATATAATATCTATATATATAGATACACATACATACATACATACATACATATATTATACCTATAATATATATTATATATATATATATATATATGTGTGTGTGTGTGTGTGTGTGTGTGTGTGTGTGTGTGTATATATGTGTGTGTGTGTGTGTGTAGGGCTGTTCATTATTCGATCCAGAATCGGATCGACCAAAAGACCGGACCGGACTGAAGCCATTCGGTCGGGTCCTCGGTCCTCTTCTTTTCTAATTTCGGTCTTCGGTCCGGTCCAGTCCGGGACCGGGTGGACCAAAGACCGGACCGTGGACCGAGCTTTTAGGTTTTTTTTTTTTTTTTTTTTTTTGG